>VMOF01000001.1:11260837-11585296 GCA_011764245.1 Trialeurodes vaporariorum | reverse complement strand
ATTTAGGAAATAAATCACCAGCAGTTTCAATTTAAATGGATACAAAGTCCGATCGCTTTATGTACTAGCTGTCACCAGAATTGGCAACCCGACACTCTAAACCTATGCGATTCAGCCGTTTTAGAAAACTGGCGATATAGACTCGCCGCCTATTGCGAGTGTGTGTTTCGAAGCGAAAAAGAAAAAAAAAATGGGGGCTCACATCTTGTTGTTAGAAATGAACATTTGCATTATCGCGACGGTTTATATGTGACTGCATTCTCGCCGCATATAAATTGGGCTTTTAAAATGCCTCGTCCGCCCGCCAGCTCCGTTTGCCTCCCCCATCCACCCCCCCCCCACCCGCCTACCATCGCGCTGTTTGATTTCTGGAAGCCTCGAGAGAGCTGAAGTCTCTCCGGAAAATGAAACCTATAGAAAGGATATTCTTTCCTTCTCGCACACAGTAGGCCCGAAGTATGACTATACCTCCGGACATGACAAGTTTTTATTCTGTACGGTTCCCAAAGATTGCTAAGGTTGCTATTATACTTACAAATCCCATAGTATATTACTAACTTTAAGCCGTAGAGCTGTTAATCAAATAACTCTTATTTTCTGTACGTTATTTATGTACTATAGACAGGTTTAGTGCGAAGTCAACGGTTATCCAACAATCACGACAATGTAGTCATCGGTCGCAATCGGTTGCGATAAAACTCGAGAAGCGTTCCAAACTATCTCACTCACTCTCCCGTGACCCTCATGTATATCCGTCTCTTTCTAGTTTCGAAATTCGTATACAGGGCCTTTTTTTACGACATAATATTATCAACATCGCATTAAAATTGCCTCGAAAAATTAATTCTAGCCAAAAATTTTCACGAAAGATGTCTCCATAGATGTACGATTTCTGAAATTAGAATGAGATGGCAGTACATGGGGGTTACGTGTGAGCGAAAGATACAGACTGTCTTGGTTTGGAACGCTCATCACCGGCAGTCACCATGACTAAAACCCTGTATAGTTATTAGGTATAATCTTTATTTTTAATTTTTTTTTTTTTAAATTTTTTTTTATTTTTCTTTTTCTTTCATGTCCCAAAAATTCTCTATTTTGACGCGCTGTGCGTCTTCGCCTTAACGGAGTGAAGCCGCTTAAAAAGGTCGAAGGGGAGTCGCGCGGATAAGGCATCTGACGGGGGGGAGGGGGAAGTCATCCCATAATGTGCTCAGTCATTGCGCTTAAAATTGAAGAAATTGGATTAATAAAAGTTAGACCCTTCCGTTTAACCGCTGCGAGGTTTTGTGCAGCTAGCGCACAGTGTCAAGCCGTGTCGTGCCGTTTGTATAACTCCCGATTTGCAGGGGCGAAAGACAGAGGGAGGGAGCGGAGGCGGGGGAGGGGGAGAGGGGTAGAAGCGAGGCCAGGGCGAGGAGGCTCACATCCTCCGTTTATATTGTCTCTAAATTAAGTTTTATTTCGGTTACACAAAACTTTCGGATCGTTGTGCGGAAACTTTTCTCCCGATGGTTGATTTAAATTATGAGCTTTCCCGATTGCTTTCTTATATTTTTAACTGCGTGCTAAGTTCTCTCCCTTTCTCTCTCTCTCTCTCTCCACTCCAGCCCCCCCCCCCCACTTTCCCTCACCGGCTACACTCGAAATCAAGCCGAGCAATCTCGTTGAACAAGCTAATTGTTTCGCAATACTAGTTTTCCCCTATTCTTCCTCAGTTTGCCCTGGAGGGCTGCATTCGGAGAACTAACTTAAGCTTCGTTTCAACCCCCCCCCCTCCCCAATACCCCCTCTCTCCTCTCTCCACCACCTTTCCTTCACCCTTTCTCAAGGCTCCCTCCAATAACTCTTTTACTTTAAATAATCACGCAGCTCTTGGAGTTTATACTGAGATCAATACTTGGACTTTTACAACAATCACCTGCATAAGCTAGCTCAAAAGTTTGCTTCGATGGGCTTTAGTTACCTGTGGTGACTCGTACTAACGGAGAATAATGTATATTCGTTGCTACCAGAATTACTTCTACGTAATAGTTAAATGTTCATTCGCGTATCCTTAACTAGATTTCTGGTATTATTCAAAATACATTTTTCGTTGAAACCGCAGCGATCTCTTCACGGATACCAGAATTTACATTTAACTATTCCGTAGAAGTAATTCTGGTAGCCCCTAATATAAATTTTTCTCCGTGCGATGTGGCATCAATGGGTCTCAATTTTAACCCTTCATTGCCCCTGGTTACTTCTCAGTATCGTCAGGTTTATGGACTGCTATATGGGTGATCAAGTCGCGGATATCTTATGTAAATTGATGTGTGTATTGATGTTTTGTATTTTTCCCTTAAATGTGTAAAATGTGTGGTAGTCGTGAGTACCGTTGGTCAGAAATGCGTTAACTTGTTTGTTTAATAACCGATCTTTGGAACCTCCCCTCCACCCCAGAAATCAGTATGTTTGCATTTTTTTAACCCTTGTGTGCCGGAAGTATTTCACAACTTCTGATAACTATGGGGGTGGAGGTGAATTTTCACCCCGACTTAAAACCATTGTAGACAGCTTATTTTTAAATATTTTTCAAAAACCATAAATCAAAAACCAAAAACTATCTTGTCCGGTATTTTCTGATTAACAATAGTATGTCTATTTTTAACAAGATTTTCAAGTCATGGGCAAACCATACACTTGCATCGGGCCCCTAGAACCGTCTCGATGTTTTTATGTATATTTCAATGTGCGTATACCATAAATTAAGTCATTGTAAGCCAATGCACTTCGGCCTCAATCAATGTAAATCACAAAAATATATAAGGCATTTTAAGGGCAAAGAAAAATAGATCCAACAAAATCCACATCCAACGTTTAACCCTAAAGCGAAAAATCCAAAAGCAAAATCGCAGGAAAAAGGGCAGGACATACATGCTAAGAAATTTAAAAGTATAAATACATCCTAAAACATATCATCAAGGGAACACTAAATTTACCGCTCAAATGACAATTTAGACAGACTTTGGCTGTTTGAAAGTATGTCAATTATGCCTATCTTTGTTCCTCTTAACCCCCCCCCCCCCCAAACCATGTAGATATTATACGTACGTCTATGAGATATATATGTATTATATTTTCATTTTTTCTCTCATTAAAAATTGATTTGAGGGGACCCAAGAGAATTCCAGCATCTTACGAATTTTCGCCGATGTAAGTCAAATTCCAAATTTCGCGCAAAAAAAGGGTCCCTCAAAACACTTTTTCCCCATATCAATAAAATCATCGCTGCAATAGGTCTATTGCAAACTTTTGCTTTAACGATAAAGAGTGTCTAATCCCAATTAAGGTCCATTGGTGACAGCAGAAAGTCACAAATTGCGATAGTAAACTCACAAAATGAAATCCAAGAAGGCAAACAAATATTGCGCAACTTGTATGCATGCACCACAAATATCCAAGGATAGCCAATCTCACAAAATCGAAACCAACCAATCACAACGTAAACAAAGACATAACCTCCACCTCTATAGTGAGGTTGTCAACGTTGGCCATCCTTGAATGTTCACGTTGCATGAATGCAGATTGCTCGATATTTGTTCGCCATCTTGGATTTCATTAAACGCCTCATGTGATATTATTATCACATTTTATGACTTCCTGATGCCACCGCATTGGACTTTTCAGGCGTTTTTACATTGGATTAAAAACTCTGTAGCGCTGTACCAAAAGTTAGCAGCAGCCCCATTAAAAGCGACAGGATTCTGATTGAATTCGACCGGGACTAGGGCGGTGTAGCAGACATTAAGTGAAAACGAGTGGGGGTAGGGGTGTCGGAAAGTGGGTATTTCCGGGTGGAAAACTTTGCATCGATTCTATTCAATCGGCTTATATAGGTGTGAGTAGGTATGAGAGTGAATATGTATTTATGAGTATACATCACGGTGTATCTAAGTATGTGTGTCCGCGTGGTCATATACATACAGTGAGTCGCGGCGCCCGCCGAACTGCGACCGTATCCCAAACTTGGAAGAGATTCGTGCATGCATGTCAGGAGAATGAAGGAATAGGAATGATAGGGGATTATTGGGGGGGGGGGCGTGGGAAGGGTGAGGGTGGAGGGGAAAAGGGGGGTTTAGTTAGAGACGAGAGAGAGAGAGAGAGAGAGAGAGAGAGAGAGAGAGAGAGAGAGAGAGAGAGAGAGAGAGAGAGAGAGAGAGAGAGAGAGAGAGAGAGAAAGAGAGAGAGTGATGGGTGAGGGATAGAGAGAGAGAGAGAGAGAGAAATAGAGAGAGAGAGAGAGAGGGGTGAGGGAGAGAGATGGTGAGGGAGTGGGAGTGAGAGAGAGAGTGGGTGAGGGAAAGGGAGTGAGAGAGAGTGATGGTAAGGGAGAGGTAGATGGAGAGAGAGAGAGAGAGAGAGAGAAAGAGAGAGACTTGCGGGCGAATATTAAATGTGCGGATATCCTTGCGCTCGCTTCAACTCCTTTCCTTGCCCACTCACCTGCATTTGCATTCTTGAACAAATATTTTCATTTTCGTGGCGATATTTATGGCTACTCGTACGTACGTACGGCCATCCCTAGGATCCTGTACTCTTCCCTCTCCCCCACCCCTACCCACTCCACCAGCCCACCGCATCCCTTTGACCCCACTCAACCCTTTCCGCTTCCATGCTCAGTCCCGTTAGTTCTGCGGAGTCAGCGTGAGTTTTGCGCCTCGATTGCCGTGAGGAGTCGCTCCGGCGCACAGTGGAGCGAGTCAATAGTAGGGGTTAGGTTATGAGATATAATTTTAAAAATGGAAAATTGAAATGTTTTTGCGGTAAAAAAAAAACAAACTGTAAAGGGTGATTCGTGTAGGAAATTTAAAAAAAAAAAAAAAAAAAAAAAAAAAAAAAAAAAAAAAAAATATGAAACCACTTTCAAACTCCTGTTACATAAATATTATTAAAGAAGAGATACGCATTTAAAGTAGAGTCCCTATTCCCTACATTTGAAAGAGTCAAGACACGGGAACAGAAGTGAAGAAGAAGGGGTCTGAAGACCCTGGAGGCGCGCCTCCTGTTTACATTTTTATCTAACGATCTTCCCGCCAAAGATTACTCATACATGTATTCGTGTGCAAGTAATCTTTGTAAGGTCAACCTAACCTTCAATTACCTTTAGCTTTACTATCTGTTTTAATTTCACGGAAAAAAAGATTCGTGAAAATAACCATACGGATACCTGATTTTGGCACCTGCTCGATGTTATGGTAAACATGACTAAGTAGAAGTATGGTACATTTACCAATACTTTGAGTAAATTCGACGTGCAATCAGGTAACATCACCTAGTACCTAGTCAAAACATAGTATACTTCTGGTTAACATTACCATAACATCTAGCAGTTGCCAAAATCAGGTCTCTGTATGGTTCTTTTCATCGTAGTTTTTTTTCCGTGTTACAGTAAAGAGTAATGCGCGAAATCTATTCTGTTTTGAACATACTTATGTCAATTCCAATAGAAACTTTCATCAGTATAAGCTAAAAATGCCGAAAGTTTTCTCAAAGTTGGGCGGCTGGGAGGATGGTTCCATGAAGATGTAAACAAGTTGCGCGCCTCCAGGCTTCATATAGACCCCCTTTTCTTTCTGCAGTTTTTAGTAGCCAATCAGAGATGGAACCTCGTACGGCGAGACTCTTTCATATATGGGGACTCTAATTTAAAGTTGCCACGCCATATTCAGCCTCTCCCGTTGGCTCGCTTTACTGTGCGGCGGGGGAGGGGAGGGGGGAGGGGGTGAGGAGGACTAGAAGAGGGATCATCGAGTCGGAACGCGCGCCCTCCGTTGAATTATCTTTGTTCCGACTTTTCGGAAACGGAGTGGAAATGAAACGAAACGCGAGGATCTCTAATATATTTTGTCGCGTTATTCATCGAGCAGAACACATTTTATTTGCGTTCATTTGCGCGGCGTGGCGAGCAAGACAAATCGCTTACGAACCAATAAAACAAATTTTCGTAACTTCCTGATTCGGAAATATCCCTTCGCTCTTCTCGACTTTGGCCCGCCCGTCCCTTACGTGTACCACTCGCACCGCTGTATATATGTATGTTCGTTTCTGCTCTTCGAGAAATATGCATACGTAAGGAATCTTCGGGGACACTGAACGCGAACATTTATGATCATGTAGTTAAGGTCGCGGACCGAGCCGCACAAAGGTTTTGAAATTGTTACTCGTAAGGACAAGAAGGTTGTATTTTGTGAATTTAAATGGGGCAGTTGCAAGGGTCTGAAATTTTGTGTTTTTTCAGAAGAAAATTATAGTATTTGATGATCAGAGAACAATGGTGCCTTTGGTTTTTTTCCAAGTTTCCCGGTTTTGGAGATACACACTTGTAAAGTTGTTGAAAATCGTCTGCGTTTTGACGTCACTACTCGGAATTGTCATTTAAAACAATGTATATTTGTTCAGAATCTCATTTCCGGAACAATGTTACTTAATTAGAAACCAAAGGCATCTTTGTTTTCAGATCATCAAGTAATTTCATTTATTTAATAAAAAACACAACATTTTAGACCCTTGCAACTGCCCCATTGCTCATACTAGATTGACGTTATGATATCTATTTATACTAGAAATTAAGAATGAACAATGAATTATTGTGGTAAACTAAGGGACTAGTTCAGGAGAGCGTGGTAAAAAACAGATAATACTCAACTCAAGGGAGATTCACACAAAGTGAACATATATATTCCTATTTTTCTCTAGCTGCTACGTATTCGTATAGCGTATAGCTCAGCTGAGCATACCTTCAATATCGGCCTCATTAGTCACAAATATATTTCATGGAGGATATTCAACAATGACCAATGCTGCTGTTGCACAATTTTGTTGTAAGCTATATATTTAAGGTGGTTCTTCGCAGCGATTAGTTCCGATTTCTGTCATCAGAGTGCTACCGTTCCATTAATGTAAAATCACAGGCCGAAAGTAATTTGTGTTTAAAATAACGGAGTGTCAGTTTCAAGATGATCATCTGAAGAACGCCTTTGCAAAATATCTCGTCATTAACTTCATAAATGAGGCCGAAAGTACCAAAAAACGGAATATCGCAAATCGATGCTTGTATCGAAATGCGATATTCATTATTTTGGTACTTTCAGACTTATTTTTGAAGTTATCAACGAGATATTTTGCAGAGACATGTTTCAGACGATTATCTTGTAACGGACCTGCCTTATTATTAAATATAAATTAATTTTGGTCCGCAATGGGGCTATTGCACACTTTTGCTATAAGCAATTTAATAGTCGATTACGGCGTAAAAACCTCAAAAAATGACGATGGCGGCACTACAAACTTCTAAAATCCACTCCTAAACTCAATAAACGCAGTTATTTGCGCGAGCGTAATGGTGTCCGAAGGCACTAACAATGGGAGATTCCCATCTAACAATTCTGAAACTCCATCAAGAAGTGACCAATAAGAGACTACTTTCATTTGATACCGGTGTCACTAGGTGTTGCGGCACCATACATCGGATGTGGATCATCACTCTGATGAGTCTGATGACTAATTACTCAGTGAATCATCCTTGTCAACATAGGAAGGGTGACGAAATTAAGATAGGAATCTCCCATTGTTAGTGCCTTCGGCCACCATTACGCTCGCGCAAATAACTGCGTTTATTGAGTTTAGGAGTGGATTTTGGAAGTTTTTAGTGCCGCCGTCGTTATTTTTTGAGGTTTTTACGCCATAATCGACTATTAAATCGCTTATAGCAAAAGTGTGCAATAGCCCCATTTGACATTCATGGAACGGTAGCGCTCTGGTGGCGGAAATCGGCACTCAACGCTGAAGAATCACCTTTGCTGAGTAGTGTATCATCCTGAAAAACCTCCATACAAACTCGCGATTATTAATTTTGAGATGTTTGGCCTCGCACTCGGTAAATTCTGCCCAATATGCGCCAATTAGAAGGTCTCTTGCAAACATTAATGGATTCTAAAAGTTATATCAACCTAAGTTAAAGTTACATCAACCTAAGTTAAAGTTACAGCAGTTACGGTATTAACGACTGACATTTTCCGATGGCCCGAAAAGCATTCCGTTCGTTTCGAGGAAGTAGTTCGCTTATCATAGCCATTCAATTCCGCTTGTTGCCATACTTTAATATCACCAGTGGCGGCTCGTGAAATCTGACAACCGTGCACATTTTCCATTTAAACGTATGCAAGAAGATCGATACTAGGTGAGGCGCTGCGCCTCACCAAGTAATCGATATTTTATACAGTTTTAAATGGAGGAAATCCATTGTTGCCAGATTGCACGAGCCGCCGCTGAATATCACCCTTTAGATGTGAGAACTTTTCTTCAAGGTAAAGGCTCTTCCGTTCATTTTAAAATGCATTCCTCTACCATGTCAATTGTATTTGTAAAATAGCAACTAAAATGTACAGTTAAAATCAATTTCTGATCATTTCAAGGTAGTTTGTGTATTTTAATTTTAAAAATATCCGAAGGGGGCAGATTTGCATGACGTTCGGTTCATAATGAAAAGCGCTATTCCAAATATTAAAAAAAAAAAAAAAAAAAAAAAAAAAAAAAAAGACAACCAATGAGCAAACAACATGAATTTAAACAAAACAGTGGGGGGGGGGGTGCCTTGCTCCAATTGGGGGAGCATTTTCAAATGTATCTTTATGGAAAAAAAAGTATCGTTTCAACCTCTTTATGGTAAGTGTTTAAAAAGGACAACCTGTATTTTAGTTACATCCTGTACATCAGTTTTCTTGAAGATTCATTTTTCCGATAAGAGTATCGAGTTGGCTGAGGTTTTTGCTCCATTTTCAAAAAAAAAAAAAAAAACTTTACACAAGTTACATTCCTGTGGACAAGGAAACATGAAAACGTGCATTCTCACAAAAAAGGGGAAAAAATCGGTTGCACTTCCAAAAGGTTGCTTGCTGAAAAGAGGGAAAAAAACCCGTCAGTTTTATGCTACAAACAATGGAGAGGAAGACACGATTTTTTTTCCAAGTCTGACAACCTTGTTGGGAAAGCAACTTCACGCAGAAACTGAATCCTGTAATTAAAATTCCTACCCTTTCCACAGATCAGACTAATTAAAAGTATTAGGTGAAGAAAAAATAAGAGCACTTGAACCGTCGTATTGTATTTTCTTTTGAATTCTGTTGAAAGACTCAATAGATTCGCGAAATTATATACCGACGATTCAAGCTAAGTATACAGTCGGCGAATTAAATAATGCCAGTCGACTCCTAAAATTTTGGCTCAGGTAGGCAACCAGCTGAACCAGCAAAACTTAAATTCACTGCGTGAAAAGTATTGCAGGTTGCCTATCTGAACTTAAATCTCAGGGATCAGCTGACATAATTTCATTTGCAGACTGTTCATAACACATGTAATCTGTGTAAAGTGAAAAATACTTTACACCTGAATTTAAGTTTAACCGTTTTTTAAGCGTGCCGTATATATACGGTACGCTTTTTGTTTTCATTTTCATATCTAATATATAGGTTGCATGCTTTGCTTATGGCAAAACCTTGGCGGGAAAGGTTTGAAAAATTAAAAACGTGTTTTCTTAAAACTGGTTTCATTAATCGTTAATTTATTGCTGCAATCCAGGAGGTCTCGGCGTCTATTTTCTTAAAATTGTAAAAGTTTTGGTATTCCTGTTAATTTCAATAAGTTATTAAGAGTCAAAGTCAAATTCCTTTGAACGAGAATTCCATACAGGTCCAGCAACCTAAGTCATTTGTGCCAACCTATGAGTCAAAATTCCAAGGCAGGAGGGGGGTGGAAACATCCTTCTCAGAAACCCTCTTTGCCCCTCGGTTTTAGGCTCCACCGGTCACGAGATTTCTTCACGGTTCATTAAGCGGAGAGATTTGTGAATGTGTGGGAGAGAGAGGGTGTTAGAGAGGCTTTGTGTCTCGGATCTCAGAGGGTCTGAGGACTCATAAAAGTGTCAACATCAGTTTGACGAGGTATCGAAAAGAAGTGACGGCGAGGTATTGATGAAGAGCGGGGGGGGGGGGGTATAAAAAAGAGAGGGGCTCATTCATATCCTTTAGTAGACCTGTTTAGTGATGACGTCACCATCAAAATAGGTTCCAAACAAATGCTCTATCTCGCTCACTCTCGTTGATTTACCTATAAGAAATCAGATCCAAATTTTCGAACGCATATTCATGCTAGTTAAAGCACAGTTTTCTCAAATTTTATTGCACCATTAGATTCCACGTACCTTAAAGTATTTTTCACTCTAACATAATTCCTAAAAGATCACAAGCGAATTTACAATCACAGTTATACCGAAAGATGTTCTACGTTTTGTCCTCGTCTTACTCACGGTCTCTTAGGGGAGTATCACCGCGATGACACTCAATCATTCTAACTTCTCTTCGTATCGAAGCTATTGTTCGAGGTATAACACATGTCGTGATGGTGCTGATGAGCCTATATCCTAGAATTTGTGCTCATAAGAAACTGTGAGTGTGACAAGGACAAAACATAGGACTTTCTTCGATAAAACTGTGATTGTGCATCGATGCGCGATGTTTCAAAAAGTTTGTGATGGGGACTCAATTTTATCACTGAGAAAAAAGTGGCTGTTAAAACTGTAAGAATAGAACCATAGATGTGTTTCGTCTTATTTCAATCATAAGACCTATCGTTGCTATAGTCAGCGCTCTTGAATCTACACGAATACCGATTGTCTCTATAAAATTTCGATTATTTTTATGGGAAATAAAGCGCGGGAATATATATCATATCGGAAAATTCATTGAAACAATCGGAAATTTTTATAAGGGACGTGGAACCCAATGGTGTGATAAACACAACTGGTGCAAAGAACTTGTTGTTTACTAGCACTTGTATTTGAAAATTTGGATCGTATTTCATATGGGAAAACCCACGAGAGCGAGTGAGACGGACCCTTTTTTTTGGAACCAATTATTTTCATGACGTCACACAAAACAGGTTTTGGGTTTATTGGAAACATTTGAAATTCTGGGGGATCGGCAAATTGAAAACCCCTTAATGAGCGTCTATGCAATCAAGGGATTTTTGAGGAAATTTTGGGCGTTTTGTTGAAAAAAAGGTTTTTAAAATCCAGAACAAAGGGAGGTGGTTAAAATTCGCATTAATAGCTCTAAAAAGTGAGAGGGGCTGTCGCGTGTCTTCCACCCCTTGACAGCCTCCTCCCTGCGGCTATGGAATTGACTCTGGAATAACTTATTTACCTATCCTAAAAAGTTTCTCGCGTGTACAGTATTTTTTACTGGAAGCCTCTTCAAATTTTGGAAATTATAGGTCCATATGAAACTTTGCTTTTCCAAAACGAAAAATGATGTCGACCCTCGGCAACAGAAAAAAAAATCATATTACAATGCGTTATAGGCTTACTTTTAACTGTAAACTTTCGATACTTTTCAACAAAATAAATGGGGAGAGGGGGAATTAAAATCCACAAACGTCTTAAACCTCCACACCTACTATAATCTATACCCCTAGAATGCTTGACGTGTAAAGGGCACCTGAAATGGTTAGTTCTGTATATTAAAGGATTTTTTTTTCATGAATTCGCAAGTGTTCCATTTATACATATTACATATCTACATCGTGACAATCGCAACAAATGCTGACAGCACCTAAAACGGAAAAAAGAAGAAAAAAACTGTTTATTATTTAGAATCACGGCTTTTCCGAATATGACACTTTTTGACTTCAAAAGAACGCAACCTCATTTTTGATCCCTGAACAAGCCGTTTAAAAGGTGGAGGGATTTAGAAATATCTATTGTCTATAGTTTATGTGGGTAAAAAAGATCGAGCCTTATCAAATAATTTTCTCTTTTCAGCTTTCAATGGGTTTGTTGCAAACTTTTGCTACAGCGCTATAGAGTTTTGATTTTTATGTAAAATCGCCTGAAAATTACATTGGCGGCATCAAATAGTCATAAAATCCATTAATAAACCCACAAAACGCATTATAAAGAAAGCCAAAATGGCAGTCGTAAAGCCGAACAATCTCTGCACGCGCATACGACGAACATCAAAGATAGGCGATCCATTTTCCCCTTTTTCGTTGAAAGGGGGGGGAGGGGAAGAAAATATCTCTACAGTCAAACTGTGATTTTAAAAATTTGCATGGTCAAGATGTTGTGTTCTGTGAAGGGTGGCGGGGGGGGGCAAAATATCAAGAATATAGGGTGTTTCAAAACTTAAGTGCCAAACTTATGGAGTGCATTTTTGGGGTCAACACTATATAAGGCTTTATTTTCCTACACGAATATGTGCTGCAAATGTTTCTCTTCTGAGCTAGAGCCCTCCAAAGTTTTGAAAACAAAAATCAAAAAACGAACACAAAAAACAACGCCTTTGACTCATCTCCTTATAGATACATCTGATCTTTTATTTTTTTCATCATTTCTCACCAAATCAGCTCAATTGGACAGCACTTGTCACAAAAGAACGGAGTGACATTTTTGATAAAATTGAGTTATTGATTGATAGACCTAGCAATACTCAATCTCGAAGCAACAAGTGCTTCTTCTAATAACAACTATTTCCTCATTGAAGCCTCATTGAAGTCATTGTCCATGTGATGAAATAAAATGAGAACTTGGTTCCTTTTTCTTAAACCTTAATCCGAGTCACGTAAGGAACCAACTCCGACTTGGTTCCTTTTATAGATTTGGGAACGGACTTAAGTCCGGATTAACAGATTTTAAAATATCAACAGTGTAAACCAACTCTGCCGTTTGGTTTCTCTTAGAGATTCGTTTTTCGTGATTATGCCAAACAAAAAAGAAAGGAACCAAGTCACTTTAAACGCTAAAAATTAAGTAGGTACCTTTCCTGCATAGGAAATTCCACTTTTCCGGTGTTGAAATGCAAAAACATAACACGGTAGTTGAATGAAATCAAAACGTAAGTAATTCCGCGTTTTTTGTTTAAATGCTAGCTCTTCAACTTTGGACTCAATTTTCTCGAGATCAGCTCCATGTCACATGGTTCCTCTTTGATGAATTATCATTGCTAGCAAAAGCATTAAAGCTGTTCAGACTTTAGTGGCACGCTTTTCCAACACCTGCGTGTTGGAATTTTCCCTGCTTGTTTTTTTTTTTTTTTTTTTTTTATCGTAGGTACGAATACTTCAAAAAGAAACAATTATATAGGGCTCCTGTGTCCAGATAGTCACTCTAAAACACTTACACTTTTGTTTAAAACCAACTTCAAAAGTTTTTGTCAGAATGTTTTCGTTTTAAATTTTTAAGGTAAAAAAATATGAAGCAAAAAAACCGGAATTTGTGTGAAAATGCCTCCTCAATTTTTCGAAATCACGTCCCATAAATCATCTCCAAGGACGGTTTTAATACGAAGTCAACGGTTAGCGAACAATCACCACAATGCTCTCATCGGTTGCAATCGGCTGTAACAAAACTGGCGTAGAGTTCCAAACTATCTGACGTACTCTCTTGTGACCCCCATGTATACCCATCTCACTCTAAATTCGAAATTCGTTAGTATACAGAACCTTGTTTTACACCGCTTTTTTATCAAAATCGCATTGAAAATGCCTTGAGAAATTCCTTCCTGACAGAAAAAAATTCACAAAATATGTCTCTTTATACGATTTTTGATATTAGAGTGAGATGGCACTACATGGAGGTCAGTCTGTCTTTGTTTGAAACGCTCACCGTCGGCAGTCACCATTACTAAAACCCTCTTTAGTAGTTACTAGGTATAATCTTGATTTTTTTTTTGGTCATTTCCAAGTCATCACTAAGTCATCACTAAAACCGTTCATTGGTGTATAGCTTGTTTGAAAGCTGACCTTATCCGAAAGTTGAGGGAGGATAGAAAAAAAAAGAAAAAAATTACGGTAGGTGACGCGAGGTTAGGTTGCGAGGGAAGGTAGGAAGTGAGGAAAAAAGGATCCGTCGATAGGTAGTGAGAACGAGGAAAATGAATACCGCTCCTTCCATCAGGAAAAGGGTCCGAGAATGAGGGAGAGCTGCTGTTGATTGCGGGTAGGTACGCGAACTTAGTACCACGGAGAGAGAGTTGACGCGGAGAGCAGTGCAATGAAGAGACAAGAAGAGTCGGATGAGTTGAAAAAGAGGGTTGCAAAGTTGCCAATGTCACAACTTCAGATCAAATATAACAATATGCGCCAGATGCATTCATAAGCTAATTTGACGGTGACAGGTGGAAATGTCCAATGTACAAGGTGTCCACTAATAAATGTCAACGGGGCTCTTGCAAAATTTTGTTATAACCAAATAAACTGTCCGATCTTATACAAAGACCAGCAGAAATCACGAATATCACAACAAGAAAGTCTCAAATTCAGTAATAAACTCACACAAAGGGTCTGTTGCATATTTTTGCTACAGCGATATAGAGTGTCAAATCTTAAGTAAAATCACGTGAAAAGTCCGTTGGTGGTATCAGAAAGTCATGAAATGCAGTATTAAACTCACAAGAGGCGTTTAACTGAAACCCAAGATGGCGGTAAAATATCGAGCAACCTGTGTGCACGCACCGTGAACATCCATGATGGCCAACGTTAACAACCTCACAGCATCGGAGGTTATGAGTTTGTTCGCGTTGTGATTGGTTGTGATCGATGTTGGGAGGTTGGCCATCTTGGATGTTCATGGTGCTTGAAAACAGGTTGCTCGATATTTTACCGCCATCTTGGATTTTAGTTAAATGCCTCTTGTGAGTTTGTTACTGCATTTTATAACTTTCTGCTGCCACCAATGGCAAAAGTTTGCAACAGACTCATTGCTATTACGGCAAGATCGTAGTGGCGGTTCAACGCTGGTAACATGGGATATTCCTGGCTATTGTGTCACTCTCTCTACTGAAACACAGAGATATGTCTCAATGGGTCTGTTGCAAACTTTTGCTACAATGATAAAGAGTGTTTCATCATATGTAAAATCGCCCGAAAAGTCCATTGGTGGCATCAGAAAGTCATGAAATGCAATAATAAACTCACTAGAGACGTTTAATGAAATCCAAGATGGCGGTAAAATATCGAGCAATCTGTATGTATGCAACTTTAACATCCAAGGATTGCCAACGTTGACAACCTCACAGCTTCAGAGGTTATGTGTTTATTTACATTGTGATTGGGTGAGATCAATATTGTGAGGTTGCGGCTATACTTGGATGTTCGTGGTGCATGCATACAAATTACTCAATATTTTATCGCCATCTTGGATTTCATTAAACGCCTCTTGTGAGTTTATTATTGCATTTTACGACTTTCTGATGCCACCAATGGACTTTTCAGGTGATTTTATATTTCATTAAACACTCTTAATCGTTGTAGCAAAAGTTTGCAACAGACCCATTTAGATACTTAGGAATGTCCCATGATACCTGTATCTCTCCACCATTAAGCTCGATTCTGAGAGTGAATTTTGTGATTTTTTAGTGTATATACTCATCGTCAGTTTTATAGGTTTTTATGGAAGAATCAACTCTTCAATCCCCTGTAGAAAAAGTTTGCAAGAGCCCTATTGTGCGTTGGACATTTTAGAGTGGATGGACATTGTTAAAATAGAGGTTTTTTGTTGGACGCACACTGAAAAAACAAAATTAATGCACAGCCAAAGCAACTTTTTATAATAGCTTCACAGAGCAAAAGTTCAAGCTGTACCGGAGAAAGCTGCAGGTGTACCAAAGCACTGCTTCTGTGGAGTAACAGCCTTTTTTCTTGCTCTTGCTCTACCGAAGTAGTGCTTCAGGACAACGGCAACTTGCTCGGGTAGAGCTGGGACTTTTGCTCTGCGAAGCTATCTTAAAAAGCTCCTTCTGGTCTACTAAAACTTTGTTTTTTCAGTATATTTCACCCTGGACATTTAAAATAGGAAATTTCCTCTGAGCAACAAATTGACAACTGGCAACACTGTGAGAGGGCGATGAAAATGAAGACCCCCGCGCGATGGATTAAACCTAATTTGTGAGGAGATGCTATCCGCGACCCTACCAATCCCCTCCCACCCGCGCACTCACACATTTTTTGCATTTAATTACAAAAATTTTAATTTGAAAAGAATTGAGTTAGACCCCGAGCCGAGCTTCTGCCGTGCTGAGGAACGAACTCCATTGGTGGAGTCTCGAAGCCTGTATGCCACGAGGAGCTGCCGAGAGCCAAAACGAAGGATGCGCCGCAAGGGAATCTAATAACAGGTATTGGATTGATAAGAGCTTTTAATTAAACTGTCATCCTAAGTCGAAAGTTTTCGCACTTTGAAAAGGGGCGGTGAGGCGGTGGCTGGCTGGCTGGTTGGCTTGGGTGGGTGGGTGGCGGTGGGTAGAGCTGGCTATATATATATGGCTGGAAAACGAAAATTTTAATTAATGTTAGGAATCCTTTTCATAAACCTCAACTCCCATCCACTGAGATCCCCGGGTCTATTTTTAAACGTTTTCACACTGCGCCCCCTTCGTTTGAATGTCTTGCGTGTACGTGCGCAATAATATGACCGGAGGGAGGGGAAAACGGAAAATGTGGAAGGTAGGAGGGTAGGGAGGGTCAGGAGGTGGTCGCTCCAAGGGTTATTTAACTTTCGAAAAGTGAGTGAGTGGGATGAAACCTCCCTTATACCCTCTCAAAAAAAAGGGGAAAAAAAGTTCAACCAGTCTTGATGTGATGAATGCTTGGAAAACAAATTAGGGGGAATCTGCTTTTTACATCCGCCAGAGAGCGAGATTATATACCTCGTAATCTGCTCATATTATTTTGAATGCTTTCATCATCATTGGCCTTGAATCGAGCCCTCCGGCTCCAAACGAATCCAAGTTCGAATTTCACTTCGCATTTTAACTTTTCAAAATACCGAGAACCAATGCATGACGACGAAGTTGAAAAAAAGAAACATAACAAAACAAAACAAATCAATACAAGTAGATCTTTATAAGGTAAATACCTCCGTAGCCAGAGCACTCCTAAAATTTGCACCAGTTTTTACAATGTGAAAAGTATTAGTTTGCAGGCAATACTGGTGTTTTGTGTGTTATTTCTGAGACCTCAAGTGTGAAAAATTCGGAGGGGAAAAAATGAAGCAAAATACGGAAATTGCCACTAAACTAATATTTTTTTTACTGTGAAAAATAGGTGCCGGTTACCAGTGCAAATTTTAGGGGTGCCGGCTACTGGGTGTTAATCTTAATATAAAGAATTACACTAAAACATTTGACGAAATTATATTCATTGGTTGTTGTGAAAAAAATGTAAGTTTGGAAAAAAAAAAAAAATCGAAACGACACAATGGAGTTATATTAGCCCGTTTCTAACTATAGAGGGATCGCTCAACTATCTGAGTAAAACTTCAGGATTATTTTTTATAACATAAAGAGAAAATAATTGTAAAAATTTCATTGGATAATTTTGCAGACTAGAGTAACGTGCGACTCGTCAACATTGGATTTTGTCCATTTCAACTGATTATAAAGATGAAACGATTATAAAATAAATTGATATGAAAGTCCTTCTCTTCCACCTTCTCCGGGGGTTCAAGTGGATGAAATGCATTGTTGCTATATTTATAACCGACTTCTAATCCTATTATAACCTCTTGAAACTTTCCGGCTAATATCCCGCTCGGTGCGTTTTATGTGATCACGAATACGGAAATTAATGCAAATACAATGAGTTGACTTATCAAAACATTGGTCCAGGTTTATAACAACACGCAAGAACGGGTAAACACGCGAGTATTGCGAATATATAGATGAATCGCAAGTATTAGTCCTCCTCTCTCTCCTCTCTCTCTCTCTCTCTCCTCTCTCTCTCCTCTCTCTCTCCCTCTCCCTCTTTTTTTTCCCTCTCTGTCTCTCTCTCACTCTTTTTCTCTGTCTCCCCCTCTCTCTGTCTCTCACTCTTTCTCTCTCTCTCTTTCTCTTTCAATATCTCACACACTCTTTCTCTGTAACTCCCTCTCTCTCTACCCCTCTCTATCCCTCTCTGTCTCTCTCTCTGTCTCACTCTCTCCCACACTTTTTCTCACATTCTATCTCTCTATCTACCCCTGTCTCTCTATCCCTCTCTATCTCCCTCTCACTCTCTCACGCACTCTTTCTCACACTTTTTCTCTCTATCCCTCGCTCTCTGGCCTACGCCTGCCCCCATCCTTGGGGGTTTTTCCGTAAGACCTCATTTTAATTTAAAACTAACCTAACTCAATCTTAACCAAACTAAGCTAACCTAACCCAACCTTGCCTTTATTTTGCGTTTATTCCCTTGTGAGGTTGAGGAAAAGTACCCCAAAAGTCCAAAAAAACCCTTTAAAAAAAAAAAAAAAAAAAAAAAATGTTTTGTTTGTTTGTTTGTTTGTTTTATGGCTTATACTAACCCTCAAGGTAGGTTTTGAGAGCGCGAGATGGTCCGCACAAGGACGGGGGTATGCTCCGTCTCTCTCTCTCTCTCTCTCTCTCTCTCTCCCCTCTCTCCCCTCTCTCTCCATCTATCTCTCTCTGTTGCTTACGTAACTGATTTCAATGCACGATTTAGAAAATGATAGCAGTGTCGAAGGTATAGGATCAGAATCACGAGAGAGAAAGAAGATGAGATCGAGAGAGAGAGGGAGAAGTCGAGTTAAAAAGAGGGAGAGAGAGATCTAGAGAGAGTATGAGGGGGAGGGAGAAAGACGAATTCCTGGATCTGCCACTGAAGTCAGGCCAGAAGAGTCGGAAGAGCAGGGGGCTGTTATTAATAGATCAAGAGAGCCTATTTTATTAACTGGTTCATAATTAATGGACCGAAGTTAAAACGGGGAACGGGTAGCATGGAGCGGAGTGGTACGAGGGCGAGACGTCTGGAACAGCAGACAGCGGAGCGCAAGAGATTGTCATATTATTTGGAGTAACGGGCAACGCACTCCCCCCCCCCGCCCCCTCCACCCACTCCCATCTCCGAAACCCATTCCCATACTCTATGTCTACCAGTGTTATAGTTTCTGGTTGGTCTCAAGAGTTAGGATCATTACAAGCAAGACCCCGGGCCAATGTTACCAAATTTAGGGATAAAGCT
This sequence comes from Trialeurodes vaporariorum, assembly GCA_011764245.1. Lineage (NCBI taxonomy): Eukaryota > Metazoa > Arthropoda > Insecta > Hemiptera > Aleyrodidae > Trialeurodes > Trialeurodes vaporariorum. The sequence continues at coordinate 11,566,249 of VMOF01000001.1, read as the reverse complement.
CCTCAAACTTTGTAATGATTTACTTGTCAGTTTATTGGTCTCATCCGGGATGGGCCGATAAATTGATTTTTTCCCCATCGCAGAGCATGTATATTCTCAATAACACAACAAAAAATGAACAAAAAAAACAAAACAAGCAGGGAAAATTCCAACACGCAGGTGTTGGAAAAGCGTGCCACTAAAGTCTGAACAGCTTTAATGCTTTTGCTAGCAATGATAATAATTAGACAGCATTCAACATGGAGCTGATCTCGAGAAAATTGAGTCCAAAGTTGAAGAGCTAGCATTTAAACAAAAAACTTGGAATTACTTACGTTTTGATTTCATTCAACTACCGTGTTGTTTTTTTGCATTTCAACACCGGAAAAGTGGAATTTACTATGTAGGGAAGGTACTTAATTTTTAGCGTTTCAAGTGACTTGGTTCCTTCCTCTTTTTTTGGCATAATCACGAAAAACGAAACTCTAAGAGAAACCAAACGGCAGAGTTGGTTTACACTGTTGATTAATTTAAAACCGTTAATCCGGACTTAATTCCGTTCCCAATTCTATAAAAGGAACCGAGTCGGAGTTGGTTCCTTACGTGACTCGGATTAAGGTTTAACCTAATCAGCCAAAGGAACCAAGTTCTCATTTTATTTCGTCATATGGACAATGACATCAATGAGGCTCACCAGCTCACTTTTACCTGGAATTTTGACGGGAAATAGTTGTTATTACAGAAGAAGCACTTGTTGCTTCGAGATTCAGTATTGCTAGGTCTATCAATCACTAACTCAATTTTATCAAAAATGTTACTCAGTTCTTTTGTGAGAAGTGCTGTCCAATTGAGCTTGTTTGGTGAGAAATGATGAAAAAAATAAATTTAGATCAGATGTATCTATAAGGAGATGAGTCAAAGGCGTTGTTTTTTTTTGTTTTTTTTTGTTTTTGTTTTCAAAACTGTTCTTGAACACCCTGTTCTTGATATTTTGCTCCCCCCCCCCCCCTTCACAAAAGACAACATCTTGACCATGCACATTTTTAAAATCACAGTTTGACTGTAGAGATATTTTCTCCCCCCCCCCCTTAACGAAAAGGGAGAATGGGTCACCTATCTCTGATGTTCGTCGTGCGCGTGCACAGATTGTTCGGCTTTACGACTGCAATTTGGCTTTCTTATAATGCGTTTTTTTGGTTTATTAGTGGATTTTATGACTATTTGATGCCGCCAATGTAATTTTCAGACAATTTTACATCAGAATCAAACTCCATAGCACTGTAGCAAAAGTTTGCAACAACCCCTTGAAAGCTGAAAAGAGAAAATTATTTGATAAGGCTCGTCTTTTTACCCACATAAACTATGGACAATAGTATTTCTAAATCCCTCCACCTTTTAAACGGCTTGTTCAGGGATCAAAAATGAGGTTGCGTTCTTTTGAAGTCAAAAGCGTCATATTCGGAAAAGCCGTGATTCTAATAAAAAACAGTTTTTTTTTATCTTTTTTTCCGTTTTAGGTGCTGTCAGCATTTATTGCGATTGTCACGATGTAGATACGTAATATGCATAAATGGAACACTTGCGATTTATGAAACAATAATCCTTTAATATACGGAACTAACCATTTCAAGTGCCCTTTACCATCAAGCATTCTAGGGGTATACGAGGGCGTTCAATAAGTAAGTATCCCCCCCCTCAAAAATCCACGAAAATGGACCAAATTTTAAAAAAATTTAGATGGAAATCTTCTTTAGGATATACTGAATCCAGCTGTCTAAGAATCAACGCAATCGGACAAATGCGGCCGCACACGGGTCGCGGATGCGCGTTGCGGCGTGAGCCGCTCCCGCCGGCTCGGCATCAAGCGCGCGACGAAATGTTTTGCTTATCACCTTTTCCAGCCAACGATAAGCCTTTCCTGCGAGTTGGGTGTACGCACCTGATTGATAGTAAGAAAATAGTACACAGGTAGTACGATAACATCGAAAATTCATTGATAATAACTTCTTACCACCATGGGATTCGAAAAAAAATTGGTCCGGTGGCAGTGTTTATCGTGTGTTCGCCATGGAGCTACCGTTTCAAGTCGTCCAGGATTGTGAACTTCGGGGAGTGATTCGATTTTTGACCGCGAAAGACAAAAAAGACACCATCGGACTTTCATTTGTTTCCATATCTCAAGGCGGAACTTGGTGGTGTGCATTTTGAATCTGTGGAGGAGGTCAAAAATGCTTGCAGCACTTTTTTCAAGAATCAGCCCAAGGATTTCTATGCGCGAGGCATCAAAAAGTTGGAGTCTCGGTATCAGACCTGTTTGGACCGAAAAGGTGGATATGTGGAGAAATAAGGTAAGCCCAACTCATGTTTTTGACCGATGATTTTTTTCCCTCCCCGGTTGTTGATTAAATGTATGAACGTTTGAAGAGAAGCCTCTCTAGCAGCGCGCTACTAAAAATTCGGCCGAGCCGGCGGGAGCGGCTCACGCCGCGACGCGCATCCGCGGCCCGTGTGCGACCGCATTTTATCCGATTGCGTTGATTCTTAAATAGCTGGATTCAGTATATTCTAAGAAAGATTTTCATTTAAGGTTTTTTAAATTTGGTTCATTTTCGTGGATTTTAGAGGGGGGGGGATACTTACTTATTGAACGCCCCTCGTAGATTAGTAGGTGTGGAGGTTTAAGAGGTTTGTGGATTTTAATTCCCCCTCTCCCCATTTATTTTCTTGAAAAGTATCGAAAGTTTACAGTTAAAACTATGCCATTATTCACTATAACGCATTGTCATATTATTTCTTTTTTTTTCTGTTGCCGTCGGTCGATATCATTTTTCGTGTTGGAAAAGCAAAGTTCCATATGGACCTATAGTTTCCAAAATTTGAAGAAGCTTCCAGTGAAAAATTTTGTACACGCAACGAACTTTTTAGGATAGGTAAATAAGTTATTCCAGAGTCAATTCCATAGCCGCAGCGAGGAAGCTGTCCAGGGGTGGAAGACACGTGACAGCCCCTCTCACTTTTTAGAGCAATTAATGCGAATTTTACCCCTCTGGCTCCCTGTGCTCTGGATTTTAAACACCTATTTTTCAACAAAACGCCAGAAATGTCCTCAAAAATCCCTTGATTCCATCGACGCTCATTGAGGGGCTTTCAATTTGCCGACGACCCCCCAGAATTTCAAATGTTTCGATTCAAAGACCTGTTTAGTGTGACGTCATGAAAAAAATTGGTTCCAAACAAAGGCTCCGTCTCACTCGCTCTCGTGGGTTTTCCCATACGAAACACAGTCCAAATTTTCAAATACAAGTGCTAGTAAACAACACGTTCTTTACACGTTGTGTTTATCACACCATTGGGTTCCACGTCCCTTATAAAAATTTCCGATTGTTTCAAAAAATTTTCCGATTGGATATATATTCCCGCGCTTTATTTCCTATAGAAATAATCGAAATTCCATAGAGACAATCGGAATTCGTGTAGATTCAAGCGCGCTGACTACAGCAACGATAGGTCTCATGATTGAAATAAGGCGAAATCATCTATGGTTCCTATTCTTACAGTTTTAACAGCCACTTTTTTCTCTGTGATAAAATATGAGTCCGCGATCACAAACTTTTTGAAACATCGCGCATCGATGCACAATCACAGTTATATCGAAGAAAGTCCTATGTTTTGTCCTTGTCACACTCACAGTTTCTTAAGAGCACAAAATTCTAGGATATAGGCTCATCAGCACCATCACGGCATGTGTTGTACCTCGGACAATAGCTTCGATACGAAGAGAAGTTAGAATGATTGAGTGTCATGGCGGTGATACTACCATAAGAGACCGTGAGTAAGACAAGGACAAAACGTAGAACGTCTTTCGGTATAACTGTGATTGTAAATTCGCTTGTGATCTTTTAGGTATTATGTTACAGTGAAAAGATACTTTAAGGCAAGTGGAATCTAATGGTGCAATAAAACTTGAGAAAACTGTTGGTTAACTAGCATGAATTTGCGTTCGAAAATTTGGATCTGGTAAATCCACGAGAGTGAGCGAGATAGCGCATTTGTTTGGAACTAATTCTGATCGTGACGTCATCACTAAACAGGTCTACTTAAGGATATGAATGAGCCTCTCTCTTTTCTATACCCCTCCCGCTCTTCATCAATACCTCGTCGCTTCTTATCGATGTACCCTCGTCAAACAGATTTTGACACTTTTACGATGCCTGTCCTGAACGCTTAATGCACCGTGAAGAAATCTTGAGACCGGTGGAGCCCAAAGGCGAGGGGCAAAGAGGGTTTCTGTGAAGGGTGTTTCCACCCCCCTCCTGCCTTGGAATTTCGACTCATAGGTTGGCACAAATGACTTAGGTTGCTGCACCTGTATGGAATTCTCGTTTGAAGGAATTCGACTTTGACGCTTAATAACTTATTGAAATTAACAGGAATACCAAAACTTTTACAATTTTAAGAAAATAGACGCCGAGGCCTCCTGGATTGCAGCAATAAATTAAAGATTAATGAAACCAGTTTTAAGAAAATACGTTTTTAATTTTTCAAACCTTCCCGCCAAAGGTTTTGCCATAAGCAAGGCATTGGAATTATATTTTAGATATGAAAATGAAAACAAGAAGCGCACCGTATATATACGGCACGCTTAATAAAACAAAACAAAATAAATTCCAAAACACGGATGCCAAATAAATTTTTCGAACTAAATTATTTAATCTTTGTCGACAAATTTAATGACTGTAGGAAATTCAAAAGTTTGCATTTGACTATCAGAAATATGAACGTAACTAATTAATGTTTCGATATTAATTCACATGCTATCCGCATTTAAAACATAATGGGGCTCTTGCTGTGAGAAAATGAATGGTACAGTTTGATGAAAAAACCAGCAAAAATTACGAAAATCACACTTAAACAGTATAAAATTCAGTAACAAACTCACAAAACTGCGATAACTGCAAGATCGTAATGGCGGTCCAACGCAGGAATCATGGGAGATTATTGTCTAATTTGTTACCTTCTCTACGGACTCAATAATTAGTCCAGGATAGGTCCAAAGATACGTCTCAAATCTCCAGATTCGTTTGCCCGATTCTGCACGGAAAAAAGAATGCTGTAATTTACCATTTGAATAGCTGATTTTGGCCCCTACCAGAGTTGAGATAAACTTGACCAGAGTTATGGAACATTTGACCAGGTATCAAGTAAAATTGACCTGATTCCTGGTCAAATGTTCCATAAATCTGGACAAGTTTATCTTCTGGTAGGGGCCAAAATCAGCTATGCGAATGGTAAATTACAGCATTCTTTTTTTTTCCGTGATGAGAGTGAATTTCGTGATTGTTTGGTGTACTCATCGTCATTTTGACAGGTTTTGATGCAATAATTACTTCTTCAATCCCCTGTGACAAAAGTTTGTAAGAGCCCCATCATAAGAAATAACCGTGGCTCTCATAGGTTTTGATTGAACCCCTAAATAATCGATACTTTTGCTAAGGTTTCTAATGGAAGAAAAACGATATTCGATTGCACATGCTCTCACCCACAAAGCCAGCATTGCGCTTTCATGTGATGCTGCAACGTTGAATCGACGGAGATGAGCAGCGCTTTTACAATTTTACAGTAATCACTGATGAAATAGCTTTCGTCGTAGACAATGCCTCTGCGTGATGTGAATACCCAAACCCCACCCCTCCCCTTACCACCAACAATCTCCATAGGTTTTCTACACCTCCATAATGTAAGCTGCGCCACCGCCTCCCGTTTGTCCATCCATCCATCACGTCGGCCCTCAGTGGATCTAAAAATGGAACTTTCTGGACATCGTTTCAAGTATTGAAACCGATATATTTTCAATAGGATCAGTGGAAATTTCCTATTTTAAATGTCCAACAAGAAATTCCCATTGCAACAGTGACTGCTCTAAAATGTTCAATGCACAATTGGTCCATGGTAAATAAATGTCCATGAAGAAGAATGTCCAATAGTAGATTTTGTCCATGAATCTAAAAACGTCAGGGTGTTTAATATCTCGAAAGAAGAGGCTAAAATTTGAAATGACGAAGAAGTTCAAAAGCGGAATGAACAAAAGTTTTCGCAAAGCAGCACAAATATGGTACTGTAAATCTGACAAAATTGGTTACAAACTATACGTTGCCATAATGTTCAAAACAGTTTAAAATGTACTGACTTTCGTATTTCATGCTTTATTTATAAATTTTGAACTTTTTTTCTTTTTTTTGCGTAATGGGGCAGTTGCAAGGTTCTGAATTTGTGTTTTTTTATAACGAAAATAATAATATTTGATGAGCTGAGAACAATGGTGCCTTTGGTTTTTTCCCCAAGTGTCCTGGTGTTGGAGATACACACGTGTAAAGTTTGAAAAAATGGTGGGCGAAGTGACGTCACTGCGCGGAATTCCCATTTAAAACAATGCATTTTGGGCCAAAACTCCATCTTCGGAGCAATGGGACGAAAAAAGAAACCAAAGGCATCTTTGTATTCAGCTCATCAAGTACTTTCATTTTCTTCATAAAAAACGCAACATTTTATACCCTTGCAACTGCCCTATTACTTAGTCTACAATTGGGCATTGATGTATGATGGACAAATCCTACATAGGACATTTATTTACTATGAACAAACTGTGAATTGGACATTTTAGAGCGGATATTGTTGCAATGGAAATTTTCCATTGAACATTTTGTAAAATGGACATATTTAAAAGGATATTTCCACTGACACCTTCAAAAGCAATTGGTAGAATAAATAAACATGTATGTTACATTTTCAATTCCGCACTGAAAATTAATTAAATTTTACGGTTATCGCTAATGTTTTATGGAAACCACTAACTAAATTTATCTTTTGTTTCAGGTAAGTTGTTGGAGTTGATCGAAAAATAAAATCATGCCCTTTAATATTCTTGTAAGTTCAAAAATTATTTAATTCGCATGTGTACATAGCTTTTTCATGGACGTTTGATCTGGACAGAGATTTTGAGACGACAGCAAAGAAGAGAGTTTAGTTAGACTAGACCGTTGATTTTTTAAAGATTAAACTAGCTTTTTGTTTTGTTTTTTGTCTGTTTTTTGTGTTTTTTAAAGCAATTTAAGAGTCCTTCATCCGCCATTAAAGTCCCATGGACGAAGATAGAAGAGAGAGGCAGAATAAAAGATGAAAGAGAAATGAATCCCAACAGTGTCCTTCCGAAGTGAGATGATCCGAGTCCATCAACTTTTGTCGCCTTGTCCGGGATTCGATCCCGAAACCTCTAGGTTAGCTAGTTAGAATTGAAGTTGCAAATGTTTTCCACGGACTCATTTGATAATTCTTTGAGAAAGAAAAGAAGTGAATCCAACTCAGTCAGTGCTTGTTTGGATACCGTGAAACCAAGTTTGTGATATTCAACGAGCGATAGCGAAAGAGAGGACTTGAGTGGTGTGATATTGAAACTTCACGGAGGCAGCCATGATTGAAATCTCTTGCGGACCTTTTTCACACAGGCGGCTCGGTTTGTTTGTATTAATTTTTTTAACCTTTAAATTAAAAAAAAAAAAAAAAAAAAAAAAAAAAAAAATTGTCAGAAAAACATTTGAAATTGGTTTTAAACGAAAAAACCAAGTATTTTCGAGTGTCTATCTGGACACAGAAACTGATATAACTGTTTCTTCTGGAAGGATTTTCACGATGAAAAAATGTCTCATACCAGAAATGTGCATATTTCTTTCCCCTGGATGGTTATTTCAAATTCTGTGTCCTGCAGATAGCCAATCTTAACCCTTAACTGCAGATGAGCCCAGATCTGGAACAATTACTTTGAAGCCTTATCTAAAAGTAGGGGACTTGAGTTGTACTGTCGCTGCATGGTGGGTCACATGTGGAACATATACTAAACGAGTAAGAATTGTCGATTTTGTCCTAGAGCGTGCAGCACAGGATATAGAACGTGCAGAGTGGTTGAAAATAGCTTACTGAAAATCTGATGGAGATTTTCCGATTTTCATTGTTATGTTTGGGAGTAACGCAGGGGTACCATATACAAAAAAAAACAACTATTGAAGCTTACTAACTTATTTTTTACTACTTTAATTTTTTTTTTTTTTAGCCTGAAAACTTTATTTTCAGTTGCATGGATACCTAAATTTGGGTAAGGCCATATTTGGAACAATTAATATTCAAGCTCTTTACCATTGAAATATAATGGAAAGAATTTTTTCACTATTTTTCCCTGTCTCAAGGAACAAAATTGTACTGAAAAAAAATTATTATATTGAAAAAAAAAATCATGCAGTAAAGGGTTAAACACTTGCTTTTTTATTTAAAACCATTTTCCACTCGATTAATTACAATATATGATTCAAGGTTAAGAAAAGTGAGGCAAACGAACTAGATTCAAATCGCCAATGCTGTAACTCTTCGAGATAGGACTTAACCCCTTATGGACCAAGCCGGAGTTTACTCGTCTTTTTTCTCTAGTCTATTTCACATTATTCCAGTCTCATGATTCCGAATAAACGAGATTCTTGATGAAAACACTTACAAAATAAAGTTCAGTTGGGCGCCTACTTTTTATCGTATAGGCAATCCCAACTCCCGCGAGTACGAACAGTTAACTACCCTCACTGTATAAACAGAAGAGTGGTGTTCTCTTTAACTAACCTGGTATTCAAAGGGTTAAAACATGTTTGGCACCATAGCACCCTATATCGCTAAAGCTCCTTGGTGATATTGATACATCACTTAAATAAAATGGCGTATCAAATTTGTGAAACGTTGGTTGATATTTCTGCGAAAAAGAGATTTCCATACTCCCGCTGCACCGCGCTGGGACCTTTACAGAGCAACGAGACGGAGATATGGTGTATTTACTCAAACAAACTCGGCAGAAAAGACGCAACCATTACAAACAGACACTATTTTATTCATACGGACGGAGCAGTAATGCAGCCCGCAATACACCGTGGTAACAGGAGTTGCGAGATTTGAGTTGTGTGAAGACGAACTATTTAGTTCGGAGGAAACTCAGGGACAGCACATGATTTTGACATGACAGACGAAACTCTTCTGTGATACGTTGCCAATTGGACCATGCATGCATCAGAAAATAATCAACTTCCATAGGAAATCAGGGCCCCTGTTGCGAGCTTTTGCTACAGTCTTCCCCTGTAAAATTACTTAAAATAAACAGTAGGAAATACCCTACGAACACATCCGCATATCAAATTTGATCTGGGGGAGACCCTCAGCCACCCATTTGATATTCTGGAGGAGACCCCCAGACCCCCTTCAATATTCTGCGTGAGACCCCCAGACCCCGGGCCTTTTCATATTTTTATCCAGGTCCAAAGATCTATTTTTGCAAATAATTAAAACTTTCATTTTTCTGACCCATTTTTCCCATCAAAGTCCCAGTCAAAAATACTCTAAAAAGCAAGTCAGTTTCAGAAAAAAATACGGTTTTGATATTAGTCTAGTCTTAGAGCCCCCAAAATTATTTAAAAAAATGACCCCTCAGGGGGGCTATCTCAAAAATTCCGAGCCACGACTCCCATCGAGTGATACATCGCTTGAAAGGGCACACAAAACTGAGCATTTTGGCCCAAACCGCTGGTCGATGTCGTTTTTGGTTTTCGATATATCGAATGACAAACTTGGATTTTTACCCATTGGCAAATTTCGATATATCGAAAACCAAAAACGATATCGACCTGCGGTTTGCGCCAAAATGCTCAGTTTTGTGTGCCCTTTCAAGCGATGTATCACTCGATGGGAGTCGTGGCTCGGAATTTTTGAGATAGCCCCCCTGAGGGGTCATTTTTTTAAATAATTTTGGGGGCTCTAAGACTAGACTAATATCAAAACCGTATTTTTTTCTGAAACTGACTTGCTTTTTAGAGTATTTTTGACTCCTAGTTATTTAAATTCCGACTTTTCAAATGGGAGCTACGATTTTAATTGGTCTGAATCGAACTTTGAACGTCGATATATCGAAAACGAATAACGATATCGATCTGCGGTTTGGGCAAAAAGTCTTAGAATTTTATGCACTTTTTAGTTATGTAATAAAAAATGGGGGTCGTCATTTGAAATATTCGATTTTCGGAGGGGCCACCCCCCCTAGCGCCCCCCGGGGGGGGCCCGAAAATTTCAACAAGACCCAAAAGTGCAGCAAAATTTGGTTTCTTAAAAATCAGCCGTTCAAAAGTTACAGGGGTGTACTAAGACTTTTTGAAGACCCTGTAGAGATCATAAAATAAGTCTTATTTTTCCTATGAACATGTGTCCAAAAATTATTCTCTTTTGAGCTACAGCCCCCTAAAATCTTAAAAAATGTATGGTTTTTTTTTTTGGAAAAGCGAACACCTTTATGGACCAAATGTCACAAAAATTGGTGTCCAGAGGTAATTGTAAGTGTAAAATTCTTTAATGACCTACAGAAATTCGAAAATCAGTTCTGACTGTACTTTTCAGGGAATCTTGTACCTTCAACGGCACAAATTTTATGTTACGGATCAGAACTTTGACAAATAGATACTGAAGTCAGATGGGAAAAGCTCTGAAATAGACTTTTGGCCGTCTTTGACGTTTGGTTCACGAAGGTAATCCCTACACCAAAATAACGATAATTTTTTTTTAAAACTTTGGGTGTAGCTCAAAAAAAGCTCATTTTTGGACACATCTTCATCGGAAATATAAGTCTTATTTTGACCTGTAGAATACGTAGTTACAAGGACGACATATGTTTTTGATACACTCTTTATATATCTATATATACGATCAAAATTTCCAAGAAAATCAGTGCACGCGCCGAACCGAACAGTGGGTTGGTGGTGTGGTTCGAGAGGCAGATGTTGAAGGGGGGGGGGGGTCGAAGAGGGATCAAGTCTCATTCAGAATTGGTTTAAAGATCTGCGTGTGCATACTTCAAGCGCTTTCGAATAACCCGCGAAAATAACGACAATGTAAGTACATTGTACTCGGCTCCAAAGCTTTCGAGTCTGTATTGTCGCAAATATAAGGGGGGGAGAGAGGGAGGCCGGATCCTCCTCCTTCCCTCACATACAAGAATTCGTATCCTATGCATCCCTATTAGAAATTTCCCGAACAAAAGGATCGCAAAGGAATACGTGCCAGGATGCCGACAAGTCAGCTTTCGCGGAGATATATTTATTTTATACTCACAAAATGGGATCCAATTTCGTCGTTTCTGTCCATTATTAGGATTGTCTGCAAGAGAGCCGGCCGGGTTGGCGCACAGTGGAATGAGTCAATCGGAGGGCTCGGACATCGATTAATGTGTTACTAATCAAATTTATTCTGGGGGAGACCCCCTAACCCCCCTTCAATATTCTGAGGGAGATCCCCAGACTCCCTTCAAGAAATTGAGGGAGGCCCCCAGACCCCCCTTAAATATTCTGGGAGAGACCCCCAGACTCCCTTCAATATATTGGGAGAGACCCCCAGACCCCCCTTCAATGTTCTGGGGGAGACTCCCAGATCCCCCTTTAATAATCTGGGGGAGACCCCCAGACCCCCCTTTAATAATCTGGGGGAGACCCCCAGACCCCCCTTTAATAATCTGGGGGAGACCCCCAGACCCCCCTTCAATAATCTGGGGGAGACCCCCAGACCCCCCTTCAATAATCTGGGGGAGACCCCCAGACCCCCCTTCAATAATCTGGGGGAGACCCCCAGACCCCCCTTCAATATTCTGGGGGACCCCCAGGCTCCCTTTTAATATCCTGGGCAAGATCTTCAACCCCCCTTTGATATTTTAATTCAGATCTACAGATTCATTTTTGAAATATTTAAATTTGTCCTTTTTTTTACCCACTTTTCCATTGATTTTAATGGAAACCATTTTTCATCCAGAACTAATAACCTAAAAATTAAGATTTCACAAAAGCAATTAAGTCCCTCTGGAGAATGTTTAAAACAAAATTGCTGCGAAATTTTGATGCATATGGAGCAATCGTTCAAAATTTATGTTTGGTTCCACGTTTTATTGCTACGGACAGAGAGACAGACATACAGACGCCACAGAAAGGGTGTGCATTTACACCTCCAAGCAACAGATGATTAAATAATATTGAAACTTCATGGATGAATATTCCTTAGGGTATTATCAAGCATGGCGAGAGCCAATTATTTTGTAATTATCATGATTTACTGTTGTAGAGGGCAAAGTATCAAAACAAAATACCTTGAAAATCTCTGCGCCATTCCATGGCAATACTTTCTCTGTTTCTAAATTTGTTAATAGTGAGGAAAGTAATAATGGAAAATTTAAATGTTTTTACGGTCAAAAAACAAACTATGAAAGGTGGTTTTGATAGGATATTTTGATGAAATTAATGCAACCACTTTCAAACATCTACGTTGTTTATTAACAAAGATAAACCCACTTTAAAGTCACCACACACGGAAAAAAAACTACGGTGAAAATAACCATACGGATACCTGATTTTGGCACCTGCTAGATGTTATGGTAATGTTAACCAGAAGTATACTATGTTTTGACTTGGTACTAGGTGATGTTACCTGATTGTATGTCGAATTTACTCAAAGTATCGGTAAATGTACCATACTTCTGGTCAAGTTTACCATAACATCTAGCAGGTACCAAAATGAGGTATCCGTATGGTTATTTTCACTAATCTTTTTTTTCCGTGCACCATGTCCATTTTCCGGCCTCTCTCATGGACTCACTCCACTGTGTGGTGTCCTAGATTCCGTGCGATTCTGAACGATCCCTGCCTGGGCGTTTTGTCGGAAACTGTCGGATACATTTAACGTAAATACAATCGATTTTTTCCATGGTGGGCGTTTATCTCGTAAATATACATATTTATACTGATTACTGCCCGTCTAACATTACAATCAATCGTATATTGTTACCTTTTTCGTAAATTTTACTGTGATGAAGAACAAGGCAGGCTTTGTTGAGGCTCATTACAATGCTGCCGTTCATGTAAATTTCTTGGCATTCTTTTAATTCACTTACTTAACTTTACTTTACTTCACTTAACTTAACTCTTTTAATTTACTTATAACTTACTGTGTTCAGTTTAGTGTATGACTGCAATGCAAGAAAATACTCACATCCGAAATATGTTTTCAGTCCTCTTGAAATCCCCGTTAAATTATCAAAATATCTGCAAGATTTTTCAAAACCATCGACGACTCCACCTGTTGAGAAAAAAGTAAGAATCCCTCTACTGAAAAGATTACAGATGCGATTATATTTTCGTGCAATACAGTTACTCACGAAACTGAAATGTGTAATCTTTTCTCAACCAGTGGAATCATCGGTGAATTAAAAAAATGTAATTAAATTTATACACGTAAAGGCAGCTCTGGTTCAATAACAAGGATGGTCTAAAAGTTGGTTAGGATCAAGGGTAATGGAGCTGTTGCAAACTTTTGCTACAGGCTTATGAATAGTTGATTATGGGGTAATACCCTGTTAAAATAACGATTAGCGCATTAAAAAATTACGAAATCCACTCCTAAACTCACAATATGCTTTTAAACGCGAGACCTTAACGGCGGCCGAGGCCGCGGTTTTCTTATGGCAATCGTATGCTTCTTCTTCTTCTTGTGTGGTGTTGCGAAAACACCTCGTGTAGATGGCGCTGATTGAAGATGGGGAACACCAATGAAAATCGCGGCCCCGGCCGCCATTACGGTCTCGCGTTTAAAAGCATTTTGTGAGTTTAGGAGTGGATTTCGTGATTTTGTAGTGCGCTAATCGTTATTTTTACAGGGTTTTACCCCATAATCGTCTATTAATAAGCCTGTTGCAAAAGTATGTAACAGCTCCATTAAATGACCCGGGTAAAATGACCCACTAAACATCAGGTGAGCTCTCTAGACTTCGTTAGAAAAGTGATTATTTTTTGCGGAAAAAAAAATCAACAAAAACAAAAATATTTTAAATATTTTTCTACGACTATAAATTGCCGATTTTTTTTTGCTGGGAATGAAAAAAAAAATCAATTTTTTTTCCAAGACCAAAAAGTTCCTTTCTTCTCCCATATAGTCCAGACAGTTCACTCGTATATGTGCAAATAGACCCTCTCGAGAATAACATTTGGAAACAGAACTTTTGAGCTCGGGTTGAACTGCGCATTTGACTTCAGAATATCTTTCGAAACCACCATTATTCTCCGAGTTTGAGTCTCAAGGCTTGACGCACACTCACGTCAAAATTTAACGACGACACGGCGACGCACATGACGAGGAATATTTTGGTGCGGTTTCGAGAAACCCCCCCCCCCCCCCCCCCCCCTGGACGCAAGCTTTTCTGTGAATATTGTGGAACGAGCATCTCGGTTTTGAATTCCAATTGCACTCGTCAAAAAAATGGGGGCAATGAAAGTCTTTCTTACTTTTTATCCTTCTCATTATCAGTCTTAGGGTCTCATTCGCTCTGCAACTTCTATATATTTGCAACACACAACGTTGCGACACCAAACGTAATTTTGAAATCATATACGCGAACACTGGAATTTGAATTTCTCTCAGAGCTGCCGTTTTGCGTATAATGGGTCTGTTGCATTCTTTTGCTACATCAATATGACATATGGTTTTTAACGTAAAATTTGGCAAAAATAACGATGCGCACATTAAAAACTTTCAAAACCCACTCATTAACTCAGAAAATACCTTCCATTTCAAACAATCTGCGCTACACTAGACACTATATCACCGACTTATAACTACATAGATGGAACCATCTCGTTTATGTAAACATGGACAGAACTTACAAACATTGGAATTAATTTTCGCCGAATTTTACATAAGAATCAAGGTTCTAATTTGCTGTAGCAAAAGTATGCAACAGACCCATTAATGGTATTTTTCGATTCACCGAGGATTCCACCGGCTGCTGAGAAAATATTACACAAATCAGTTCAGTGCATGACCGTAATACACGAAAATACTATCTGCTTTTCCGAAAAGAAAAACTCCGTCAATGATTTAAAATATCCGTCAGTTTTTTAAAGTCATTGACTACTCCATCGGTTGAGAAAATATTACTAATGCAAGTATTTTCGTGCCTTACACTCATACGTTGAACTGAACTGTGCAATCTTTTGTACGTTAGCCGGTGGAACCATCGATGAATTGAAAAATACCATTGATTTTGAACCGCAGCTCAGTCAAAATAGCGGCATTGCTTTCTCATGCCGCTTTTTTTTCTTTTTTCCTGCCAGTGCCTTGTTTTTTATACAAAAAAAAAAAAAAAAACAAAAAAAAAAACAACAACAACAACAGTTGTCACATCCTATGATGATGGAGGACGAGATATTTAAGACTGTTCCTTCCGAGACTAAAATCGACATGGCGCCACAGGTTGTCACATCAACCCGGATGTACCCGACATTACTGGCACGGGGTCCCTCATACCAGAGACGGCAAACAGTTCTAATTTTTTGCTATTAAACAGTTAAAAACAGTTTTCTGAAACTAAACGTTGGTCATCTGGCTTGGGCTAACCCAAAAGGGTTAGGATATTTAAAGGTTTACCCTCTAAGAGATAGGCTAGTCCAGAGGAAAGCCATTCCTCCGTTTATGTAGGGAAGGTAGATAACTGTTCGTACTCAGGGGAGTTGGAATTGCATATACTACGAATTGAAGGCGCCAGGCGAAAGCTTATTTTTCAAACGTTTTCATAGATAATCGCGTTTATCTCGAATGAAGACTGAAACAATGTTAAATAGGATAGAGGAGAAAAACGAATGGACTCGGGTGTGGTCCCCTTGGTAAGACAAAGCACCGAAGAGCACCTGAAATTGTTCCAATTGTCACCTAAATTAGGTGATATTGCCAAGAATTCTTGGTAATAACACTAACAATTCTTGGTGATATCACCTAATTTAGGTAACAACTGCCAATTGGAACAATGTTAGGAGCTCTTTGGTGCTCAGTTTTACCAGGGCCACAAGGGGTTAAAGGAGCGTATATCTACGATCTCCCTGTCCATTCAATTCAAATCTTAAAAAATAAAACAAAAAAACAAAAAACAAAACAAAACAAATTAGAAACAAAAAACAAGAGAAACGGTATTTATTTAAACCATGAAAGGGTTAGAAGACGTTGTCTTTTTCTCTCCTTCCATTTGAACGTGGTCGTTGGAAAAAGACGGAGAGGCAGGTTAAAGTCACGTGATGACCTTCTTTGCTATCTTTTTCTAACACAAGACGGCAGCTCTCTGACAAAGTGGCAGCCCTGCTGGAAAGTGTCGCAACGCCATGAGCCAAGAGAATTTGTCAAAACAGAAATATCGCAATCTCTTCCGTCCACTGCTTTGCTCAGTGTTGCCAGATTTTCTTATAAATTACCTACTTTAACGTTAAGCCAAATAGGGAAAATCAGATAGATATCCCAAAAATGGCAACGCTGTTGCTGATACTTCTTCATGGCCTACGGCCACCCCTGCTCCCTTCTACCTTAACGAACCCAAGTTCGTAGAATCTATGGAATGTTTAATCTTCAAGAAATGTCAGTTTTTTCCCCCTGCGGCGCTCCCGTAGCATCCCACTCCCGTTATTGTCGTTCCTGACAAAGGCGCCAACATAACGCGAAAAATAAGACCTTCACTTTTTTTCTTTTCTTTTTTTTTGTGCTTATTAGCTTCTTGCCTCCTATTCGGGAGCATACTGTAGAATTGGACAAAACGGGATGGTATTCGAGTCCCAACGAGTCCACATTCGGGTTTTGTAATTTTTTTGAATCGTATACTGAGAGAAAGCACTTCTTTAAAGACAAGGAAACAAGTTTACTTGCGACAGTTTTCCTTGCGCAAAGTAAAGGTCTAATGAGGCAGTTGCAAGGGTCTGAAATTTGGTGTTTTTTAAAAAGAAACTGATAGTACTTGATAAGCTAAGAACAATGGTGTCTTTGGTTTTTTCCTAAATGTCCCGATTTTGGAGATACATTCCTGTAAAGTTTCAAAAAATATTGTGCGTAAGGATGTCACTACGCGGAGTTCCAATTTAAAACAATGTGTTGTGGGCCAAAATCTCATCTCCGGAACAAAGGGACTTAATTAGAAACCAAACCATCTTTGTTCTCAGCTCATCAAGTACTTTCATTTTCTTTATAAAAAACATAACATTTCAGACCCTTGCAACTGCCCTATTGCATGAAGGAGAATCACTGTCACAACAAGGAATCTTTAACTTGTAGCAGTAGCCATTTTCCTTGGGTTAAAGGAATTTCCGCTTGGTCAATATTTCACTGTGCAGTATATTTAACGCAAACGAAATCCAAAAGTGGAATAAAAGATAATTCTCTCAGTGTAAATACAGTTTTAGTGAGGACTTGGTGATGACGTCATCCGTTGATGAGCGTTCCAAAGAAAGACAAACTGTCTCTCTCGCCGTAACCCCCATGCCTGCTATCTTACTCTCGTTTCAAAAATCGTGTATAGAGACACCTTTTGTGAAATGTTTTGGCAGAAATGAATTCCTCGAGTCATTTTAATGTGATTTTGCTAATATAAAATGTCATACAACAAAGCCCCTTATACGAATTTCGAAACGAGAAAGAGATGGGTGTACATGGCGGGCACGGGAGAGTGAGTGATATAGTTTGGAACGCTACCCGAGTTTTATCACAAACTGATTGCGACCGATGATTGGTTTGTTATTATTGATGGCAAACCGGTGATTCCACAATAAAAGTGTCTATTTCAACGGTAATCAGAGTACATTTTCATAAAATCAATTCATTGAACGAAGCATTTGACTACTTACTGAATTTCATGGGTCACTGTTATGTTATGAGATTGGGTGATGATTAAGAACAAGTTACTCTTTGTGGAGGAAACCGACATGTTTACTTTCGTTGAGAAATTGATAGTATAGATTTTGATGAAGCTCAATTCCACTAAGCTCCTGAGACAATGGCGGATGCAGAGGGGTGGTGATCCCCCCCCCCAAACCGTTCGGCCCATAAAGTGGGCAAACAGGGGAGAGGAAGGGGGAAAGCAAGAGCGAAAAGAAGAAAAGGGGTCCCTCTAAGAGGAAGATTCCCAAGTTTGCCCCCCCCCGTTCACAAGGACTGAATCCGCCACTGGACGCATCAGGTGGGCAAAACGGTGATGTCGCCAAAACCCCGCTTGTGACCCCTCTATCGATTCAGCTTGAAAAATATAGTCCTCAAGGGTTTTCATATCTTTTGCAATCTAGGCCGTTTCACTCATAGCAACACATGACTCATAACATGGGCAAAAAGGTGAAGTCGCCAAAACTCCGCTTGCGACACTTCTATCGATTCAACTTGGACATTTCAGTCGATCGCCCTCAAGGGTTTTCATTTATTTTTCAGTTGGGCCGTTTCACTCTTAGCAACACCTGACTCATCTATTTAAGGACACAGGGGGGGTGGGGAAGGGGGTGATCACCCCCTGTTTTGGCCAACAAATTGGGAAAAGAGTGAATAGGAGGGGGGAAAGGAAGTGCGAAAAAAAGAAAACGGGGTGACTCTATGAGGCAAAAATCCCAAATCTCCCCCCTATTTGCAAAGGCTGGATCCGCCACTGGCCTGAGACGTAATTTATGATTGATTATTTGTCATACTTATCAGCTGTGTACCTGTACATGTGCATAAATGCAGTTGCATAAATACAATGGTCGAGGATGAAACTTTATGCTTATATTCATGGTCGGTCAGTAATATGAGCTATTTTCATCAATCATCAATTATTTGCGCCCTCATTTCCTTATTTCTTTATTACAATATTTCTGGATGAATAAAAAATGAAACTATGTATGAATTCAATTTTTTCAGTAATTTGAGCATAAACATTAAACTTTTGGAGAAGGTTATAGTACATTGGTCTGAGATTCTCAAAAAAAAGTTGCCAAAATTCAGAAAGCAGACTTTTTATCAACTCATCATTTACGAACTTCTACGACAAATGATAATTACATAGAACACTTTCATCAAAGTAATTTAAATCTAGGAGGCATCGCTGGAAAATGTTAATTCAAGCTTAACAGATAGAAAACTTTGATTTTTAATTATTTTTCGTTTCACTGAATCTTGGCCATTTTTAGTCAATCTCAGACCATGCGTCGGTCACTCAGGTCTTTTTCTATCAGTGGTGCGGTGCCGCGTGCACTTTGCGGCAATTTTGTACTTGGTCCATTCAAAGTCGTGTAAAAAGTCGAATTTATTCTTGGTTAGTGCACTTCCTCAAATCGATATTATACATGAGTTTAAATGGATAAATTGCAGCTCTCCCGCGGATTTCAAGTGACGGGGGATATTGTCGCCTGAGTGTGGGGGTGGTGTTCTGTTGATAATGCTACTCTTAACCAATTTTATTATTTTTACTTTTTTTTCCTGTTGTTCTTGCTGTCTTAGTTTTTGCCCATCTTATTTTTCTTCATTATTACGGTTCCAATAATCCAGCTGGTCCACAAGACCAAAAAGGATTTTATCATAATGGATAAAAATATTAAAATAGAAACTAAACTAATAATACTACCTATAGAAGATATATTATTTCAGCCACTGTTCTCTATTCCTTTTATCTTCCTCAACCCAGTAAAATAATGTATTCATCGCAATAATTTCTGCCTGAAGCTTCTTGCTGAGCGTATTGTACACTCACGCACTCATACGACGACTCAGCGTTTTGTAAGCAAAATTATCTGATGTCACCTTCATTGTTCATTCTCAGCGAGTCCCAATACATTCCGTTCACGCAAGTTCTCCCCAACGCAACGCAACTCCACGTCCTTAGCGCCACCGGCGACACCGACCGTGGAGAATTAGGTAGGAAAGCGTCATATTTACGAGTAAAGTTGTGGGACCGAAGGGGAGAGAGCTCTGCACAGAAACGAAACAAAAGGGGTGAAAACAGAAAACGCATTCGAACCTTGGAACATGTGATATACAGGGTATATCAATAGCGAGGATTTATGAGACGTGATTTTGAAGCTGTTAGTTTCTATGGAAATGACTGATATTCAATATGGTTAGAATCACGAAAGAATAATGGTAGCGTTCTAGAATTTATCCGTTCACTGATGCATAATATCCGTGTTAAAAAATATTACACTTTCCTGTGATGCGGTATATCTATGTAGAGGAGGGGGTCGCCAATACTAGAGCCAATACTGAACCGGTACCCCAAAACCGGACCGCATCGCGTTTCTCCGCCATAATGTTGCTGTGCTGTAGCGGCAATGGCCTGAAGTTACTCTCTTTTACCGATAGGTGTTGCTCATGCATCGAAACCTCAAGTTCATCCATTGTTTTTGTCGTATAACGCATTTAAGGCTAAAATTCAGTGATTCGTGACTGTCAAAGTTTCCTATTGTTGGTTCATTAGTTGGTTATTTTTGGGGCCTAGGTTTATGTTTAAGATAAAGGTTAGTGATTTTTGTGATTTGATGTTATTTGATGACACCTAAGGTTTGTAAATCTGTCTAAGTTTTTACTTTAGTCCCATTTCTTTTACCGTGGTGAGGTTAGGAAGTTCTAGCACTGAAATCCCCTAAACCGGACCGCCTAGATTTTTGGCCTGGATTAGGAAACTTTGATGACATTCTGAGTATTGTAGGCTTCCCTAGCTGTTATCTTGATGGTTTGCAGATGTTTTCAATCTTTCAGTTCACTTTTAAATCTATTTCTATTTCACTTGATTTTCGATTTTTACGATAAATTTCATTTTTGGATTTTTCAAGGTACAAATGCTGACTTGTTTCATTTTCTCTCAAGGCGTGCCTTAGCCATAGTTGCTAAGGTAAGAAATATGCATTCAGAGAAAAAAATCAGTGATTATGAGTGAAATTTACTGGGCGGTCCAGTTTTGGAGCCCATTTTTTCAGACGGTATTTTTGACTTCTTTCGCAATTTTCTCTCTCACAAAAGTTTTAAGGGCTCAAATTTTAAACCAAGGCATTTTTTTTAAAGGTAAGGGCTTCATGTACTTGTTGATTTAAAGTTTTTTGAATTTGATCATTTTTATTTGAATTACAGCCCAAAAACAAAACAGCGGTTCGGTTTTGGTCCCCTTCCTCTACATTGAAAAATACTGCTATTCATGATATTTTCTGCATCGAGACAATAAAGGGATGAAATTCAACCAATCAGACAGCTTACGCACGGTCACATGGCCGTGCGTAAGTTACGCTCGAGACCAAACGTTATTTGGTCCCAGACCCATTATTAAAATCTGATGTTACGGATAAATATTTACAACGTTTGGAAAAGCGTTAGCGATTTTCTACTCACCCTCTATGTGCGTAAGTACATTAAAAATGATTTTGAAATAAAACTATGTTAATAATCTCTTGAACCCGTGCTCAAACTGTTGAAGAAGGGGTTCCTGTTACAATGTTACCAACGCCCTAACGTGTATACGCAGTTACAGTAATAACTAAATTATTACAATCAATTTAGCCCCCGAGCCTGTTCCGTAATTAACAGACACAAGTGCTCGGAGCAGTACCGTCAACTTTCGCGCAATGAATTGCATAGATGCCAGATTCATCAGAAATATTTAAACTTTCTGTTATCTTTTGATGTGTAAAACGTGGCGATAGTTTCCCTCTCCGTTCCTAGTAAAACAGACGCTAACATTTTTTTCCTCTTTTTTTTTCGCGTACTATGACCAGCAGAAGAAAGTACCATCGTTTATATTCTCTCAGATGATTTTGGAGAAGTTTGCGGTTTTCAGGCATCTCAGAGAATTGAACAGGATTGCCACTTGAAAATATGTCTGAAAAATCAAAAAGTCGTTGGAAAATAATAAAAAAAACTTATCATGATCAAGCACAATCTCGATGAGAGTACTTTCTTTTGCTGTCCAAAGTACACACTAATATCTTACCGACAAAAAATTCTCGTTGATACGACCATATTTTGAAAAACTAATTGTGTTATTATTCAAGGGGATATTTCTTTGGAACGGGAGTGATATACTCTAGAATTAACGATATTTTATGTAAAACAAATGTAATTCACGTTCCTTTAATGAATCTCTCTCATAAGATATTTCGTTAATCCGAATTAGTTCTGGTTGTTCCAACATGTAATTCTTTTTAGTGCTTGTCAGTGGAGAAACTGTGATTCCTGCACGTGGAGAAAAGAGGCTGGTAGAACTTACCATCTGCATAGCTGATTTTGGAGTCTGCTGTCAAGTATGGTAAATTTTACCATCGTATGGTGAATGCAACGTACCTTGTGGTGAAATGTATACGAACAGGCAATGGCGGATCCAGAAAATTTTTCTGGGGGGGGGGGGGGGCACGCCTGTGAAATTTTGAAATTTGAAGCGTTGGTGGAAGCAATTTCGGGTTATTTACTATAGAAAAAAGGCAACATTTGAGGCTTCTGGGGGGAAGGAGGGGCACGTGCCCCCGCGCCCCCCCGTGGATCTGCCACTGCCAACAGGTAATCTTAATTTACCACAAGGTACGTTCCATTTACCATATGATGGTAATGTTTACCATACTTGATAGCGGACTCCAATATCAACTATGTAGATGGTAAATTTTACCAGTCTTTTTTTTCCGTGTGCATTGGTCGATTACTTCGAACCATGGACACTACGCCGCGCTGCTCAAAAAGTCAACCGTTGTCGGTTAAAATTGACGAATTCACGCTAAATGCACAGACTTGAGGAACGTTAGCACCTGCGAGCATATACTTCTGGAAGATACCCTGAAAGTTACAAGCTGAAACACTCAAAAATAAAGCCGGAAATTATGAAATCCGAAAATTCCCATAAGCTTCAATGAGCGTGAGTGAGGCAGATAGACGTATTATCACTCGCACTCACTCTCACTCACTGTAAGCTTACGGTGAAATGAATTTCATAATTTACAACTTGTAATTCTAAACAAATTTTGCTCGTTCAGGGCTCAGAATAATCATTAAAAAATTTCGCCGGTGTTGAAGTTCCTTGAATCTCAGGTTTTTTCCTTGTTTTCAATGTAAAAATGCCAAAATCACGACTTTTCCCAAAAACGTGACAAGTGGCGCCATCCATCGGATTGAATTCTGGAAAAGTTTCGTCTGGAATCACCTTAGCCCCTTATGGGCCACGTCCAAGTGGTATATTCGTTTTTCTCCTCTACCTTATTTTACATCCTTTCAGTCTTCATTTCGAATAAACACGATCACCTATGAATATTGAATACACTTATAAGATAAGCTTTCGTCGGGCGCCTTCACTTCATCGTATATGCAATGCCAACTCCCCCGAGTATGAACAGTTAAATAAAAATGGAAGAGTGGTGTTCTTTTGAATTAACCTGATGTTCAACTGTATGGTTCGAATTAATACTTCAGCTGCTTACTCGTCTGGCGCCTTCTTTTCGTCGTATAGGCAATCCCAACTCCCCCGAGTACCAACAGTTAACTACCTTTCCTACATGTATAAACGGAAGAGTGGTGTTTTTTAAAACAAACCCGGTCATTAGAGGGTTAAAACTGGCAACCTTGGACAATCGAAATACGGTAACGGGTTGAATAGTTGAAGTGGCTGGGAGAGAAAGTAGTATAGTGTAAGGTGAGTGCGCTCACGAAAAAAGGCGGCGGGCGGAGCAGAGCGGGGAGAGTGGGTATATATACTCTCAGACGATTCGAAAACTGTGACGTTCCGTTAATGACGATAAAATATACGTGTATAGTGTATACGTTTGGGTGCGAAAACAGTTTTTCGCCGAGTGCAAATAAGAGGAAAGTCTCTCGTTAAAAGGAGTAGGGCAAGAAAGGGGAGGGGGAGAGGGGTGAAGGCGTTGCTTTGGAGAGAATAACGTTCCCCTGTAACACTTGAAAAACGTGAAGCTCTCTTGCTCTCTCCAGTGCGTTCTTTACTCGGTGGCAAAAACAACTATGGATACACGGGGGTCTTGCTCTGGGGTCTGTTACGGAATTGGCTTCGTTGCCATGTTTTGGTTTTTTGGAAAGTGGATCTAATGGCAAATTTTTGGGACAATATAGGTTTACGGACATTTCCCTCCGCAATAATGGGTCAGTTGCAATTTTGCAAACTTTTGCTAGAACGATTAAGAGTGTTTAATTATAATGTAAAATCGCATGAAAAGTCCATTGATGGCATCAGAAAGTCATAAAATGCAGTAATAAACTCACAAGAGGTGTTTAATGAAGTCCAAGATGGCGGGGAAATATCGAGCAATCTGTATGCATGTACCGTGAACATCCAAGGATGGCCACTTTTGACAACCTCACTGGAAGTAGATGTTATGTGTTTGTTTACATTGTGATTGATTGTATGATCGATATTATGAGGTTGGCTATCTTTGGATGTTTGTGGTCCATGCATACAAATTGCTCGATATTTCTCCATCATCTTGGATTTCATGAAACGCTTCTTGTGAGTATATTAATGCATTTTATGACTTTCTGATGCCACAAATGGATTTTTCAGGCGATTTTATATTCGATTAAACACTCTTAATCGTTGTAGCAATAGTTTGCAACAGACTCCCCCCCTGACATTTCCCCCCGAGGACATCCCCCCGTCAATCCCCCCTGGATCACCCCCACCCCAGTTACTTCCCCTCGAGGCTATTTAGAGGTAATCAAATAATACATCAACTTTTCTCTCACATTTTTGACAGGTTTAAGGCGGGCCCCGTAAGTGAATTCAGCGGAAAGTCAGAAAATTTGGCTGAAATTCGTTTGACGGGCGTGTTTAAAAAGTTGCTTTATTTATTTCTGTTTTTTTTTTTTTTTTTTTTTTTTTTTTTTTTTTTTTTAGGATGTTTTCATTGCTAATGTATCATCAGCATTCTTTAAAATGGGGTATACTCTACTAAACTAAAAAAACTCTCTCTTTTGAGAAGAGCGAATGTCTGAAAGAGAAACCCAAATATTGTATTTCCCCCTCCCACCAAGCCAAGAGGTTTCGTCCATAAGGCTCTCGTCGGTAGACTACGAGATTCCAGTGGAGAGAATTCCTGGGAAATGTGTGCGAAATTGGGTCCGTTATTCGGGGGCGCCGGTTGTCGCTTCTTCCTTACTTTTTTTGGTAGCGTATCAGAGGACGCACGACCCGAGAGAGAGAGCCAAGGGATTTGCGAGAAAGGAAGATTAAAAAGGCTTGAACAATATCATAGCTCATAAAGTTTGAGGGAATGGAGTATCTAAATAACGAATATAGCGAGACACGGAGCACAGTGGAGCAAGTCAATGAGAGAGATTGGGACATGGCGCGGGCGTGGCAACTTTAAGGGGGGGGGGGGTTAAGCAATTTTTTTCTTTTTTTTTAATTTTATTTTTCAGATTTTTTAAAAAAAAAAGTTGTAATAAATCTTGTTCAGCATGTCTGAATGATCATTTTCAACAATAACATTTTTGGCAATTTTTTTTTTCGCTTAGATTTTTTTTTTTTTTTTTTTTTTTTTTTTTTTTTTTTAATAACAATTTTGGCTACTTTGAGGGGAGGTTGTAAGCTATGTGTTGCTTTTTTACATATTATTTATCAGTTTTTCAAACAATTAATTGAATAAATTTTGTTCAGCATGTCTGAAGGATCATTTTTAACCGTAACAATTTTTGCATTTTTTTTGCTTAGATTTTTTTTTTTTTTTTTTTTAACAATTTCGGCTACTTTAAGGGGAGGTTGTAATCAATTTTTTGTTTTCCGTTTTAATTTTTTTTTTCAGTTTTTCTTTTTAAATTTTACATAATAAATTTTTATCAGCATGTCTGGAGGATCATTTTCAACAAGAACAATAGGGTGTCGAGACTCTTGGTCAGGGAAATTTTAGGATATAATTCCCTTTTTTAAGAAAAAAGTTCCCACTTTCACTTTAAACTGTTCTTCTGAAAAGTTGTAATTTGTCAACTTTCAGTACACATAACTCTAGTTCTTTTGCACTTTGAGGGCTCACTATTGTTTAAAAATGTTCGTCTTTAAAAGACAAAGTGCTTTAAGTTTTATTGCATGATCATGTGGAGAAGTATTATGAAATTTAAATAAAACATGCATAAAAAAACCTGTTTCTCAAGAGATTTTTCAAAAAAAAAAAAAAATTAGTTTTGAAAATTCAATTTAAAGAAAAAATAAAAGTTAATTAACATTGTTCAGCTTTTCAAGATGTACATTTAAAAAAATAAATAAATAAATAAAACAGCTCTGTAGCTGCAAATGGTCTGGAGATGTGTGTACCGAAAGTTTGTTACATTAAAATGGTGCATGAAGATATAGGGTGTATAACTTACCCTTAAATGCGCATATCTTTGTCAATACGCAACTTAGAAGTCTTATGAGGGTTTTATTGTTTTTCTCGTAACATTTTCAACAAGAATCACCCTATGTAAAGTTGGGTTTTTGACTGTGAAAACATTTATAATTTTCATTTTTTGTAATTTATTTTATGTCCGACACCTCCTATTGACTCGTTCCACTGTGTGGAGTGAGGGTGTGATGGAGACGAAGGTAGGATTGGGAGAGGGGTTGGTGTTTCATCCAACCCTCAACCCCCTATTGTTTCAATGAGTTGTTTTTGACACATTTTCCCCCACTTTTTTTTTTTTTTTTTTTAACTTTTTATCCCAGTTCCGTGACTGCAGTAGTTTTCAAGCTTTAAGCCGAGGGAAACCGATTCCAGCTCAGTCGCGTCGTACGCCTTCCCACCGTTGCCAACATCCTTTTTGGTTCTCCGTCGGGAATCAAAACCTTTTAAAACAAATTATGGAAACCCGATCGAGAGATAACCGCAAAGGTTGAAATGAAAATGTAGAAAAAAATATGTATTTCCGAAGCTGATCAAGATTTTGTTTAGTAATTCTAATTTTAATAAGGAACTGAAATCAAAGACCATACGACTGGAAGATTTTGCCACCTGCCAAAAAAGTATGGTAACCTAAGGTATCTATATGTTTCAATCACCGCCACCCTATTCGTTTATTATTTAAAATAAACCTAAATTATAGCAGGAAAATTTAAGAGAATATGGGATAAGTGTTTTTCATAGGTTGGCTGAACTGGCGAAAAAGTTTCAAGTTGATATATATATAGAATCAATATGCCCTTAAAAATCACAATTTTGGACAACTTCCCAGCACCATCTTTTTGTGTCGATTTCTTAGTAGCTTCATCAAGGGACAATAAATTATTATAAATTCATTATTTCCTGACATTAAACATGGTAATGTCAGGAAATGTTAATGAACATGTTAATGAGCGTGTTAATGAACATGAACATGTTACTAATTTGAATGAAAAGCCAGTGAAAATATGAATGGCGATAATTAGGAAAAATGATGTGTCAATAGTTGGGACAAAGCAACTTTTGGCATGGCCATGATTGGGACAAGGGCCAATTTTTAGAGATTTATTCATAATTTTATTTTCCTGGTTGATTACTCCTTTTTTTTTTTTTTTTTTTTTTTTTTTTTTTTTTTTTTTTTTTTTTTTTTTTTAATAAAACCGGAATGTATTTGAGAGGTCCTGGTGCAAACAGATCCACGATTTGATGAAAATTAACATTTTTACAGGTATTTTACGATAATTTTTTTAAAGGATGGCGGTAATTGGGCATCTACCTTATGTATGTGAAACTGATCCTTGCGATGTAATTGGACTGTTGCACACTTTTGCTATAAGTTACTTAATGGTTAATGCTGGCGTAAAAACCTCCAATAATAACGACGGTAGCACTAAAATTTCTGAAATCCACTCCTACACTCAATAAACGCTTTCACTTGTACGAACGTAATGGTGGCTTAGGGCAGTAATGAGTCCATCTAACAATACTATAACTTTATCAAGAAGTGACTAATAAGAGACGACTTTCATTTGACACTAGTGTCACTATAGGTGTCACAGTACCATTCATCGGATGTGGATTACTACTCTGATGACTAATTACTCTGTGAATCATCCTTGTCAGCAAAGAGAGAGTGACAAAATTAAAATAGGAATCTTCCATTCTCACTGCCCTCTGCCACCATTACACTTGCACAAAATAACAGCGTTTATAGAGTTTAGGAGTGTATTTCGGAAGTTTTTAGTGCTGCCATCGTTAGTTTTGGAGGTTTTTATACATCAGGATCGACTATTAAATCGCTCACAGCAAAAGTGTGCAACAGCTCTATTCCTAATTGTACAAGAAACGAAGGCATTTATAGATCCGGCATTCCGGCAACTGCAGTTAGCATTGCCTGGATCTTGCATCTAGTCTCCCTTTAGTTTCCCGTTCGCGTTTCTCTCCAAGCCAACATCCATCCTGCGGCTCAACATCTAATTAACACTTCCCTTCTCAAAAGTTTCCACGGCGCGTATCCGGCCTCTGTGTTCCAGCACCCTCTCCCCCCCACTTTTCCCATATTCAAATCATACCCACCAGTTGCCACATATCATGGAGCGGCTTCTCCTGAACGGTGTGGTGATATTGAGAGATGTTTTCACTTTCTCGCTAACGCGAAGTCAGAAAAATTGAGAAAGTATTGCGATGGCGCAGAGATTTCCAAGGTATTTTGTTTCGATACTTGGCACTCTACGACTAATTGTAAGTAAATCATTATAATTTCAAAATAATCTGCTCTCATCATGTCTAATACTATATCCTAAAGAATATTCATCCATGAAGTTTCAATAATATTTAACCATATGTGGCTTGGAGGTGTAAATGCACGCACTTTCTGCGGCTTCTGTCTGTCTGTAGACATGAAACGTAAAACCGAGCATAACTTTTGAACTATTGATCCATATGCAACCAAATTTTACAGAGATATTGCTTCTAACATTCCCAAGATGGATTTTTTTTTTGTTTATTTGAAATTTTAATCTTCTGGTTAGTTATAAATGAAATATGGTTCATTAAAATAAATTGGAAAATGGGTCAAAAAAAAGGAAAAATTTTAATATTTCAAAACTGGATCTTTGGAAGTGGATAAAAATATCAAAGGGGGGGGGGTCTAGGGACACACATTTTTGCAAAATATCTATTATTTAAATTTAATTGAGTCCCATGGTACATAAAATACTACACATGTATATCAATTCCCGGGAATCGGTTAAATGGACAAATGGCATTGCAAAAGTGCGACGCCACTGATTCAAACTCAGTGTAAATTACTAGACGTTTCTTTCTTGATATGTGGGTCTGAAATCATTCAAGCTTGATTTCAGATCATGAATCATACAAATATTCCATACCGAGTCCTTGTCAACGCCATGTTTGTCATTTTCCTATTTCTTTTTTCACTTTCGAGTAACTATGAGTTTTCCTGTTATCAGAAGTGATAGCAATCATTTCACGGCCTGTTTGAAACAGAGACACGTGGGAGGGATTGATAAAGAGAGATAGAGAGAGAGAGAGATAGAGAGAAAGAGAGAGAGAGAGAGAGAGAGAGAAAGGGGGGAGAGAATTAAAGAAAAAGCGAACGAAGGACAGAGAGAGAGAGAGAGAGAGAGAGAGAAATGGGTGAAAATTTATCTTAAAATACTCACCGAGAGATGCAAAGTCTCTGGGATGCGGAATTAAATTGTCTTGAAATCGTAGTCGCGTGTGTTTCCAGTTTGAAAAGACCGCGTTAAACAAAGCAACTCGTTTACCAGCCCCAGCCCACCCCTCCCCGCGCCCCCCCCCCCCCCCTTTTACTCACCACGTCGTCAGTCAGTTTTTCAATTTATTCAGAAGGAAGAAATCCCCGCATGCGTCGTAATGTAGTAATAAAGCATCAGAACAGGAAAAGAATTTGAGACCTTATTTCGGGAGCGCTTTATCAAGCTAACAAAAACGGAAAGAGGAAGAGAGAGAGAAAGAGAGAGAGAGCAAGAGAGAGAGAAAGAGAGAGAATGATAGAGAGAGAGGGAGAGAGTGAGAGGATTGGTGAAGAAAGCGAGGAAAAAAGGAAGAGAGGGATAGAGTAAGAGAGAAAGAGAAAGAGAGAGAGAGAGAGAGAGAGAGAGGAGAGAGAGAGAGAGAGAGAGAGAGAGAAAAGAAGAGAAAGAAAGAGAGAAAGAGAGAAAGAGAGAAAGAGAGAGGAAGAGGAAGAGAGAGAGAGAGAGAATAAAGTGTGATATTGTATATTTGTGGATGTGTGAGATGGGCTTCATACCATGTAAGTTTCTGAATGGGAGCTTCGTTTGTAAACCTATCAAAAAGAGACTTATCTTTATAAATATTTCATTCTGATTCTGCGGGGATCACGTCTTACATCGCAACGTTGTATATCTCTGAACCTCGAAATTTTCCCCATTTTCGAGGAAGGGGACGGGAGACCATTGTTGCCGCGAGAGGCCGAAAAATCAGCGGGTCCTTTTAGTATACTGGTGAAATCAACTTGAGAGGAACTTTCGATTTATTCTGACATCCATGGAGAGTGAAGGACTATCGAAGAGAGAGAGAGCTGTCACTCTTCAACGTTAGAAGGGGGTGACACGTGATTTTTTGATCAAATATGATCCGGAATCTCCGTCCCTATTATCTCTCATTCTCGATCTATCTTTGTCTCACTCTCTTTTTCCCTCTCTTTCTCTCTCTCCCCCTCTATCCCTTCCTCTCTCCAACTCTCCCTCCTTATTTCGTATTTTGTTGTCGAAAAACTTACAACGTGTTTCTCGCTGGGAAATGATTGAGACTGTGGTGTGCTGTAAAATTGAGACTGTGACGTGCTGTAAAATGCGAGATCTGGATTAAAAACGGTAATCTGAATTCATCACGATCGAAAGCATAGCCGTAGCCAGGATATTGTCTGTCTCTCTCTTACCTCATTTGAACTCATGTGTTAGAAAAGGATGGATATAGGGGCTGCCACGTGACTTCAGCCAATCTGTCTGTCTTTTTCTAACACATCCGTTTAAATGGGCTTAGAGAGAGAAAGACAATATCCTGGCTACGGCTATATGATCGAAAGATTCGTTCCACAAACTAAAAGTGTTTTCCATCGAAATTAAACCGCTAGTAATCTTGGAAAATTCCCCCGCACGCTATCTCCGCTTCTTCAATTTCAACCCGAGTGTGATTTTGTCCCTGCTTAAGACAAAAGACTGGAGAAACGGTGCTACTCTCCCATCATACAATTCAATCGTGTATTTTCATGAATATATAACGGAAATTTTATGTTTTCGTCACTAGAAATACAGCTGTTTCCCAGCTTTAATGATTGATACTTGAACGGTTTTTATTTGACATTCGTTTTTGAGGCCTTTATTTTAGAAAAGAAATTCCGAAATAAATTTTTGAGCTTCAGAAGTACAGAATGTTCAGATGTCAAAAATCTTTTTTTTTTTTTTTTTTTTTTTTTTTCAAACCAAAAATTAAAATTCAATAATTACGTTTTTTTGAGGTCTTGACGGTCAACACCTGATAATCACTGAGTTTCAGTGTTTTGAAAATGACATTTCGAGCTGACCCCTCCAGGATTTTTAGCATTTTTTCAAGAAAAAAAAAAGAGAGTTAAGAAATCAAGTGATTTTATTTCTTGAAATAAACTATGCAGAATCTTACCAATACTGGCAAAAAAGTGCTGCTTGCAGTTTGCCACCCTTTGAAACTGTGTTAGGCTGCCAATTTGTTCTCTTCTCTTCTTTCCCTCGTTCTCTTGAGAACTTTTGATTTTTTAACTCTCTTTTTTTTTCTTGAAAAACATGCTAAAAATCCTGGAGGGGTCAGCTCGACGTGTCATTTTCAAAATGCTGTAACTCAGTGAATTTAACGTACAGAGCTCAATTTGGTCTTGATTTGTCGGTAATTACTAGGACAATTGCCCCTCACAAACCGTTTGATAACTGCTTTTGTTCGCCCCCCAGACAAAAGTGTACATCAGTATTTTTTTGACACCCCTTGTATATTCTCTTCATTTTGTTTAGCTTAAGGGAGTTATCCTGATGATTTGAGCCTATAAATCTAATTTCATGACGACAAAAAAAAATTAATCATTCATTCGCATAACTTGCACAAAAGTTTAAATGGAGGAAGCAAAGTTTTACAGCTCCATTCCAAGGTGAAGGAAAAGTGGAAAAAAGTTTGTCGTTTTAGTAGGTAGGTAGATAGGTAATGCCAAGCTCACACGGATTAACAGTTTCTAGAATCAGTAAAATGGAAGCCTTCTCTCTCAGAAATGAAGACGAAAGATATGCTTTGAATCACCTCGTGCTCACACTTAATAAATCCAAGATAAGAAGAAAATTCTAATTCATAAATTTGTTTTGGGAGCGCGCAGAATTTCCGCAATGTTGACATTTCTGTAACTCTTTACCTCTTTTGAAAGTAAAAACTCCTTTCATAACTTTGTAACTAAATTTGCGTTTTGCGACTCTACGGGAGACCGACCGATGTATGCGTCTAAAGTTTCAGATTCTATCTCGCTTGAGTTCATTTGTCAAGGTTCAAAAAACTTGACCTCAGATTCCATCGTTAAATGTCGAACTCTTTCTCTGTATAAAATTGTAGAATTTGTGATAAAGTTTCAATGAGATCGGCGTGCTTTAAAAAAAGAAAAAAAAGCCGTATAAACACGTTTCACTATAGATTGATGATTTAAATCGGTTCCAGCCAAAGAGAGCTCGTATAATCCAACCTCTGTTGACGAGTTCCAGACTTTTGCTACAGCGCTGAAGAGTGATCAATCTCGTGTAAAATCGCGTGAAAAGCAGCGGCGGCTCGTGCAATGTGGCAACAATGGATTTACTCCATTTAAAACTGTGTGAAATAATCGATTACTTGATGAGGCGCAGCGCCTCACCTAGTATCGATCTTCTTGCATACGTTTAAATGGCAAACGTGCACTGTTGCCAGATTGCACGAGCCGCCACTGGTGAAAAGTCCATTGGGGGCAGCAGAAAGTCATAAAATGCAATAACAATTTCACAAGAGTCATTTAACTGAAATCCAAGATGGCGTTAAAATATCGAACAACCTGTTTGCAAGCACCATGAACGTCCAAGATGGCCAACCTCACAACATCGATCACAACGCAGGCAAATTCATAACCTCCGATGCTGTGAGGTAGTTAACGTTGCCCATCTTGGATGTTCACGGTGCGTGCACACAGGTTGCTCGATATTTTACCGCCATCTTGGGTTTCAGTGAAACGCCTCTTGTGAGTTTCATACTGCATTTTATTACTTTCTGATACCACCAATGGACTTTACACGTGATTTTACTTAAGATTTAACACTCTATATTGCTGTAGCAAAAGTTTCCAACAGACCCATCATCACGTCTTCGAGGAATCTAAAGAAACAATTCCAAGCTAGATAAACTGTGAAGAAAACCCCATGAACACTTTCTCACATCAAACTTACTCTAAGGGGACCCTCAGACCCCCTCATACTACTCTGGAGGAGACCCGTAGAGTAGACCCCCCTTTCATTTTCTGGAGGAAAGGTCACTAGACCCCCTTCAAATGTTACAGTATATAGGCTGGTTGCAGAACGTTTTTTTTTTTCTTCAAATTTTCATCAAAATTCAAACAGCCATATATTTGAAATGTTTCGATTTTAAAGTCAAACTCTCAGAAAAAAAACCAATGCCGCTTTCCTTTGAGTCAGAATCTCACTTCAGACAGGTGATCGTTCAGCTTAACTCCTGCATAAGAAGAAGTAGGGGGGGGGGGGGTTGACTCTTCATACCAAGCAAGTTTTTTAAAGATAAAAAGCAGCATACTGTCATTCAATTACGCCAAGCTTAAAAGTTGGGGTTTACATGCATCCTGGTTAGTAATCAAAAGGGGTAAAATACCTCCGTAACTCAAAAGTTAAACTTATCATTATTGCTCATTGTTATCAAGAGAGCGTATGCTAGTTCGATCCCAATCGATGTAAAAGATACAAAAAAGAAAGAGAAAAAAAACACATCAATATTTGGTGGTAAGATTTTTTAGCCACCCTGTTGGAGGAGCACCGTAACATTTGCCTGCGGAGTGTTCTGTTTGCTCGCCTCCTGCCAGCAAAGTTGCATCGGGAAAAAGTACGGC
The DNA here is from genome assembly GCA_011764245.1 of Trialeurodes vaporariorum. Taxonomy (NCBI): domain Eukaryota; kingdom Metazoa; phylum Arthropoda; class Insecta; order Hemiptera; family Aleyrodidae; genus Trialeurodes; species Trialeurodes vaporariorum. The sequence goes on along the minus strand of VMOF01000001.1, from coordinate 11,532,346 downwards.
ACGCGCACTATGGTCTGGAGATTGTAGACAAATGGCCAAAAATCAGTGGAAAAAAATACAAGGTCATCAAAAATTATTGTTATGGACCTGTCAAGATTTATGTAAAACTTGCAAAACTTAAATTGTATATTTAAATTATATACTTGCTAAAAGTGTTCTTTTTGATTAAAATTGGTCTTAAAAGTTTCAAAATGGTAAGTGGGACTGTTGCACCGGTGGCGCGGCGTGGCGTGCAATTTGGCAACGTTGTAGTTCGTCCATTTAAACCCATGAGAAATATCGAAGTATTGGGTGTTCAGTGAATACCTTCGCACTCGACCTTTTATACTGGGTTAAATGGATAAAGTACAACGTTGCCAAATGGCACGCTACGCAACTGTGTTGCACATTCTTGCTTTAAGCGATTTAATTGTCGATTCTGGTGTGAAAACCTCCATGAATAACGATGGCAGCACTAAAAACAAACCAATAAACAAACCAATGAACAAATCAAGTAAGCCAATTTGTTAGGTAAATCGAAATTAGAGGAGGCTGGTTAAAACAAAAAAAAATAAAGCCAGGTAAAAACCAATGTTAAACTATGATTTTCCCAAAAGAACGGTAGGAATATTTTAAGAGGAGTAGAAGAAATAATGAAACGAAAAATTCTCGAATGGAGCTGTGGCACACTTTTGCTAGAAGTGCTTCAATATTCAATTCTGGTGTAAAAACCTCAAAAATAATAATTGCTGCACTAAAAATTTCCAAAATCAGCTACTAAACTTAATAAACGAATTTATTTGCGTGAGTGTAATGGTGGCATAAGGCAGTAATGATGGGAGATTCCTATCTTAATTTCGCCACTCTCTCTCTGTGCTGACAAGGATGATTCAGAGTAATTAGACATCAGAGTAATAATCCACATCCGATGAATAGTACCATGACATCTAGTGACATGGGTATCAAATGGAAGAAGGTGTTTCTTATTGGTCACTTCTTAATGGAGTTACCACATTGTTAGATGGGAATTAATTTCCCACTATCACTGGTCTATGTCACCATTACGCTCGCGCAAATAAAAGCGTTTATTGCATTTAGGAGTGGATTTCGGAAGTTTTGAGTGCTGCCATCGTTATGTTTGGAGGGTTTTTCGCAAGGATATACTGCCAATCCGCTTATAGCAAAAGTGTGCAACAGCTCCATCAATGAGAAATTTCCAATCTGGTTTTTGGCCACTTTTTTAAGATCTTTAACCATAGTGCGGCGGAGGAAAAATGACGTTTTTTGACTTGACGGCGAGGGGTGACAACTGCAACCGAGGGAGGTGCAAAGTAGGTGCAATTAAAAATGGTGCCGGGGAGACCGAAATGTTGAGAAGGGCAAGAACAGAGAGTGAGAGGTGGAGGGATTTGTAGTGGGGGTGCGGTGGAGGGGAAGCTCCCAGCTTCACTCAAAATGACATTTTGATGCCTCTTCCACCTTGTTTTCCACGCCGATTATATAACACACCCCTCCACTCCTCCCCCTCCTCTCCTCGCTCTCCCTTCTTCCCGCCCTCCACCCCACCCACGAGTCACCCTTCTTCTCCCTCCCTCAGCACACTCCTCTAGAACAACCAACGACTAATTCGGTTGTCTGTCGCGTCAATTTGTCATGTAAACGGACGAGAATGTTAACGGATGTTTTCGCTGCAACCACCAATCCCCTCCCCACCCCCCTCCCTTGCCCCAACCACCACTCGAATTCACCCATCACTTGGCTCCACAGAATGCCTCGCTGCAAGATATCGATATTTTTAGATGCGGGAAAAAATACCATTTATTCATACAATTTTTTTATCTATTTATTTAATTTAATTCTTTCTTTATGCCGGCTTCCTCTTTCACTACTCACTCATTTAATCGATGAATCTGTTCTTTTCTATCGGTCGATACAGAAGATTGACATTTTTTTTATCCAGATTGACTATTTCAATCAACGTTTTGCGCAGAATTAATAGCATTTTTCAATTCATCGTAGATTTCACCGGTTGAGAAAAAATTACACTGCTTGGTTAATTGTATATTACTATTCTGCACGAAAAAACTCGCATCCGTAATCTTTTCGTTACCTGTGTAGAGGTCGTTGATGACTTTAAACAACTTGCGGATATTTTAATAATTCAGCTGCATTTCCACTAATTGAGACAAAATTACCGATCAGAGTATTTTCGTGCAGTACGCAGTAATTCACTGAATAGAATCGTGTTATCTTTTCTCAAACGCGGTGAAATCATCGGTGAATAAAAAAAATGTCATTAATTATACGCAAAGTGGCAGCTCTATTTTCAATACCTCACCTGAGCATATTCGTTTCTCAGGTTCTATATGTATCTCACATAATTTCAGTTTTTTTTTACTCACAATAACTGCGGCTCCAAAAATTGTTACGATTAGATTGTTGTGATTTTGATTTTGAATTCGATTTATAATATTTCTAGGAGCCCCTTGAATAAAGTGTGTACGCCAAATCAGCTCCGCAGGGTAGGTTTATTTGACTAACCAGTTACTATGAGCCAGCATACATTATATAGTTACATAAGTAAAAAGTAAAATCAACTAGGAGTTCACAAGATTTGATCCAATAATACGAGACATTAATGTTAATTTACTTCTTGACATAAGAAATGTAGAAAAAATAGCCAATGAAATTTTAAGTGTAGACGATATTTGCTAGTAGGCAAAAGAATAAGGTAAACCTGTTTCGCAATTAGACTTTGTTTGTCAGTAGCTATGATAAGCCAATAAACGAAGAACCGGTATAGACATAAAATGTTATTGGACGAAATGACACAATTTTATTCAGTGTAGTGACGTCACTACGCACATGATTCTTTACAACTTAAGACTTGTGTATTGCTAAAATCAGGACACTTTAAAAAAAAAAACCAAAATCACCATTTCTCTCAGCTCATCAAGTACTACCATTTTCTTTAGCTAAAAAACAACATTTCAGACCTTAGAAACTGCCCCGATCATTATTTTGCGAACAACGCGGCTGATTTATCAGCCGCAGCGATGAGATACTAAAGGCTAATTATTCTGCAATCACAGTAAGTTCATTTTTCGAAGCAGAGATTTCTGACTTTCCACTAATAGGTGACCGGATGATACAGGTTTCAGACAGTATAGGGGGAGGAGTTTGCTGCAGGATAAAGTACATTAAATTAGGGGGTTGATGAAAACTTTTAAGAAGGAGAAGATGTTTTTTGAGGGGGGGCAAAGGAAGAGAGGGTGAATGCGTGAGAGAATGAGTAGGAGACGGAGAGAGAGAGAGAGGAGAGAGAGTGGCAGAGAGAGAGAGGGAGAGACAGAGAGAGAGACAGAGAGAGAGAGAGAGAGAGAGAGAGAGAGAGAAAGAGAGGAAGGAGAGAGGGGCTCGCGGGCGATCGAGAACGTTTCAGAATGTAAGTTTAATTGTCATGTTTCCTCACTCGCTCTCTTGTACCGAGTGAGCTTCTGAGCTTTGATCCCCTATAGTTCACGTAACGGCATTAACTTCTCTCTACTCCCCCGCTCCTTCACCGCGCCTTTTTCACCCCTCTCTCACTCCCTTCCTCCTCATACTCCGAGGGTGTGTGAGGGAGGGGGAAGTTGCACCGCGCCGCGTGCCGCGTTGCGGATATCCGGAACGTAATTTGAAGACGGCCTTTAGTCGAGAGACGGGTGGGGGCGGGGAAGTTGGTATTGAGAGGGAGGGGGAAGGTAAAAGGTAAGGGGAAGGAGGGAGGGCAAAGCGAGAAGAACATCCAAAAATAGCAAGCATTTGATCAGCAGTTCGTAACCTACCTCTGAGCGGCCCACAAAGGTGAAATGCTGACGGAGTTTCGGACATGGCCACGGTACAGGGTATATTGGTGGGGCGTTAATTTCTAACTTGCGTGATCGTTTGAATAATGAACAGTCGCTCCTCCTAGCGCACTGTAGTCTGAGATCGTCAAAATTTGGCCGAAATTCTGAAAGAAAATTTCTCATGAATTTATTATTTATAAACTTTCAAGACCAATTTTAAGCATAGAGAACCCTTTTAACGCAAGTAATTTAAATATGGAAATGTCACTGAAAAGTTTTAAAATAAGCTTAAAGGATAAATGAGTAAATTTCATGATCAGAGAATTGCGCCGTCGAACGTCTCCGCAAATGCGAAAAAGGAACGAAAATGAACTTATATGAACAACTCGAAATAGAAACACACAAATCAACAGAACTACTAAATTCACAAATGGAATCCCAAGTGGCAACGCTGGTTCTTCCGCCTACCTTACTAAGGAATCTGCGAGAGAGAGGTAAACCAACCCAGTCAGCTGACTTTTGGTCTGGGAGCACGGTTCTTCTTCCACGTAACGGTTACAAGTGTATTATTCATGATTTATTATTTTTTATTTTTTATTTTTTACTCTCGTGACAATGAACACTATTCGTGCTCTATTATTTATTATTTAAGTTTTAATTTTTCGATATGTGTTTTTCTACTCAAGACCTGAAGATGGAATCTTATTCTGAAATGGCCATAGTCGTCTAACCTGATTATAAACTAAGGAAATCAGGTATATAAATACAATCCACGTATTGAAGCTTAAAGGGCCAAAATTTATTATTTTAAATGACTTTTTTTCACTGAGTTTTGGCCAATTTTTTTTTTCGAGACCATAGTGCGGCTGTGAAGTGAGAAACACGGCATCATTGCGATTTTACTGAATTTAAACTTTTTAATCGATTTCAGTAGAAGCTGATAGTTTACTTATAGGACTTATATTTACGATCTCACTGTCTAAATTTACGAAGTCCATATGTTTTGATATGTTCCGTTTTTTCACCACGATTTTTTATCCGTGTACAAAGTACTTCAAACTTCAATACTCATAAGTGATAATTTGTGTACAAGAGTACCAATAATATTATATCAAATGCAGCGCGTCAAGAAAGATACGGAAATATTTGTGGGGTCAGGTTTCAGGGGGTTATATTCTCACCAGTGGCGCGGCGTAGCGTGCAATTTGGCTCCGTTGCACTGTGTCCGTTTAAACCCATGTAAACGGTCGAGTGCAAAGGTGTTCACCGAACACCCGATAGTTCGATTTTTTTCGTAGGTTTAAATGGACGACTTGCAACGTTGCCAAAATACACACTACGGCATTGATTCTCACGTGCGCCGCGCCGCGCCACGCCTCGCCACGGTTGACGTGCTTTACCTTCGATCATCCATGGGAACTGATATGGTGTGTGATTAGCTTCGCCTTTAAGGAGATAGCGCCTTCAATATATGATATAGGCAAAATCAACTCGCAGGAGCACGAATAGTTATCTCGTTGCTTCTGTGACTCATTATTCTATGGATAGAATGGCATGGGCCAGTTGCATTAGCAACATATTCCACGCTTAATTATTTACTATGATCATTTTAAGAATGAACTGAAAAAATTAACTATGGACCAAATTTTAGGTTCACGATTCAACTTTGAATTTTAATCCGTACCAGAAATGGGACGTTTGGCGTTCTATTGTTAATACGGGCGAAGTTTTTGATGCGATTTTTGCAATTATGTATAGCTCTCGCGTTTTCCATGGCATCTTTTGTCCGACAGATCAACGAAAAATCCAACGAGCTTCATACATTTACCTAAAGCGGTATACTAAAGGCTGACGTACGTAACCGACGGGTAAGATTTGCCGGTTATTTGAGTTCAGATGTAATTTTCCGAGTATAAGATTTGAAGGATATTCGGATGAAGATGTAATTTTCCGAGTATAAGATTTGAAGGATATTCAGATGAAGATGTAATTTTCCAATTATAAGATTTGAAGGATATTCGGATGAAGATATAATTTTCCGAGTATAAGATTTGAAGGATATTCGGATGAAGATGTAATTTTCCGAGTATAAGATTTGAAGGATATTCGGATGAAGATGTAATTTTCCAATTATAAGATTTGAAGGATATCCGGGTGAAGATGTAATTTTGCTAGTATACAATTTGAAGGTTATTAGGGTGAAGATGTAATTTCGCGAGTATAAGATTTGAAGGTTATTAAGGTGAAGATGTAATTTTGCGAGTATACAATCTGAAGGATATTAGGATGAAGAAATAATTTTCTGATTATGAGATTTGCAGGTTATTTGGGTGAATATGTAATTGTTCGAGTATAAGATTTGCAGGTTATTAAGGTGAATGTGTATTTTTTTCCGAGTTTACATCGACAAAAAATACGGTAATATTGTCCAAAGTGCGTCGTTTGCACATGGACATTTTCGTATAATCAAATCTCCTGAATAAGAGAGAACTTGAAAGCGGCGAGAACAGAAATGCACTCTATCCGCCCATTAAAATGCATTCGTCAGAAATGGACAGACATTAAGTTCAAAGTTACGTAATGGGTCCCTCTGTCTTACTTCAACGCATGCACGTTCAAAAGCGGTGAAAAAGAGACGGAGAGAGAGAAAGGGGAGAGAGGGAATGAGAGAGAATGACGCAAATTACCGGATCCGTTCCGTTCCCGAAAACGGGCATCGCTTGACACAGTTAGCTTGAAAAGACTCAATCTTCAAAGCCAGTAGATTTAGTCCGATGCATGTTCTATTGCTCCTCCTCTTATTTAGGGGGGTCAGACATGAATTTTGGTTACGCTGAAAAAAAAATGCTTACTTGAAGTATTTACTTACTTAAAATATGGTCAAGACTTAAACATTCTTAATTTTACCATTTCAACTAGTTTAATAACCCCCGTGCTCCTTTAAGTTAACTATTTTAAATGGTAAAACGAAGAATGTTTAAGTCATGACCATAGTCTTAGGAGGGAAGTAAATACTTGAAGTTAGCATTTTTATTCAGTGCAAATTACCAAAATTCGTTTTTCAGCTAACTTTGTTCCAAATATATCTTCAGCTTTAATTTAAGACCATGTTCACACATTTTAGACGAACAGTCTTCTCTGTAAGAGTATACTTTTATTAAAAAAATAAAACACAATTTAAATGCCTTAATCATTTAAATTGTGTTTTTCCCGAGTTTATGTGTTTCTTCACTCAAAACGTACCGTATTTCAGGATTTACCGAGTCAATTTTTGAAAAAAATCGCTCACTTGATTCCTTACTCTCTCCTCTTCACTTTGTTTTGGGGATTCTTTTTATATTATTCACTGCCATCATTTAATGGCAGAAATACCATTAAAAAATACGGTTTTTTTCTATAGAATTTAAAAAATGCACTAAAAAAGAAAATGCTAACTTTAAGTATTTACTCACTTAAACGTATGGTAAAAACTTAAAAATTCTTAGTTTTACTATTAAAAATAGTTAAATTAAAGCAGCACGGGGTTGATGTAACTTTTTTAAATGGTAAAACTAAGAAGTGTTGACCATACTTTTAAGTAAGTAAATACTTAAAGTTAGCATTTGTTTTTTCAGTGAGGGTCTTTTCGGCAATTTTGAGAATATTCAAAAATCCCCGTGTTAAAATGGAGAGGGCAGCATTAGAATGAAAATGGCCCAAAGTTTTGAAAATTGACTCAGAAGATCCTGAGAAAAGGTACATTGAAGTTCAGGGAATAAACATGGGGAGGGGTGCAAGGTCCGATTCCCCTTAATTGTTCAGTCGCAAACGTATGTAACCGAAAACCTGCTCGCCGGATCGAGTGGGTAGATAACTGTTCCTACTCCTCGGTAATGAATTTGCATATTCATGGAATTGCAGGCGATCTGTTTTCTGAGAGCAGCTTGCGTTTCGGAGACACCCACACGTTCAGTTGTTCATGCGTCTCGAGAAAGCTACAAGTAAACCGCTTGACTATATGATTGTATCAAGTGATCCGGGCCTTGGAATTTCTTCCTCTTTTACTTCATTGCGGCCAGTTCTATCACATTCTCGCTAAAAAAAAAAAAAAATGCCTCCCGGCAGGCCGGTAAGACGAAGTAGATTCCATGCTTGGTTACATCATTTTTTCAAAAATTTAAATATAGGTTATAATTTTCGTTAAATTTTTTTTTTTTATTTCATCAGCTGCTCAAAATCCGAATATTATTGTGAAAAAGATTATATTACCAATAGAGAAATGTGTAATCTTTACAATGCAAGTGAGAAATAAAAGCTAGGTTATATAAGTTTTTCACAAATTTCAATAAATAGGTTATGTTATGATTTTCTTTGAATTATTCATTTTTTTTTTTTTTTTATCAGCTGTTCAACATTTAAATAAAAATGACCATGAGAAAAAGATTATAGTACAAAGATTGAAAAATGTGTAATCTTTGTAACGGTAATGAGGAATAAATCTGAATAAGAGCAGCTGATAAAACAAGAAAATAAATAAATAACGTACCTAAGCAACAGTGTACGTGTAAAACAAAGAAAGATCAATTATACCAATACGCCATCCTTGTCTTTCACTTGTAAAATCCCATAAGAAACTAAATAGCTCGTAAAACACGTAAAACACAAGGAAAATTGAAGGCAAAGAGCATATGAACTAAAAACATCCTCCACGATAAATACTAAAATTTTTGAAACAAAAAAACAATTTCTTCATATAAAAACACTGCCAAAAAACCCGAAAAACACATCGCTATAACTCGCTTACAACGCAAAAAACAAAAAACTGACTCGAGTAAAAAAGCTGCGTAACAAAACGGCTAACATAAATTTTCCCAAAAAAAATACTCAAAACAAACACTCCTAAAAATAAACCTCAAAAACACATTTTACGACTCAAACACGGCCCATAACGCGAAAACTAACTGTCGGATTTACACCATCTTCGAACTCATCCAAGAATTAAACCCAACGAATAGTTGAGACAAATTTCAAAAATAAAAACCAAAAATTACGAACAGGATCGTGGGACATAAAAACGGTCAAACTGGCTGAAACATACATATAAAGATATATATATATATATATATATATATATATATATATATATATATACAATTTTCAACGAGTGGTATTTTCTCACTCAGGGGACCATGAAACGTGCTCATTTGATAAAATTTCCCGAAAAATCCAACATCGCACCCTCCGCAATAAGTAGATTCATGGAATCTACTTAAAAAAAAAAAAAAAATGCCTCCTGGCAGGCCGGTAAGACGAAGTAGATTCCATGCTTGGTTAAATCATTATTTCACAAATTTAAATATAGGTTATAATTTTTGTTGAATTTTTCTCTGAATTTTTCTTTTTTATTTAATCAGCTGCTCAAAATCCAAATATTATTGTGAAAAAGATTATATACCAATAGAGAAATGTGTAATCTTTACAATGCAAGTGAGAAATAAAAGCTAGGTTATATAAGTTTTTCACAAATTTCAATAAATAGGTTCTGTTATCATTTTATTTGAATTATTCAATTCTTTTTTTTTTTATCAGCTGTTCAACATTTAAATAAAAATGCCCATGAAAAAAGATTATAGTACCAAGATAGAAAAATGTGTAATCTTTGTAACGCTAATGAGGAGTAAATCTGATAAGAGCAGCTGATAAAACAAGAAAATAAATAAATAACGTACCTAAGCAACGGTGTAGGTGTAAAACAAAGAAAGAGCATTTATACCGGTACACCATCCTTGTCTTTCACTTGTAAAATCCCATAAGAAACTAAATAGCTCGTAAAACACGTAAAACACAAGGAAAATTTAAGGAAAAGAGCATATGAACTAAAAACATCCTCCACGATATATACTAAAATTTTTAAAACAAAAAAGAATTCTTCATATAAAAACACTGCCAAAAAACCCGAAAAACACATCGCTATAACTCGCTTACAACGCAAAAAACGAAAAAATGACTCGAGTAAAAAAGCTGCGTAACAAAACGGCTAACATAAATTTTCCCAAAAAAAATACTCAAAACAAACACTCCTAAAAATAAACCTCAAAAACACATTTTACGACTCAAACACGGCCCATAACGCGAAAACTAATTGTCGGATTTACACCATCTTCGAACTCATCCAAGAATTAAACCCAACGAATAGTTGAGACAAATTTCAAAAATAAAAACCAAAAATTACAAACAGGATCGTGGGACATAAAAACGGTAAAACTGGCTGAAACATATATATATATATATATATATATATATATATATATATATATATATATATATATATATATATATATATATATATATATATATATATATAATAACAACTTTAAACGGGATAAAGCCTATTATTAATCAATAAGACGGGACGTTTAGGGGTATCACAACCCCATTATCAACCGCGAAAAAAAATAAAATAAAAGTGAAAATAATACAAGGCACAGGTGGTCAGGCCATTGAAATCGAGACACAGAGTATACAAACCTAGACGGGAACCCTCAGCGATCACCATCACCAGCGGTCTCTGGAAGGAAAAAATTGTGATAGCAAGCGCTGAGCTTACCTACATCTGCGCGGGAATTACAAACCCGGTCACCACATTTCAAAATATTGATCATCTCCAAGACAGTACGGGCATAATCATTACTGTCAGAGTCCAGAACTTTAACACCATTAAAATCAAAAGTGTGTTTTAGCGAATTTTCATGCTGATGTAATGCCGTCTTTTCATTTTTGTCGTATTTATGCCCGTTTAATCTTTTTTTTAACAGCTGCTTAGTCTGACCAACGTACCCCATCCCACAATCACCGCACTCAACGTAGTAAACCACCCCGCACATCTGCTCCTTCTCTCGCTTAGCTTTCAAATTTGACCACAAAAACTGCAAATCATTGAAGCGTTTATGCACCACTGAAAAACCGTAATGGTTCAGAAGTGCAGAGAGATTTTCAGACAAATAGGGAACATAAGGAAGAGAGATGACCTTTGACAAATCCAATTTCGTTTTTGGGGGCAGTTGTTCTTCGCTGTTGCGTTTACGGCGAACCAAATTAAAAATATTATTAACAAGGGAAGACGGATAGCAATTTTCACTCAAAAGCCGTCGGCCAACACGCAATACTTCAGCCAAAAATTGAGGATCACTGAGACGATACGCTGCGCAAGGTTAAAAATAATATTCCTTTTAAAAATAAAAGGCTGCACCGACAAATAATTTACGTATCGCCCCGATGACGTTGGCTTCTGGTACCATTTACACCTGATATTGTTATTATTGCGTATCACCGTTAGATCAAGAAAATTCAGGCTTTGATTTACCTCCTCCTCCAAAGTGAATTGGATTGAAGGGTTTTTTGAGTTGAAAAACTGCAGAGTGGGGTTTACATTTTCTTGATGAACAATTAAAAACAAGTCATCAACATATCTCTTATAGAAATAAACAAATTGTCTTATTTTATTTCTATAAGAGATATGTTGATGACTTGTTTTTAATTGTTCATCAAGAAAATGTAAACCCCACTCTGCAGTTTTTCAACTCAAAAAACCCTTCAATCCAATTCACTTTGGAGGAGGAGGTAAATCAAAGCCTGAATTTTCTTGATCTAACGGTGATACGCAATAATAACAATATCAGGTGTAAATGGTACCAGAAGCCAACGTCATCGGGGCGATACGTAAATTATTTGTCGGTGCAGCCTTTTATTTTTAAAAGGAATATTATTTTTAACCTTGCGCAGCGTATGTATCGTCTCAGTGATCCTCAATTTTTGGCTGAAGTATTGCGTGTTGGCCGACGGCTTTTGAGTGAAAATTGCTATCCGTCTTCCCTTGTTAATAATATTTTTAATTTGGTTCGCCGTAAACGCAACAGCGAAGAACAACTGCCCCCAAAAACGAAATTGGATTTGTCAAAGGTCATCTCTCTTCCTTATGTTCCCTATTTGTCTGAAAATCTCTCTGCACTTCTGAACCATTACGGTTTTTCAGTGGTGCATAAACGCTTCAATGATTTGCAGTTTTTGTGGTCAAATTTGAAAGCTAAGCGAGAGAAGGAGCAGATGTGCGGGGTGGTTTACTACGTTGAGTGCGGTGATTGTGGGATGGGGTACGTTGGTCAGACTAAGCAGCTGTTAAAAAAAGATTAAACGGGCATAAATACGACAAAAATGAAAAGACGGCATTACATCAGCATGAAAATTCGCTAAAACACACTTTTGATTTTAATGGTGTTAAAGTTCTGGACTCTGACAGTAATGATTATGCCCGTACTGTCTTGGAGATGATCAATATTTTGAAATGTGGTGACCGGGTTTGTAATTCCCGCGCAGATGTAGGTAAGCTCAGCGCTTGCTATCACAATTTTTTCCTTCCAGAGACCGCTGGTGATGGTGATCGCTGAGGGTTCCCGTCTAGGTTTGTATACTCTGTGTCTCGATTTCAATGGCCTGACCACCTGTGCCTTGTATTATTTTCACTTTTATTTTATTTTTTTTCGCGGTTGATAATGGGGTTGTGATACCCCTAAACGTCCCGTCTTATTGATTAATAATAGCCTTTATCCCGTTTAAAGTTGTTATATATATATATATATATATATATATATATATATATATATATATATATATATATATATATATATATATATATATATATATAAATTTTCAACGAGTGGTATTTTCTCACTCAGGAGACCATGAAACGTGCTCATTTGATAAAATTTCCCGAAAAATCCAACATCGCACCCTCTGCAATAAGTAGATTCCTGGAATCTACTTAAAAAAAAAAAAAAATAATTGATCCTTTGACCGAAAAGTGTTAATTCATTTCATATTATCAATTTTTTTTCAACAACACTAACAACAACAATACAATATTTGGTGATTTTAACCCAACAATTAAGTGTACCATCAATAACATCTTGTTGATTTTATCAGTTTTAGTCGTAGAATAATCCATCTTTGAGCTTTTTCGAGGCCGTAGAATTTATAATTGTCAACATTTCACACTAACTCCTTCTCGGAAAAAAAAAAATATTATGACACTTATCATACTTGAGGTTGGTTTTAGCCCTTACCTAAAATTTTCGTTCAAAATTGGATGCGTACAAGGCAATTTGCATGAAACCAGCTCATAGTTTGTCTGGAGCTAGGACTACCATAGGGCCGATCATTTATTTCATCGATAAAACAGATGTTTCTATGATGAGTGATGCTATTGGTCAAAAATTGTAAAACTATGCTTTGTTAATGGTCTTAAAAAACGGGAAGTCAAACAATGGTTACCATAGCTACAGCAAAGTTTTACAATTTTGGATCAAAGGCATCACTCATAGCCAGTCTTAAAGATCGGTTTATCGATTTAGTAAATGATCGGCCCCCTGGAGTCATCTAACATGTCTTTCCCCAACTGAAAGTGGCTTTAAATGATGTGATGTTAAAGCGCCGCGCCGCCCAATACGTCGAACTCGATTCAACGTATCGAACTTGAAATATGGGTTAAATGCTAGAACAATAAAACTATATTTACAAAACTATGAATGGGTTTTTTTCTACACCAAGCGCATTATAACGAGCACTGAAAAAAAATCAATTGTTAAAGCAACAATTCAAAATTTGCTGATTTAACCAAAATTGAAAGTTGCTAAAACAACCAGGGTTTTTTGTTAAGTTAACAATTTATTTGTTGAGTTTACAAAAATAGTCGTCAAATCAACGACATAATGGTGTTTTTTAACATAATAGACATTGTCAATTTAGCAATTTTAAATAGTAAATAAAATACAAAACTTAACTCAATTAGTTGATCTAACAATTCAGCTTGTGTATCAGCAAAATAAATTGCTGATTTTACTTACTAATTTGTTATTCCAGCATAAAAATTGTTATTTTTACTATTTGATTTGCTGGTTGGGCAAAGTTATAGTTGTTCAGCTAACAAAATGGATTGCTGATTTAGCATTTGAGTTGTTAATTTAACAAAATTATAGATTAATTTAGCAAATCCTTTAGTTCTGTACTTTTTTAATTATTTATTTTTTTCAAAGAGGCAAAAGAATCTTTAATTGACAGTTGAAATAGGGATGCATACTAATACACTTCAAACCATAGATATTTAATTACGAAGTTCGAACAGCTCAATAACTTAAGGGTTAATCATGATTTTTTTATTAACGGATCACTCGTTCGAAAGGAAAGAAGATACATTCGGATACGTAAGAAGATACGGAGCGAAGAATCATAAAGTTTGAAGCGTATTCGAGATGCAAACGATTTGTCATATTCTCGAACTCGTGGGAGAAAACATCCAGGAATTCAGAGCACCGATTTTATTTGCAACAAACGAGCCAAGCCGGGGAGAACGAAATAAGGAAAAGAGAGGAGGAATAAGGGAACGTGCAGGAAAGAAAAAAGAAAAAAAAAATTGACGAGAAAAGTAGGAAACTTTGACTGCTCGATTGCTTTTGGAGGGATGCAGTCAGACAAAATCTTGACAAAATAAATAAATAAGCGAGTACACGTAAATTGAGGCGGCCTCAGAAACTTGGAGTTCGCTCATTCCTGCGAGTCAGCGTTTTGATTAAGATAAACTTTTCCCCGGAAGAGCGCACCTCAAGTTTCATGGAGACCACCCAATTCAGTTGAGAGATTTATGAGCCGCTTTCGCCTCCCGCGGCCCGCCCTTATTTGCAATCCTGCCAAATTCTATTGGATTTTATATTAGATGACGATTCGAAGAAACGCAAAGGCTTAGATCGAGGTTGTCAAATATTTCACTTCATCAAAAATATATATACGATGTCGCATTTTGAACAAAAAATCTAAATGTATTCGTTTTATTATAGGCTGCTTTGAAATGACATACCGTGTCGATTGCCGTCCAAAGACCTCCTGGGCCGATCATTTACTTTATTGACAATAAACCGATCGTTAAAACTGTGAGGAGTGATGCTATTGGTCTAAAATATGGGTCTGTTGCACACTATTTCTAGAACGATTAAGAGTGTTTAATCTAATGTAAAATCGCATGAAAAGTCAATCGATGGCATCATAAAGTCGTAAAATGCAATAATAAACTCACAAGATGCATTGGATGAAATCCAAGATGGCAGATAAATATCGAGCAATTTGTATGCATGCACCACAAACATCCAAGGATAGCCAACCTCACAATATATTGATCACAACGTAAACAAACGCATAACCTCTACCTCCAGTGAGGTTGTCAAAGTTGGCCATCCTTAGATGTTCAAGGTGCATGCAAACAGATTGCTCGACATTTATCCACCATCTTGGACTTCATGAAACGCCTCTTGTGAATTTATTATTGCGTTTTATGACTTTCTGATGCCACCAATGGACTTTCAGGTGACTTTACATTAGATTAAATACTCTTAATCGCTCTAGCTAAAGTTTGCAACAGACCCCTTGTAAAACTTGGTTGTTGCTATGCTATGGTAACTATTGTTACAGAGTCCGTTATTAAATGGATATATATTGGATGGCCTTGAAGAACGGGCACTCAAACAATGTTACCATAGCAACAGCCAAGTTTCACAATTTTGGACCAATAACATCACCCATAAAGTGTTCATTTTTGCAAAACCGCCACTTTTGAAAACTGACTTCAAAGTTATAACATAATTTTTTGCAAATTCTGTGCAATTTTTTGCTGCTGACACCGAGTTTTGCACAGCAAAATTTAAGGGTCCTGGATGAAAATCAAAATGGCGGTTTGGTGGAAACGGTAAATTTCGCGACTTCAAATTTTATAAATTCTGATCACGCCATAATTTTCTGCTCATTTTAGATAGTTTGAGCAAAACTCCACAAGGCATATTTCAGCTTGCAGTATTTGTGTAGCTATGGTACCCTACTGCCCGTTACTCGTCAATCTTTCCGTGAGAGCACAGATACTGGAAAACTCGGAGGGGATGGTCAGTGAGCATTGACTCGGATCAAATTACACTCGAAAAGTTTGTCATTCACTTGCATGAGAACGCTTTTGCGATTTTATTTTTATTCTCATTTTCATTTTCATTTTTTTCTCCCCCTCACTCGCCCATCCGTTGTCTGTTTCAGCAAATCCGTCATTGCTGCGTCAGAAAAAGCTGTAGAATGATTATACTAGCCTCCCCTCTATCTCCCCCGCTTCTTCAACAACCCCCCTCCTCCTTACCCCCCCCCCCTCCCGTGGTGCGTCAGAATGAAATCATATTGAGCCGATGAGCTGAATTCCCGCTTCACAGGCATCGAACCCCGCTTTCAGTCAATTTATTTACGTTCCATACCGTTGATAACCGACTGAAGGACACTATAGCTTCAGTTGCCCTCCTCCCCTCTCTTCTCCACTCCCCCTCCCCTCACCCTCCCCTCACCCTCACCATCCCCTCCCAACCCCCTCCCCTCACCCTCCCCCTACCTCTTTCACTCCCTTTTCATCCCACCTTAACATGTCTCGTCGCGACGTTTTGCATATGCAATTCACCGCAGCGTTGCAAAAATTCTAGTCGAAAAAAAAATGATGTAGGCTCAACTGCAGTTATTCAGCTGAAAATTCTACTCGGACTTGCACTGTTGATTTGTCAGCTTTTAAATCGCTCTCAGCATGAGGCTCGATGGATGTATTTCGATTTTGATTGAGCGTCAATGCCCTTTGAGTTGATTTTTTGTTTTATTTAAAGATGTACAAATATGTTGATGTTATTTTTTTTTTCAATTAACAAATGGACCAAACAGCTGTTTGAGACGAAATTTTGAATAGACTGATTTTATGTTTTGGAGAATTGTATTTATCTTCAGAATATTTTTCTATTTTTTTTTTTTTAAAAAAAGAAAAAAAAAACAAAAAACAAAACACAAAATAAATCAGAATATTTTCCTATTTTTTTTTTAAAAAAAAAGCAAAAAAAAACAAAAAACAAAACAAAAACAAAACAAAAGAAATCAAAGGGAACGAACTTTATAAAAGTGACCCGATATAGTTTAGAAAACCCAGAACTTTAACCACGAAACGTACCAGTCATTACTCATATGAGCCCAGAAAGTTGTTGTGGGTCCGGTCAAAGTTGAATACAAAATCAGATGAATGGGGCCATCGTGAATGTCTGAATAACCCATTGAAATACGCTTTCGGAGAGGCGTGCGCAACCGATCAATGCATACATATTATTTTTTTATTTTCAAAAAATATAAATGCACATTTTTTTTTTTTTTACGTTATAGAGTCAACAGATTTCACAGAATTCAAAGCGATGATATATATAATCTATTGGAGGAATGACATATGCACTTGCAGATGACTCTGGAAACCTCTGGATGACTCTCCTCCAAAGTATACTCTTGGCCCCAGAACTACTACAACAAGTTATAAATATTGGATAAAAAAACGTCATAAATATGAAAATAGGCGAAATTCATTCTCGAGTGGAGCCCCATTGGTAAACACTATAGGTCGAATACTCTGGTGCTTAGAAGGTTGATACTGAGAATTTCAAGAGGAGATCGCCCTCACATCACAGAATAAATTTCAACGATAGTAGAACAAGAATAATAGAACTCATACCTAACAGCGAAAATAAACTCGAAAAGAATAAATCAAGAAAAAAAAGAAAAAAAAAGGCGGTGTTTAAAATTATAAATTTTTATAGCCAGCGAAGCGACTTGATTTAGTGGTAAAAATAAATTAAATTGTTAAGCGAGAGTCATATTTCAGCAGCGAGGGTAGGGCGAGTAGTGCTGGGGGGAGGGGGGAGGGGGGAGGGAGTGTTGCACGACGACTGTGACGATGTGCCGCCCCCCCCGAAAAAGCACAAAAGCGTAGAAAAAAGCAAGAGTTTGGAGCTTTTGGAGCGAGGACCCACAGGCTTGGGGTTCCGCGGGATCCTAACAATAATTGTGAAAACCGCTCTTGTTAAAAAAAAGGGGGGAGAGGTTTGTGGCTGAGGAGCGACTCACACAGACCCAGACTCACAAACACTCACACACACTTTAAACAAAGAAGCTCGCCCGACGGGATTTATGTGTCCAGTTTCACAACGTGACGTTCTTGTTCTTTATCACGACACTCAATACGCCACTTCGGGGGGGGGGGGTGTCACGTGGAACATCAGGGAGCGGAAATGGCGGGGGGGGGTAGTAGGGTGAGGATTCACGCACAAAAATGGAGGGATTCGATCCTCCACACTACCCAGCCACCCCTCTAGCTCAGGAACTGCACAGTGTTTAAAATGTTAATGTTGTCCAATCTGGATTAAGCATGAACTGAGTGTGATGACTTCATGATGGTGGAAACATTCCATTTTTCCCCCATTTTTTTTCGGCGATGAACATCAGCTGTTGCTTGGCTTAGCAAAATGCTCGGTGATTTATGTCGGCGGTAAAAATAGTGCTTGCTTCGCTGGCTGTCTGGAAAATTATGTCTTATTATTGAGTGCAAGGGTATAGAATATAAACCAGAATGCCAACCAAAAGATTTTCTTGAAAACACTGGCGCAACCAGGATCTCTTCCATCTCTCTCATTTCCCATTTAAATGTTTAAGCAGGAAAAGGACAGAAAGAGGGGGTTCTATCCTGCTGTCCATCCTTGTCTACACTGAAAAAAAAATAAGCTAAATTCAACTAATTTCTACTTAAAAGTATGGACACCACTTAAAACTGTTAGTTTGACTATTTGAAGCAGTAAAATTAACTCCTAGCCGTGTTAATTAACACGGAACGGAGTTGATTTTACTATTTCAAATAGTCAAACTAACAGTTTTAAGTGGTGTCCATACTTTTAAGTAGAAATTAGTTAAATTTAGCTTTTTTTTCAGTGTAACATACGTTCTTTCATGGAGAAAAGAGAGAGATGAAGAAACTCTCGGTGCGCTGCTGCTTGAAGAGCAATCTTTCAGAAGAGACTTCTCTCAGTGGCGTAGCGTGTAATTTGACAACGTTGTATTGTGTCCATTTAAACCCATGTGAAAGATCGAATGCGAAAGTGTTCACCAATAGTTCGATCTTTTGAATGGATTTAAATGGACACATTACATTGTTGCCAAAGAGCACGCTACGCCACTGACTTCTCTGTATAATAATAGCTGCCGTTTCGTGGATCTTTAATGCACTGGCGGCTCGTAAAATGCGATATATCGATGTCTACTCCATTTAAAACTATAGAAAAGTATCGAACGTCGGGGAGTGCAATTGAATCCCTGAAAAATCAATACTTTTCTATCGTTTTAAATGGAGTGGACATCGATATATTGCATCTTACGAGCCGCCACTGCTTTAATGACATTTTACAATCCACCTGTGATTTAAGTAGTTGATGCAAAGATTGTCATGTTACAGTGCTTAACTGATATAATGTCAGGTATAGCGGCTCGTTGAGTCTTTTCCATATGATGGAGGATACATCGATAAACTGTATTTCAAGTCATCAAGAGCCAATACTATATAATGGTCCCGTTTTCGAATCAGTGGCGATGAAGTATAAGTACAAAATTTTGAATCGTCTTCGCGCTGCAATTTTTTTCAATTAGAACTGGGTTTGCTCAAGCACCAGCGAGTGATCGGTAGCCAACATACTTCACCCATTGACAGGGATTTCTGTATTATTGAATCGACTTCGCGAATAAACAACAGTAGCAATTTTCGTGACACAAGACAGTACATAGTCTGTCTGTGTCTGTGTATGAGTTTACAAGTTGAATTACAAGTTGATAATAATGTATGTCAGAGGGCATAAGTTTGACAGCAGTGTGAAGGGCTGCTGTCTACGGTTAAATTTAATTGACGGCAGCCCTTTACATTGCTGTCAAACTTATGTCCTCTGATGTACATTATTATTTATCTGTAATTCAACTTGCATTTATGCGCCTATCTATTTGATTTGTCATCCATTTATTTATTTATTTATTTTATTATGTCTATTCATAAAAGAAGACGTAACCTAATGTGGGGTTATGTTCGAGTAATAAGTTAACATATTTTTTGAAAAATTATCGTTACTTCACCTATATAGAGTAGTTGCATTTCCCAATTTAATAATAATAATAATACTAATAAAAACAAAAACAAAAACAAAATAACAAAAAATAAATTGCAAACCGCTAACGCATACAACACCTGTATGGATCTAGCTTAAGTCCAACCCTTGCGTCTAAGGTTCCAGTGAGATGAGCATCTTTGCCACTCAAGATACTTTTTGACCTTTTTAATTAATTGCAGAATTTCAGCCGGATCCTGTTGGGAGCTTATCTAACGAGCTCATAAGCGAAGAATGTACTCAGCGAAAAAGAAGGCGTGTCAATTTTGAAAAAAACCCGAGTATATATTTTCAACACTCTGCTCATTAGTGCCGTAGGTTAGGATGCTTGAAGCCAAGACTCGGCAAAGGGTTTCCGGTAATTTACGGAGTATCCGCATCGCTAATTAAAAAGAAATTAATGTGCCACTATGCAAATGTGCGGTGTGGCGCGGGCGGGATAGTTTGTTCTTGCGTTGCCGGTTCTGGGATGAAACTTAGCCCAGTTCATTTACCAAGCATTTATTTAATTCTCTGTTTGCCATTATTTTTGAGTTACAATGAAACCGCATTTTTATCGAAATGTCCTGCAATTATCAAAAACTGCTCATAAATATATTTTATACCAATTAATGTCCGCCGTGGGGAAGTTTCCTGAATCTACCATGAAACTTCACTTCAGCAAGCGAGCGTGCGTTACTATAGGGCTTAGTGTCTTGGTATAACGCAGGACTAACCCATATTATGCCAGAACTTTTTTGGTCTCAAATTTTTGTATGCATCTCAGAACTTGTTCTTTTGGGTCATGGAAATTTGAAGTTGTTTTTTCTAATTATTTCCTACGATCCATTTGCAAACGATGTAATGCCACGAAAACGCAACATCAGGATGATTTGATATCATTTGACCTTGAGGTAGAGCTCATTTCAGAAGTGTAGGCGCACCTGTACCATAATCTTTGGTGACTTTTCGATTTTCATTCCTTCAAATATGAACTAACATTGTCTTCGACTTTGAACATAATTAATTTTCAAGTGTTTCTCAATGAAAATTCACATTTCCATTCATTTTCATATTGGAACAAGAGAAAGAATGTTGAAAAAATCCAAAGCTTATCGATCTGGGTAGTGGGTGCGCCTTTAATTCCGAAACCACTTCTAGTATGATAGATCAAATCCAGCTAACTCTACTGGGGCAAACACGCACCATTGGGTTAATATAGGTCAAAGAGTGAAGAAGAGTCGCAATCGAATAAAAGGTGTAAGTGGTCAACGTAGATAAGGGATCGGTACTCGGGCTGGCCTCTGATTGGCTGCAACGCGTGGTGCTAAAATGTCTTGGGGTATAGCGAAATTAACACGGGGTTTTCGTTCCGGGACGTATATCTCGAAACCTGTGCAAATCGCCTTTAAACAATTTATGCGAGTCGATTTAGCAGAATTTTCCGAACCAATTGATAGGTCATAAGTGCCACTTTATTGCAAACTCGAAAAGACTGTTTCAGTTAAAAAGTACGAACAATAGTGTGTTTACATGCTTGGCGTGTGTTCGAGCAGTGTTTGAGTAACTCACTATTGTGCGTACTTTTCAACTGAAACAGTCATTTCGAGTTTGCAATAAGGTGGCACTTATGACCTATCAATTTTTTCGGAAAATTCTGCTAAATCGACTCGCATAAATTGTTTACAGACGATTTTGCACAGGTTTCGAGATAAACGTCCCGGAACGAAAACCCCGTGTTAATTTCCATATACCTTAAGACATTTTAGCACCACGCGTTGCAGCCAATCAGAGGCCAGCCCGCGTTCCGATCCCTTATCTATGTTGACCACGCAGGCCTTTAATTCAATTGCGACTCTTGTTTACTTTTTGATATAGGTTAAGAAGCGTGAAATCCGACAACTATGGCTCATTCGCATTTCGGCTCTTTGGCCGGTCAGACGCTAGAGCGTTTTAACGAAACGAGACATTAGAGGAAACCCCAACACTGTCTTTTAATTCCCCATACAGGTTCAATTATAACCGAGCGTGGCCCTCTAATGAAGGTAACGTCATGGAAATGGAAGTTACAGCCATTTTACGATCGTTGCTCCCCTCTTCTCCTCCACCCCTCCTCAGCGGCGGTCGCGGCGTGGTCTAGGGTCCCCTTGTTTTATGGCTCTAGACACGACGTTCACTCGTGTTCTCTCGTTTTTTATGGCCGTATATATTCCGATGCAGCTAAACAAATGATATCATTAACAATGATGACCCGTAGAACTTTTCCGGAGACAAAACTAAACTCGCTTGAAAAAAAAAAAAAAAAAATGAGGATCTCATCACGATGCATTTTATTTATGATCAATAGGATTCCAGCTGCCTGATATTACAGAAATTATTGTTATTAAAACACGGTTTAATACCTCAAGGACTACGAGCAACTTGTCGAACTGGTCTCGATTTTGGTTGAAAAAAGAGGCAGAGCTTTCTTTTTTTACTATTGTTCTTTTGCTTTCAGAGGTTCAAGGTACTTACGAATGCGCGGTATGTATCATTCATTTTTTTTTTTTTTTTTAAGGTTTATTTGATATTGTTCTTTACATCAGTAATAAGATATTTACATTTATAAGTGACATGTATATACGACAATGAAATAGTATGATTGTTTTTACATTAAATATTTGAATTGAAGTTAGGTTAAGATGGGGAAAAAAAAAGAAAGAAAAAAAATTGAACAAATGAAAGAAAATAAAAATAAATAAATACATACAAGACGAATAAATTACAGGAAAAAAACTTAGATTTAGAGCCCCACGACTTGAGCCCTAAAGTTTAAAAAAGTATTCTGAAGACAATTAAAACGGCTTGCGCCACCTCAGCCTCCTCAGAATACCACTGTTGTCCAAAAGGGCAACAGCAAAATTATTAGGATGGGCGAGTAATTCATTAATTGAGAATAAACCTTTGATTATATTGGTAGTTACGGTACCCTTTAATGCTGCCTAAAAAAACCAATTTATTTTTATTTTTTTGCTTCGAAATCTGTAGTTTGTTAATTCTAATTTGGTGACGTTCATTTGTTAAATTTCGTGAAATCAAATACAGTCCAACTTAATTCATCAGTTATCAACTTTTTTTTGGTACTATAAAAAGTATACGAACTGTCCAAAAATTAATCGCATATTTTTTTCAAGGTTGGAGCATGCATACCATCATACGGCACCATTCATCGCATGTTGATCTATTCTGGTGACTTATTACTCTAAGAATCATCCTTGTCAGCTTAGAGAGAGTGGCAAAATTAAGATAGGGATCTCCCATTATTACTGTCTTACACCACCAGTAAGCTCTTGCCAAGAAATTTGTTAATTGAGTTAAGGAGTGGATTTTGGAAATTTTGAGTGCTACAATCATTATTTTTTGAGGAATTTAGACCAGAATCGAATATTAAAGCACTTCTAGCAAAAGTGTGCAACAGCCCCATTCGAGAATATTTCGTTTCATTATTTTTTCTACTCCTTTTAAAATATTCCCAACGTTCTTTTGGAAAAATCATAGTTTAACATTGGTTTTTTACCTGGCTTTATTTTCTTTGTTTTAACTAGCCTCCTCTTACCTAGAAATCTAGATTTACCTAATAAATTGGCTTATTTGGCTTGTTCATTATTGGTTTTTTTATTGGTTTGTTTCAGGTAAGCTCTTGCTGTCAGTTTCTTTGATCAAACACTTGAACTGATTGTAAAACGTGAGTGTTGACTTGCTATATATATTTTTAATATGACTGTAGACCAATGTCATCTAATTTTTAATTTTTATGTCGTCATATGCAGTTCACTGCAATCTTAAATCCACTTTTCACAACGGTCTCGCTACAGATGGTCCACCGTAACTATCATTGGCTCTGAGAATGGAAAACTGATTTTCTCTCTGTCAAATTATTTATAGAGGTTTCGTTACACTAATTTATTACTCTTCGAATATGTGTAGATATACAAATTGTACTTTTAATATGACTGTAAAGCATTCCTATTCTTCTTAATTTCAATGTCGTCATATGCACTATGCAATTTATACTGCAGTCTCAATTTCACTTTTCTCAACGTCCTCGCTACAAATGATCTACAGTAACTATCATTGACTCCGACAATGGAAAACTGATTTTCCCTCCGTCAAATTATCTTTAGAGATTTCGTTACTCTCATTTTTTTACTCGTCGAATATATGTAGATATGTATACCCATGATAAAAACCCAATCAAACAATAAGCTTTCAGTCAATGTTATAGTCAAGATTCTCTCTAAGTGAAGAAATTCTGCATAGTTACGTGAAATTGTGCACACTTAAGTGACGAGTTAAATCAAATTCAGACACTCTGAATCCAATCTCAAATTTAATTGTTAGGTTTATTTTAATTCCAAATAAATATTCAGGATCTGTTCGTTGAATGTAAATGTTTTCTCGAGCTTCTCGCATAGTTTCAATTTGCAAAGCCCCGTCCTCAAAAACCTCACGTCAGACAAGGCCAGCCCATCCCTTTTAATTGTATTTAATTGCCAAGAATATCAGTAAACTCTGCTAACTTTAGGGATAACCTTCATTGCAGTTAAAAATAGAATTCGCTTGTAGCTTTCCTCCACTCTTATCCACTTCTCCAGACTTCCCACTCGCCCTAACAAGTGTAATCCAAAGAATCCCTCGACATCTATCAGTACCGGGACAAGCCACGTGCATTCTAAAGTGCTTTTACCTCATGAATTGCAAATTTAACTCGCGTCCGATCTTTCAAAAGCGCTCTTATTTTGAGTTCGTCTCCCAGCGCTGCCATATTCGAGTGGAAATTCCTCCAATTCCCAATTCACTGGAACCTGAAATTAATCAACGTTGTCCTAAAACTTGCAACGTGAAAATCGCCCATCATTTGAGGCGGCCGATACAACATCCAGCGACTAGTTGTTGGAAGAAATAGCAGGTTAAATTTTAAATGACACCCATCAGAGGTCCGGAAACTTTTAAAACCTCGATCGTTGAAACAAGTACAAGTGTTAATGAATTGATGGACTTGGCTTTCAAAACGGCCGGCCACTAGCCAGCCAGCCGGCACGTGAACTTTTGAAAAGTTCCCGAATGTCAACAAACAAGGCGAGCCTAATCCGACCAAACTAATTGGATCAGGTCACCACTTCCGATACCATGCAATTTTCTCTTTCTCTGAGTGCAGCAAATTTAGAGAGCCAGTTTCGCAGCACCGTAAAAAGCTGTATTGACCATAAAGAACTTTGTGAGTATGGTACTCATTCGAAAAGTTTTCGTTCAGTTCTGTTTAGCTCTGCCTTTTGAGCTTGTCCAGTCAGAAAGTGACTCAAAAATGTCAAGAAAAAGTGCATCAGTTAGAAGTATAGTTCACAATTCAACACCAAATGACGTAAGTAAGCAAAAAAGGGCCGGATTTCTCTCGGGAAAAATTTATGTTTGCCTATTTTTTCTATACAAATAGCGCCAAATTTCAAAACATTTTGAGAAAACACGCACAAGTAAAGGTAAAACATGCAGTTAAAGGTATTAAGTTTCATGGGAGTTAAATGCAAGAGCAATACAGTTCTAACCATTTATATTAACATACAATCGTACGCTTCAGCTCTTTTCCACTAATCCACGTTTGCTACCAACGTAGAAATGTAACTAAAAAGTACTAGTGTATATCTAAAATGTTTTATTCAGACCAATTTTCTATCCTTATCATTTAAGTACAAAATCGTGGCGAAGAGCTGTACTGCCTTTTTGAATAATTTAAAAATCATGGAACGTAACAGTGCTATGCGATTAGAACTGAATCTATGGACAGCTTTTATGCCCGTCCTTTTTGCATCGGACAATTTTAAGAAAGTCCTATGTACAGCTTTGCAACATGATCGTACTCTATACGATTTAGTAAATTTCACCTCAAGGAAACCTCAAGATTGATTATTTCTGTTTAAATTAGCCCTGAATTAGTCTTGAAGATAACTGGAGTAGCTGTTCTGTAAAATATTCTCTTGGGGTTTCATGTTGACTTTCATCAGCAGGTATCAAATTGAAGAGCTGATGAAACAGCTTAAATTCGTCTTGGAGTATAATAATCTTTGGCAGAACATAGTAATGGCTTTTCAGAATGAATTACCATGAAAGGTAAACTTGTTTGATTCGGGGGAGATCTAAAATACGTCTTCAATGTTTATTTAGATTGAAGCTCTTCCATTGAAAACTTCAGTCAAGTTTGGGATTCTGAGCGCTATCAGGACAAATAACGGCAACATCGGTTGAACTCAAGACGAACTTTATACGTATAAAGTAGCCCTGAAGTAGTCTTGAAGATAACTGGAGTAGCTGTTCTGTAAAATGCCCTCTTAAGGTTTCATGTTGACTTGCAAAGGCCGAGTATAAAATTGGAGAGATGATGAAACAGGTTGAAAATGTCTTGATATAAGCTCATCATAATCTTGCGGAGGAAATAATAATTCCCTCTCAATTACAAAGAAAGTTAAACTTGTTTGATTTGGGGACGGGATCTAAAATACCTCTTCAATTTGTGTTTAAATTGAAGTTCTCTTATTGAAAACTTCATTCAAGTTTGGGATTAAGAGCGTTTTCTGGACATAGAGCGGCAACATCGGTTGAACGGTCAGAAAGGAAGTGCCAGAGGCGCGGGTCAAAGAAATCGTTGCAATTTAACAAGAACAAGTGGTCAATGAGCCAAGAACGTCCATTAGCCGGACATTTTGAGGCAAAAGAGGTCTCGAATGGAGAGGCCACCGGTCAGTTACTGGTCATCACGTCGCTAAGTAAATTAATAAACCAGAGAAAATCCCATTTCGAAGGTGAGCCTCGCCATCCATGGTTAGAGACTGGTCAGAGTTTTAAAGAGGAGGTTTCGACTAAAAGGAGGGGAGGTAAAGTTTGAAGATCGAAAGGGATTGAAGCACCGCACATTAGTGAAGAAGTCAGTTTTAATTTGTATAGAGGGTGGTTGTGTACCATCGTTTCAGTCTGTGGCGTGGCGTGCATTTGGCAACGTTATAATGTGTCCATTTAAACCCATAATAAAGGTAAAATGCAAAGGTGTTCAACGAACACCCAATAGCTCGATATTTTTCATGGATTTAAAGGGACAAGTTGCAATGTTGTCAAATTGCACCCTACGCCACTGCTTTCAGTGGCAGAGCGTCCAAGTGCTTATATTTAACACGTACGCTCAATTCGCTTCCCGCATCATCATCATCAGTGGAGCGAAAATCTAAAGCAGAATCCAATATGGCCGACAAAAGAAGAAAACACTGGACAGTTATGTCGGCGTAAAAGAATTCTCAGAGAGATAATCAACTTTACTAAAATCAATGAAACGAGAAAAAAACACGAAAAAGTGAGTTCCACTTTCATCCATCTTCATAACAAACCTACTTCGGATCATGTCCCACGTTATTTCCAGTGTGTTCTTCTTTTGTCGACCATCTTGGATTCTGCATTTTTGTGTTTTCGCACCACAGAGGATAACACGGGAATCAAGTCGAGCATACCTGATAAATATAAGTACCTTGACAGAGCGAGACATTTTGGCAACGTTGTATGTTGCCTATTTAAATACATTTTAAAGGTCGAATTTGAGAGCGTTCATACAACATTCAACAGTTCGATATTTTTAATCGTATTAAATGGAGAAAGAACAACGTTGCCAAATCGCTCGCAACGCCACTGCATCGTATCATCATCTGATTAAAGTCGATGAGCGGAAACATGATGTGACCACATGGGCTTGCTACTACACACCTCGAAAGCTTTGATAACCACTTCCTTGTCTCTTCATGCGTCATTCGAAAGGTAATCTAATCGGCCGAAATCGATCGGATTACCTTTCGAATTGAACATGAAGAGGTGGTCAGTGGTCACCTGCGCTATCGAGATTTGCAGTAGCAATCACATACAGTTACATGCTTCCAATCATCAACTTAAACCAATCCGATCACGATACAACAGTTCTCAATCACTCTCCTGGACGGATTTATATGAGGCTGATGCATGACGTCATTCAAAAAGTATTTATACATCTATTGTTCGAGCGTGTTAAAAATAAAATTAAATTCATACTGCAAAACTCCTTTAGTTAAAAAAATCTAAAGGTTATTTGGTTTGCGAAACATCAGTTTTTTTCTGTGCATTTGGAACGGAAGTATAAGCATAAGTGTACAGCTTTCAAATCATTCATGTTTATGCAATCTCAATTTACTGATGAAATGCGCCGTTATTAAACACGGTGTATCAGAAACATGTTCCTTTAAAGGTACGAGATTGCCTGAAAAGTAGAGTTACACACAATTTCTGAATTTCTCGAGGCCGCAGTAATAGATTCTACACGTAAAATTACCTGAGGACACCAATTTTCATGACATATGGTTCATAATGGTGGTCGCTTTTTCAAAAAAAATCATAAATTTGTTAAAACTTTGGAGGCTGTAGCTTAAAATGGGAGAATTTTCGGGCACACATCTATAGTGAAAAAAGGCTTATTTTGACCTCTGGAATACATGGTTACGAGAACTGCACGTGTTCCTGATGCACGCTGTATAGTGAGATTTTAATAGCATTTCAAATCAAAAGAGAATCGGAGGGCGAAAAAAGTAAGTTGCTTGGGGGAATACGCAGTGGTGGCTCGTGCAATGTGGCAACAACGTAATCCCTCCATTTGAACCTATGTAAAACAATCTATCTTCAGGAGGTGCAATTGCACCTCCAAGATAACGATACTTTGCCGTAGGTTTAAATGGCAAAAAAGCATGGTTGTCAAATTGCACGAGCCGCCACTGGGAATACGAAACATGAATTATACCTCGAGCTCACGTTTAAAAATCCCAATTCCAAATGTTCGCATATCAACATCTGCCAAGCAGATGGGTTTGCAGCCATCTTGGATTTCAAAATTCCTCAAATCTGATAGCAGAATTGAATTTTACGACCTTCAAAACCCCCTAATACCAATTTTCATCAAGTTTTGTGGATTAGAAGCGGAGAAATTCTTTTTTTCGGTTTCGTCGCTGTCACTGAGAACGCTAAAATTGCGATTTTTGAAACTTTAAAAATTGATAACTAAGAAACGAAAAGTTTCCCCAACATGCGGTTTGGACTAAATTGCAGCAAATTTTATAGAGAATAACATATCTCATAGAGATCAAAATCGAAGAATGCGTTTTTTCAGAATTTCAAAATTTGTAAAAAATTTTGAGCCTGAAAATCAAAAAATTGGAAATTGCAAGTGTTTGTTTAAAATTTTGTGGAACATGTGGGTAGTCAAAAGAAATGAAATTTTATTTCGCGTTTTTTCGCGCAAACCACATTTCAAAAGCTCTATTCGTTTGCGAGATATTTGAGTTTGAAGGTTTCAACTTTGACCCCCCGCCCCCCCTCTAAAAATTGGTTTTAGGTCGCGAAAATTTCAGGATCCACTACTAATAGTAACCTCAACTGATTCCCAAAGTTTCGTCAAAAACAAGCAGTGGGCGAAAAATGCCGATTTTGAATGAACCCCTTTTTCTTGAATGACACGTATAATTTTGCTCTTTAAAGTGGCGAGACTGCTCAAAACTTTAAGCCTGAATATTTTGCTTGGCTTTGAATTATTGGTTTTGAGCTACTTTTAATGCGATTTTTCTTAGAGTTGATGGACATCTTTGCTGCGTTCTCCCAACTTTTAAGTCTTCGTCACCTAGCTTGGACGAGGTGGCAGTCTTTGAAGTCAACCAGGCGTAAAATTGTATTTACCTTCTCAGTTTAAAACGAAGGTACATAGTTTTATCCTAAAGACAGCGAGATAATTAATTATTTTTATGATCTCATATAGTGTGATAACGAATATAGCACATGTAGCTTATTTTTGGATCATAAACGTTTTTTCCTGTTTTGTTGAATCAAATGATTTCATAAGATTTTACGATTACAACTGTAACAAATGGTTCAACTGTAGCAAATGTTTGGAATCAATGTGGCTAAGTGTCTAGTTTGGAAATAAAATTTTACAGTATTCAAACCTAAGGAAAATAATAGATTTTGTAGAACCTGTATTTTCCATTCGTGGAGATTATTTTGCATAGACTTAAATGACGGAAACTGCTGTTGAAAACTTGCACACTTTGCAGCATATCACTTGACGCATAAATTCATTGATAATAATCAGAGGTGGTTATAGGAACTAGCTCATAAATCTCATATGTAAAATAAGGACAGAGAGGGGCAGTGACAGTGGCGTCGCTGCGTCGCGTCGCGTACAATCTGGCAACGCTGCATTGCCTTCTCTCTAGAGGGATATCCCCCAGACACCCCACCTTTTTTCAAGAAAGATTTCAATTCAAAATAAATTGCGTAGAGCCTCAAGTGGTGTAAATCCGCCCCTTCCTCTATCGATTCAACTTGGCTAATAAAGGCGAACGCTTTCGAGGGTTTTTACATCGTTTGAAACGGTAGCCGCTACACTAGCAACTCATGGCTATGTAACATGGACAAAAAGGCGATGTCACCAAAACCCAGCTTGTGATCACTCTATCAATTCAGCTTGGCAAATGGAGTCGATCGCCCTCAAGGGTTTTCATATCTTTTGAAACTAGGGCCGCTTCACTAGCAACTCATGGCTATGCAACATGGGCAAGAAAGCGATGTCACCAAACCCCAGCTTGTGACCACTCTATCAATTCAGCTTGGCAAATGGAGTCGATCGCCCTCAAGGGTTTTTATATCTTTTGAAACTAGGGCCGGTTCACTAGCAACTCATGGCTATGCAACATGGGCATTGGGCAAGAAAGCGATGTCACCAAAACCCAGCAAGTGACCATTTAATCCAGGGGCGGGTTTACCATTAAGCAAAACACGTAACTACGTAGGGCCTCAGGGTCAGATCTAAAAGGGGCCTCAACTCCCGAAGGAAAGGAAAAGAGAAGAAAAAGAAACGAAGCAGAGGAAGAAAGGGAAAAGAAAGGAACGGTAAATGGGAAGGAAAAAGAGTGAAATTATAATGATTCGCAGGTGGAGATATTTTGAGTTTTTCTTCGTAAAGTTTTTTCGGGACGAGGATTCCCCACTTAAACCTCACTTCTTTCCAGGGGGAAATCCCCCCAGTCACCCTACTTTTTCTAGGGGGCCTCAAATTCAAGATTGCGTAGGGCCTCTAATGGTGTAAATCCACCCCTATGTTGCTCATTTACGCATGGGAACAACTAAATCACTAAGAATTGAGGTTTCCTATTTCGGCAAGTCACTTTTTTCTGGATCAGCGATTGCTTTTCATTCAGTGTAGTTTCAGTTTTCTTACAAGAGTAAAGTTTTTGGCTATGAGCCGTTATACCAATAATGATCTAGAAGTTATTTCTGGGAATACTCTCAGCAGTCTCAACTGCATATAGCCGTAGCCAGGATATTGTCTTTCTCTCTCTTCCCCCATTTAAACACATGTGTTAGAAAAGGACAGAAAGAGGGGTTGAAGTCACGTGACAGTCCCTGCATCCATCCTTTTCTAACACATGCGTTTAAATGGGCAAATAGAGAGGAAGACAATGTCCTGGCTACGGTTATGCTCAGCTGCGTAAACAGGGAATAAAACGAACACTCAATGTAGCATCTTCTATGAAATTATAGTCAGCACTAGCAAAAAAAAATCCCCCAGCTACCTTGGAGACTATGCACGAGCCAAAATCCATATTTATCTCATTTTCATCAAGATTCCTAGGAGTTCAAAAGTAAATCCTGGTAAACTGTGGATAAATTAAAAGCGTTAAATTTTAATAGCTTTTCCAAGGTTTTTAATTTTTCCATATTTCGTAGACTTTCCCCTCAGTCGATTCCTCGAAAACCTTGAATATCGAGGGGAAAAATTCAGAGAATTTTCAACTGTAACCGTCTATAATAGACTTTCTGGCGTTTTATGATTCTTTTTTCTTCATCCCCGGCTCTCCTCTCTGAAAAATCAACGGTGTATTCAAAATAAATTCTCAAAAACCCGGAAGCTGTTTTTGCAAGTGGTGTTGTATCGCATCGACTCTATAATTGAATCGTTTTCTGCTGAAATCGCCCGAGTCCTTTTTTTTTTTAAAAAGTAAACGCTCGAATGCGAATGAATTTGAATGTATTTTATACGGCTCTTGTTGAAAATGGATTTAAGCTTTTTCAGCAGAAAACGCGATTCCATTTTATGAGCGCCCACCCCAACCCCCCCCCCCCCCAGTTCGCCTGCTTCATATTTCATTTCGTGGCAATGGATTTTATGATTCGCTGCCTCGCCTCGCTCTCGTAACCCTGTCACCCCCCCTCCTCCCCATTCACCCCCCCCCCACTATGCGACCTCTGTTCACCGCTTCTTCTTTTCATCGATTCTCCAGATAAAGTTTTTCGAATTCCTCACGAACTTTCAAACCTTCTCTCCTTTTACCCCCCTGGAGCGAATTATGACCCAGATACGCACATCATCCCTATACCGCTCCTTTAATTATTGAAATGAATTAAAAACGTACAGGTGAGTTCTCTGGACCCGTCCAATCAACAGATGATTGATGGGGCGTCAGTGTTGCCAGATCGCGGGGGTGAAAAAGCCGCATGGTTTACATTGATTTCAATAGGGGGGCGATACGGTTTTTTACCCTCGATCTGGCAACACTGTGGGGCGTGAAATGAAGGCGGAAAAACGAAGCACTACTACTTTGCCGGATCGGCACGCTCCGGCTACTCCCTGCGACCAGGTTACTCCGCGCAACCCTATTTTTTTTTTTTTTTTTTTTTTTTTTTTTTGTACGTTTTCGTGTGTATCCCTACGCCACAAATATCCAGCACTTCACCGTTTTTAATTACAATCGAGAGCGGCGGAATGAAAATAACCCGCGCCGGAAGCAAGATTCTCGAATCCTCATGCGGTGGACCGCAAAGTTTCGTTTGTTTTTTGTTGCGGGATTGTCGCTTAGAAAAACGCGCGCGGCCCTGTAATTAAATCAGAGATGCGATTGATTTGTTGATTAATTGCTTTGCTTTTCCTGCGGAAATAACTTATTTTCAAAAGTGCGTTTTTGTCAGCGATGGGGCTGTTGCAAACTTTTGCTTCACTGAAAAAAAAGGTCACCGGAAGCATGATAATATGTGAACCTGTGTAAAGGAATTAACATAATTCCAGTGTTTGAACCATAGTTCTTGAAAACGTGTAAGGAATGGGTCTGTTGCTTCCTTTTGTTACATCAATATAACTCATTGTTTCTAACGTGAAATTCGGCGAAAATCACGATGCTCACATTAAAAACTTTCAAAATCCACTCATTAACTCAGAAAATACCTCCCATTTCAAACAACCCGTGCTACACTAGACACTATATCACCGACTTACAACTACATAGATGGAACCATCTCCTTTATGTAAACATGAACAGAACTTACAAACATTTGAATGTTTCGATTAGATGCGTGCATTTCTTATATTATTTTGTAATTTTTGATAAATCGAAAAGACCAGACAGCAAATGCAGCCAATAGCTCACGTATTAAAAAAGAAATTCGATCATTTTGCAGTTACGATGTTGTTTACTTATGCACGGTGGTTCAGTCTATGTATAGTAGTATACTGGTGCAAACAGTGTCTAGTGTAGCGCGGGCTGTTTGAAATTGGAGTGATTTCCTGAATTAATGAGTTGATTTTGAACGTTTTTAATGTGCGCATCGTTATTTTCGCCGAATTTTACATAAAGAATCAAGGTTCTATATTGTTGTAGCAAAAGTATGCAACAACTCATTCTAGTTCCAGGGCCGATCCTTGAAATTCACGACTTTTGAGTAGACTGTATAAGAATGAAAAACGGTGATTGGTAGTGACGAGTCACGTGGTTGCCAAGTCTAATCAAACTACAGAATTGATCTAATTGGTTATCTGGCAGTCTTGGAGTACCTGATAATCAATTAGATAAATTCCGTATTTTCATTAGACTTGGCAACCACGTGACTCGTCTCCACCAATCACCGTTTTTCATTCTTTCCCAGTCTACCCAAAAGTCCTGAATTTCAAGGATCGGCCTGCAGGACCATATTCTGGAATAAACACCAGAATTTTCCGGTAAATATACTAGACATTCTGTCGTTCACAAATCGTTGTGCTTCTGGTACACTGAAAGAAATCACTTCATTAAAAACAAGGAAACACGTTTACTTGTGACAGTTTTCCATCAGCGAAGTAAAGGTCTAATTGCATGAAGGAGAATCACTGTCACAACGAGGAATCTTTTACTTGTAGCAGCAGAAATTTTCCTTGGGTTGAAGGAATTTCCCCTAAGTCAATATTACAATCTACAGTTTCTTTAACACAGACGAAATACAACATTGGATTAAAAAAGAATTGTCTCAGTGTAATATGACTAGAATCTGGTATTATGACTAATGACTATCACGTTTTTTCAGTGTTCAGCTAAGCAAAAGAATCGATTTCTGGGGGGTTTAATCCCACTCTTTTTGGATACATTATTTTTCAAAGCTTCTTATACGTGAGAGACATCGAGAGTCCTGAAACCGGAGCTAAAATGAGGTGTTTCTTACTACCTGTACAGAATAAAACAGGAAAAAAAAAATCGAATTTGATGAATTTTTTTCAGGAGTGGGGGGGGGGCTCCATCTACTATTCCAGTTATCGTGGATTCACCCTTGAACGGTATGATCTCATATATGATTCTGACATGCTGATCTTTGGCCGAAAAATCGGTAATCTCTGACCAATGTGTGAAATTTGTTAAGCAGAGTGCCTGCCTACTCAACTGTTTACTTTAGATCCTTTGGTCTCTGCACTATAGCCGGCTGGAAACTTGAAACCCACCCCCTGCACCCCCGGAGATAATTTATCATTCTGTATGACAGATATTCATTAAAAAAAGTAAAAAGGAAACTAGTGAGAGAGAGAAATAGACAGGGATGGAGGGTCGAGAGAGAAAGCAGGTTTTTAGCTTGTTGTATCTTTCTTTCTCAATTTCCATTACACCCCTTCTTTCTCTCCCTTTCTCTCTCTCTCTCTCTCTCTCTCTCTCTCTCTCTCTCTCTCTCTCTCTCTCTTCTCTTTCTCTCTCTCTCTCTTTCTCTTTCTCTCTCCCCCCTCTTTTGTTTTTTAAGTAATTCTATTATCAGCCATTAACTTAAATTATGCGTGAAAAATAGAAAAAAAAAACGGCTAAGTAGAATAAATAGTCGGGCTTGAAGAATATAGTTAGACAGATTGGCGCACAATGGATAAACATAGAGAAATTGGCCGTTTTTGTTTCACCGAAAAATCGCACCGGTGCATTATGGCCTAAGATCGGAAACATTAGGCCGAAAAACAGTGTAAAAAAGTAATCTAAAATCATCGTTTTTCAAACTCTTAAGCTAATATGAAACTTTTCAGAGACATTTCGAGATTTAAATTACAAGTTAAAGCGTGATTTAAATTACATGTTGCATGTTAATTACATGGTTTCTCCGTGATTAAGATTGATCTTAAAAGTCTACAGTTGATAAATAGATGAGACATTTACTTTTTGATATTTAGCCATTTTTATATCTCTCTTTTGTTGCTCTCCCCAATCGACTCCAATCTACTAGTTTGCAACGCCTTCCAAATAATTGGCCTTAAATGAAATGCTTGAAACTTACCGGACCCAACTCACTTCCGGACTCCTGTTTAAACATAGGGCCTTAGCTGAGGGTTGACTAGGAGTGAGTGCAAAAGGCGCACTTAGGCCAAAAGCCGCACAAGGTGTCAAATCTCCTCGGGGAGATTCCCTCTCACAGAGCGCACCTCTAGCCTTTCGCGCCAAAAGTGTTGGAAACCGACAAGTCCGGGGTCGTCTTTGTTCGTTTTTCACCGAACTAAAAGGGCCAAAAGGTGCTCGTAATGGGTCTGTTGCATACTTTTGCTACAACAATATAGAACCTTGATTCTTATGTAAAATTCGGCGAAAATAACGATGCGCACATTAAAAACGTTCAAAATCAACTCATTAACTCAGGAAATCACTCCAATTTCAAACAGCCCGCGCTACACTAGACACTATTTGCACCAGTATACTATACATAGACTGAACCACCGTGCATTAGTAAACAACATCTTAACTACAAAATGATGGAATTTCTTTTTTAATACGTGAAATATAAGCTGCATTTGCTGTCTAGTCTTTTCAGTTTATCAAAGATTACAAAATAATATAAGAAATGTACGCATCTAAACGAAACATTCCAATGTTTGTAAGTTCTGTCCATGTTTACATAAACGAGATGGTTCCATCTATGTAGTTATAAGTCGGTGATATAGTGTCCAGTGTAGCGCGGGTTCTTTGAAATGGCAGGTATTTTCTGAGTTAAGGAGTGGATTTTGAAAGTTTTTAAGATGCACATCGTTATTTTCGCAGAATTTTACGTTTTAACAATGAGTTATATTGTTGTAGCAAAAGTACGCAACAGACCCGTTGAAAATTCCTTTCCGAATAATATTCAAACTGCATCCGAAAAGCACTCTTGAAGTTTTAAGTCATCATTACTTAACCACATCTTGAACCAAACATAATGTTTGTTTGTAAGTGTAACTATCGTACCTCTGTTAACCCAAGTAACTGCATGGGGCTTTAATGGCACATAAAAAAATATGAATGTCAAAATAGCAAAACATTGCTAAAAATCAGAGTTCATCTTACATTGCAAAAATTGCAGTTTATGTAATGCTACTTTTTACCGCAACAAATATTGCTAATTATGCAATTATTTGTGGGTTTACTGGCAATTTTTGTGATAGACTAGCAATATTTTCTGCTTTAATAGCAATTTAATTTGCAATTTTAGCAATAGCTTTTGCTAAATTGGTATTTTTCGAATGGGGCAGTTGCAAGGGTCTGAGAAGTTGTGTTTTTTTATAAAGAAAATGATAGTACTTGATGGGCGGAGAACAATGATGCCTTTGGTTTTTTTTTATAAGTGTCCCAAGTTTAGAGATACACACGTGTAAAGTTATGAAAAACCTTGTGCGCAGACGTCATCCGTGGTATTCTAATTTAAAACAATGTATTTTGGGCCAAAATCTCATCTCCGGAACAATATGGGACTTAATTAGAAACCAAAGGCATCTTTGTTCTCAGCCCAACAAGTAGATTCATTTTCTTTATAAAAAACACAAAGTTGTAGACCCTTATTGCAACTCCGCCATTGTAGATTTTGCAAAGTAAAGTGTATCCCCAATTTGTTTAGCAAATTTTTGCTATATTTTAACATTCATATTATATTCTGTGGGCGTAAGACGGACGTCGGACACTTAATTTGCTTACACAAAAACAAACAAAAAACAACTGAGAAAAAATTCTCATTTCATACGTTGAATTTATTGGTATCTTCTTTCAATAGATAAAAGCTCCTTCATAAATCATTCAATTTCGTTTGCCTGAATTTCTGGTGTTTTGCACCATAGTGCGCGGACATTATAGACAGACAGCCTCTAGAGGCCGCGAGCCCACGTGACGCCAGAAGACGTAGATAATTGACAAAGAATGGCAAAGCAGAATATTTTTCAATTAGCTGTCCAAATTTACATTGCACAGTGAGCAGTATTGCCAAATTGGGGTGAAAAAGCCGTATGTTTTACATTGATTTAAATGGAGACGATACGGATTTTTACTCTCGATCTGGCAACACTGACAATGAGCACTATTAAGCGAGAGAGTGCTGGGGACCGAAGTAATTTATGGGGGAAGAAGGGGGGATATTCTGCAATTCCAACTCGATCTTCTTCCGTGAAATGACATCAGAACGGTTGAGGAGAAAGAAAAAAGAAACAAACAAATTAGCGTTAATCAAGTGGTTTCAAAGTGATTTTCTTATTCCCCATCCCCCCATAAATGCGGGTTGGATAAAATATTCTGGAGGGGAAAAAAATCCCTGCTAAAAGGATGATAGTTCCCATTTAACACAATGTATTTTTGGCCAAAATCTCATCTCCGGAACATTGGGACCTATTACTGAGAAACCGAAGGCATTTTTGTTCTCAGCTCATCAAGTATTTTCATTTTCTTCATTTTAAAACATAAAATTTCAGACCCTTGCAACTTCCCCATTACATAATTTTTACTCGGGCCCAAAATTGTAGCTTTGATACATTACTTAGACAAAGTTCGGGTCAAAAGTGTTGGATTTTACGTAAAATTCAGCGAAGAAAGAAAAGTTAATGAAAAAAAAACAAAATCGGACATTTTTTACTGGGTTTTGCGGGTGTAAAATGTTGAGCTTTCATGGGTTTATATCGTGTGTTGCAAACCCCATTTTTGCAAGCTAAAACTTATGTTTTGTTTTTTGTTTACGGGCGTTTTGTTGTCCATGTTACGGACAGCCGCACTTTAACGCCTTGGGGGGGGGGGGGTGCCTTCTTCAGATGTTATGTACTGACTCAACAGTCACCGTTTGGTCTCGACAAATCAGAGACCTCAACGCAACGTTGCGCAACAACAAAATTATAATCTACGTGCTGTCAGGAAATTCAACACAAACCGTGCCATTTTGTGCCGATCACGAAACGTTCCGTTATTCGTCAATGCGGTGATTATGCGTTCAATGTTGAGTGAGCTTTAATTCTTCACCGGTATAAATGGAGACAAACAGTTTTTTTTTTTTTTTTTTTTTTTAAGGCTCTGATTCAAGACCTGCAGAGAAACCCACGTGCCATGCGCCGCGATGATAAATGGATTCGCTCAATTTCGTTCGCTCCCATACTCGAAAACGCAGTCGCACGAAAATACGCCGCGCCGCGCTGCACGTGAGACTTCTGGAGAAAACAAGGAATTTTTTTTTTTTTTTTTTTTTTTTTTTTTTTTTTTTTTTTTTTTTTTTTATATACATTTATACCATTGCTAAACCGAGGGTAAAGTAGAGCCGAAACACAATGCTCCCGAGAAACGAATCAAATATTACCTCCCCCCCCCCTCCACTATTACCACCCCGCCGCCCGTTTTCCTCGTATCAGAAAAATCGAAGGAGTAAGGAACGTGTTGCACATAATATTTTCCAGGCAAATGAAACGAATTGCGAAAAACTAGCTTGGTTACGGGGAGAGTTCATCGGAGGTATTGTCGCACAGTGGAGCGATTCAAAGGAAATGGTGGGACATGAAATATATTACTAAAAATGAAAATTTAAATGTTTTTACAGTCAAAAAGACAACTAAATAGTGTGATTCTTGTAGGAAAGTTTACACTAAAAACAATGAAACCCTCATCAAACTTCTAAGATGCGTATTGACAAAGATAAAAGCATTTAAGGGTAAGTTGTAAGCCCTATCTTCACAATATTAATTCAACTAACTTTCGGTACACATACCTCAAGACCATTTACACCTACGCTACAAATTTATTTTAAATGTACATACCTCTTGGAAAGCTGACACTGTTCATTGTCTTTTATTTTTTTTAAATTGAAATTTTAAAACTAATTTTATTTTTTGAAAAATCTCTTGAAAATCGAGCTGTTTTTTATGCAAAAAACATTGCACAAAAAATATGCATCGCGTTTAAATTTTAATACTTTTTCACATGATCATGCAAGAAAAGTTAACGCACTTTGTTTGTCTTTTCACCATTTAACTGTCAGGTTAAGAATACCAGAAGAAATCTTAGTCATGATCTGCTCAAATTCAGTAGGTAGTTAAATATTCGTACTCTGCGGTGTTGATTTTGCCTATCCTTGTAATCAAAGGCGCTCAATCAAACATTGTTTTGCAGTTGTTAATGATTTGGAGTAGGATTTGCTGTCAATGAGAGATAGAGATGCGGTATCAAATAGCTCGAGCGTAGTATTGGAAGGGTA
Source organism: Trialeurodes vaporariorum (assembly GCA_011764245.1). Taxonomy (NCBI): domain Eukaryota; kingdom Metazoa; phylum Arthropoda; class Insecta; order Hemiptera; family Aleyrodidae; genus Trialeurodes; species Trialeurodes vaporariorum. The sequence continues at coordinate 11,492,685 of VMOF01000001.1, read as the reverse complement.
AAAGACGAACATGTTACAACAAAAGTGAGCTCTCAAAGTGCAAAAGAACTACAGAGTTACGTGTACCGAAATTTGAAAAATTGCGATTTTTCAGAAAAAACAGTTTAAAAAGGGATTTTTCTTTTTAAAAAAAGGGAATTATAGCATGAAATTTCCCTACTCAAGAGTCTCTACACCCTATTGTTAGTGTTGAAAATGATCCTTCAGACATGCTAAACAAAATTTATTAAAAATTGTTTTAACAAACTGAAAAAAAAAATTAAAACGAAAAACGTTTAAAGCAGGAATTTTTTTTAAAAAAAAATGGAATGGGGCAGTTGCACGGGTCTGAAATGTTGTGTTTTTTATGAAGAAAAATAAAGTACTTGATGAGCTGAGAACAAAGATTCCTTTGGTTTCTACTTAAGTCTCATTGTTCCGGAGATGAGATTTTGGCCCAAAATACATTGTTTTAAATGGGAATTCCGCGTAGTGACGTCACTACACACCCGATCTTTTACAACTTTATACGTTTGTATCTCCGAAACCAAGACACCTAGGAAAAAACCAAAGGCACCATTAATCTCAGCTCATCGAATACTATCATTTTCTTTATAAAAAACACACAATTTCAGACTCTTGCAACTGCCCCATTATATCCTATAATTTCCCTACCCAAGAGTCTCTCCACCCTTTTGTTATTGTTGAAAATGATTCTTCAGACATGCTGAACAAAATTTATTAAAAATTGTTTTAAAAAACTGGAAAAAAAAATTTAAAACGAAAAACAAAAACATTCCATTGACTCACTCCACTGTGCGTCGGGGGATGGAAGGGGGGAGAGAAAGAAGAGGGCGCAGACAGTAGAATTAAGGTGAAGAGTGGATGGGAGTTGGGGAAAGGGTTGAAGACTAAGGGAGGGGGTAGGAGAGGAAATGGGCTCAAAACTTGTCTCTCACAATCAGACGGGAACTCCGCCGCGCGCTGCTCTCGTTTCGCGTCTCCCTTCGCGTCGCGTCGCCCGCTCCTCTCGTGGTTATTCTGGCCTTAAATTGATGCAGTCAACCATTTTCTGCTGCACGTACAACAACTGCGCTTGCCGCTTCGGCCTCGTTATGTATGAGCATTGTCCTGAATAATTTCAGCGTCTCTTGGTTTTTTATTGTTTCAGTCTTTCAACCTAAAAAAAAAAAAAAAAAAAAAAAAAAAAAAACGAAAAATCTTCCTTTTTTTCTAGGGCAGAGGCTCGCGCGAGTTGCGGTACATCATCGGCAAATCTAAAATCTTGCGACCTGAGTTTTCTCACCAAATATCGCACTATGGTCTGTGATCGTCGAAAAGTGGCAAAAAATCAGAAACTAAAATGGCCCATCGATCGTATCATTTATAAACTTCCAAAGTCAATTCTAATCAGAACGAACCAACAACCTCCATAGCACCAGAGAGGATCTGTGATTTTTAGTGATTTTGATATTGAAACTTCAAGGAGGAAAAATCTTCCTTTTTTTCCAGGGCGGAGGCTCGCGCGAGTTTCGGTACATCATCGGCAAATCTAAAATCTTGCGACCTGAGTTTTCTCACCAAATAGAAAGTGCAAATGGTTTATAGTGGCTATATCTGGACACAGAAATCAATATAACCGTTTCTTATAGAAGAATTTGCACGATAAAGAAACTAAAACTTAACGGAAACAAGCTAAATTCTCACCTGGATAGTTGTATTAAAATTCTGTGTCCAAAAATCGACTATAAATCCTATTTTTCTGGTGAATTTGCTCTATTCCAATTTAATTTTTTTATCTTATTCTATTCCATTTCGAAAGATCGCGTCCACTCAAATAAAAGGATACTTAAATATTCCTACTCAGTTGTAATCATTTTGCATAAACCGTAAATTGAAGGTGCTCCTGAAATTTTTATTTTAAAAACGTCAAATATTTTCTTGATATTAATTTTTACTGCCAGCAATATATATAGAAGATGTGTCAGTTGAACCAAAGCGACAAATCTTGGGCGTGAGAATGAAAGGATCAGTGGAATACGCAAGGGAAGGGGGGGGGGGGGGGGGCTGAAGGGAGCTAAAGTCCCCCGACCTCCAATTTTTAGGGGTGGAAGGGAAGGGTTGAATAATTACACTGTGCAACAAAATTTGGGTTTTGCTCTGTCCCCCTGACGAAACCTATTTTTCTCGATCCCATGGTTGTTAAAACGAAGGAAAATCGCCGTCAGAACCCCACATCTTGGGCGGGAGGGCTAAAAAACCCCTTTTTTGTTTTACCCCCCCCCCCCCCAAGAACCGGGGGGGTTGGGGGTCAATGGAACAACAATGTTTGGCCATAACTTTTAAAAGCTTACAGATAACAAAATATTTATTTTTTTTGCAAAGAAAGAATCATTGAATTACCTATCTGTTGATGTATAACATGGGTAACAAGTTGTAAAGCCTCCAATTTTCATCAAGATATTGCCTTTTCAAAATTTAGAAAATTTGAAAAATCAGATTTTTTACAATTCTCAATTCGGATTGCACGGAGGAAAACCAAAATCGCCCAAAAGAAATCTCTTGTCTTCCCAGTTAAAACGAGTCCACGAGATTGATTTCGGAAAACCGTTAGTCTTCGAGTTATGCAGTTTTAAAGTCAACCTCTATCTGCTAGGCAGCCATCTTTGGCAATGAAAAAGTTTCAAAGTGTCAGAAATTGCTATTCTTGCGTTTTCAGGGATAACGTTGTTATCCGATACCGTAACGACGAAGCCGAAAAAAATAATTCCTCCGCATGGAGTCGACCAAATTCGATGACAATTGAAAATGGCGGGCTTTTTAGGTCGCAGAATTAAATTCCACCATCAGGTTTGAAAAAATGTTTAAACCATGGCAACAAAATTTGGGTTTTGCTCTGTCCCCCTGACGAAACCTATTTTTCTCGATCCCATGGTTGTTAAAACGAAGGAAAATCGCCGTCAGAATCCCACATCTTGGGCGGGAGGGCTAAAAAACCCCTTTTTTGTTTTACCCCCCCCCCCCCCCAAACCGGGGGGGTTGGGGGTCAATGGAAAAACAATGTTTGGCCATAACTTTTAAAAGCTTACAGATAACAACTTTTTTTTTTTTTTTGCAAAGAAAGAATCATTGAATTACCTGTCTGTTGATGTATAACATGGGTAACAAGTTGTAAAGCCTCCAATTTTCATCAAGATATTGCCTTTTCAAAATTTAGAAAATTTGAAAAATCAGATTTGTTACAATTCTCAATTCGGATTGCACGGAGGAAAACCAAAATCGCCCAAAAGAAATCTCTTGTCTTCCTAGTTAAAACGAGTCCACGAGATTGATTTCGGAAAACCGTTAGTCTTCGAGTTATGAAGTTTTGAAGTCAACCTCTATCTGCTAGGCAGCCATGGTTTAAACATTTTTTCAAACCTGATGGTGGAATTTAATTCTGCGACCTAAAAAGCCCGCCATTTTCAATTGTCATCGAATTTGGTCGACTCCATGCGGAGGAATTATTTTTTTCGGCTTCGTCGTTACGGTATCGGATAACAACGTTATCCCTGAAAACGCAAGAATAGCAATTTCTGACACTTTGAAACTTTTTCATTGCCAAAGATGGCTGCCTAGCAGATAGAGGTTGACTTTAAAACTGCATAACTCGAAGACTAACGGTTTTCCGAAATCAATCTCGTGGACTCGTTTTAACTGGGAAGACAAGAGATTTCTTTTGGGCGATTTTGGTTTTCCTCCGTGCAATCCGAATTGAGAATTGTAACAAATCTGATTTTTCAAATTTTCTAAATTTTGAAAAGGCAATATCTTGATGAAAATTGGAGGCTTTACAACTTGTTACCCATGTTATACATCAACAGACAGGTATTTCAATGATTCTTTCTTTGCAAAAAAAAAAATATTTTGTTATCTGTAAGCTTTTAAAAGTTATGGCCAAACATTGTTTTTCCATTGACCCCCAACCCCCCCGGTTCTTGGGAGGGGGGGGGCTAAAACAAAAAATGAGCATTTTCAAACTCCCTACGCATCGCTCTATCATCCCTGAAAAAATGAAAATTGTTTATTCTCAGCCCATTCCTTGTGGGAGATGAAACAACCCATCTCTTTTCCCCTTCAAAACAGCCCTTTTCAGGGCCACCTAATCTTGAGCCTAACACAACTCCCGATTACCCAATACACGAAATGCCTTCTTTAACCTTCAAATTTAAACCATTAAGATACGGTATTTCACTGAGGAGAGCAAAAAATTCGAAGTCTAGCTATACACAATCATTGCGAAACTTTGCTCATTCGGGCGTAGTAGGTAACACAACATTGAAAAACGAGAGAAAATAGGCGAAAATTTACAGCTCTTTCGAAGTATGTAAAAAGATGATTTTCTCTCAAAATCTGGAGTTTTTCGGAAAGCAGAGGGCTCCAAGGTGTTCAATTATTGTTTCCCATCAGCCATATTTTCAATTTTAAAAAAAAAAAGTGGTGCATTCTTCTCATAGGGTTGACCTGGAGCGATTTGGGTTTGAATGATAGTCTATATGAGGAGAAAAATCGCAAAAATTGACGTTTTTGAGCACTCATTGTATGGCACCTGACGACACCAAATAATTGAATAAACGATGATTATTGCAGTGGTTTTGTAGCAAATTTTATGCGCTTTAAGATTATGAAAACGGATTTGACATTGAATTTCTGGATCTGAATATATAAGGGAAAAACTGAGGAAAAGTCGATTTTTTTGGGCAATTTTTGAGGGTAATTTTTCGGAATATGCGTAATTATTCCAAAGAAAAAAATATAGTAAAATGAATCTGATTAACGGATTTGTAGAAAATTTAATGTTCTTTCAGATGCATTAATTATATTTTTTTGTTCGATTGGTTTTTGTACCGAAAAATTGGAAAAATCGATCAAAGGTATGCAAAATTGGCGAAAATTCAAAAATGGGGGGTTTTTAGCCCTCCCGCTCAAGATGTGGGGCTCTGACGTTTTAACCTTTCCTTCGTTTTAACAACCATGGGATCGAGAAAAATGGGTTTCGTCAGGGGGACAGACAGGCTGTTGCACACTGTTATCAGTCAAACGCTCATCAGTGCAAGCCCCTTCCAACAAAAACCCTGCGTACAATTTTTTATTTTTAAAAAATCCATGTTTCAATCAAATGTGCGTCGCTTCCAGCTGCATGGGAACATTCAAGCCGCGTTTTGCTTCATTGCATGAGCATTGGCTGAAAAAAAGATCAAACCGCGTTTCCTCAATTAGTATTCTAATAAAGCTCCTTATTGATGTCGAGTCCGTCGTCGACGTCAACCTGTAATCTTTGGCGCTCATTGTGAAGGTTTCATTCCTTCAAAAAACGTGGGAAAACTCTCCTGTCAAATAAGTTTCCCGGCGATGAGGAAAAAACAAAAAATTACTGAAAATGAAGGAAAGGCTGTTCTCATTTTGTTTGAACGAGTTCTAAATAGAAGACTAAGCAAATAATCGGAGTACTGAACAGTGGCGTAGCGTGCGATTTAGCAACGTGTTGAACTTTCTCTTTTTAAATCCATTGAAAATACCGAACTACTGCGTGTTCGGCGAACACCTTCGAATTCGACCTATTACGTGGGTTTAAATAGACAAAATACATGCAACGTTGCCAAATCGCACGCTACGCCACTGGTACTGAGTCTGAGTCAATTTTTTTTTAAAAAAATGTAGGGAGCATCAAGAAACTCCAAACAGCAGCGGCGTGTATGTAGCTAAAAATTTGGCAACGATGTAATGTGTCCATTTAAACACATTACAAAGATCGAACTGTTGGGTGTGCGGTGAATACCTTCGAATTCAACCGTTGAACAATGGCATGGCGTTCCGTTTCGCAACGTTGATCTGGTCAACCTTTTTAGACCTTATGTAAAACTTTCCAGTGGCATTCCTAGATTATAATAAATCGTTAAAAGTGTTTTCTGTGATTAAAATTGGTCTTATAAGTTTATAAATTATGAATTGATGATAAATTCACTTTCTAATTTTTGGCCACTTTTTGACGATCTTATTGTTAGACCATTGTGCGTTGCTTTGTGGCAATTTTGCATTCGTTTGAAAAAATTGAATTGTGGTGAAATTCGTAATATTTACCTAAATTTCCCCTCAAAAGTCTATTTTTCAAACATGTTCGGTGCTGAGGGGCACAAGTGCACTTATTGGGTGCCTGTATAAACTGTGTTTTTTTAATTTGCTGAATCCTTGTGGAACTGTCGGTTTTCCTTTTTCGCTCGTGAGAAAGGCTCAAAATGTCGAGGAGACTAATTAACCCACAGTGAGAAAAAGGAGATTGTTTAATCAATGGGAAAAGTCCGGTTGTTGCTGAAAGAATAATTTTGTCGTAACGATAAAGCTTCTGGAAATCACCAGACTACCTAATGTTAATTTCAAGAATCTTTATAGTTGCAATAATACCCTGGGACCAAATAATGTTACGTCCTCACCGTCCCGCACGCGCAAATGATCGGTGAGCACTTACGGGGGGTATAAACCACACGCAATCATACTTACGTGCGCACCATCCAACGTCTTTCGGAGGACCGTCAAGCCGTAACATTATTTGGTCCCAGCTCTGTAGCAACTGCCGACCTTTTCCTGTTGGTTTAACGGCATTTTTTTCTCAGCACAATGATCATGAAACGATTGACACATTCCTTCTCTCTCTCTCTCTCTCTCTCCTCTCTCTCTCTCTCTCTCTCTCTCTCTCTCTCTCTCTCTCTCTCTCTCTCTCTCTCTCTCTCTTTCTCTCTTTCTCTTATTTTTTTTCTCTCTCTCTACTCCAAATTGAACAAATATGATGGAAAAAGAAAGAGAAAGAGAGAGAGAGAGAGCGAGAGCGAGAGGGGAGAGAGAGTGAGAGAAATAGAGAGAGAAAGTTAGGGGTGAAAGTCATGTGACTACCCGTCTTTCTGTCCTGTTTTACCTCATATTTATTCAAATAGGTGGAAAGAGGGACAGATCTCTGGTCCTGCATTTTATTTTAATTGAGCTTTTTGAGTGGGTGCAAAGGCTTACGAGCGTTGTAGACGGTTTTAGTGCGAACTCAACGGTTAGCCAACAATCACAACAACGCACTCATCGGTCGCAATCGGTTGTGACGAAACACGCGTAGCGTTCCAAACTATCTAACTCACTCCCTAGTGATCCTCATACTTATCTCTATCTAGTTTTGAAATTCGTATTCAGGGCTTTTGTTTTACGACATATTATGATCAAAATCGCATTGAATTGGCTAGAGGGATTTATTTCTGCCTAATAATTTCACTAAAGCTGTATTTACGATTTTTGAAATTAGAGTGAGATGGCAGTGCATGGGGGTTACGTGAGAGCAAGAGAGACAGTTTGTCTTTGTTTGGAACGCTCATCGCGGGATGACGTCATCACCAAGTCATCACTAAAACCGTATTTTCTATCATTTTGCTTACCGAGAAACTCGATCACCAAATCCCGCTCACAGATGCAAAACCGGATGCACCAGTCACGAATAAGTTTGAAGAAACTTTCCTGCAAAACACGTTGTGTGGAAAGAGATGGTGCACAGTACACAGTCCAAGGATCCTTCCTCTCAACGCCCCCTTATTATCGCACGCTGGACCCAAACATACATTGATCTGGTTATGAAGTTTCAGGATTGCAGAACTCACTAATGGGGCTCTTGCAAACTTTTGCTGTGAGCAAATGAATAGTCCATTCTGATGTAAAACCCGGCAAAAATCACGAAGACCACACCGAGAAAGTTTAAAATTCAGTGATTAACCTACATAACTACTAAAATGGCAAGATCGTAATGGCGGTTTGACGCAGGTATCATGGGAGATTCCTATCTAATATGTCACTTTCGATTCGGAAACACAGAGGTATGTCTCAATTTAGATAGGAATATCCCATGATACCTGCTTTGAACCGCCATTATACCCGATTCTGAGAGTGAATTTCTTGATTTTTGAGTGTAATCATCGTCATGTCTACAGGTTTTTATGCTAGAATCAACTCTTCAATCCCGTGTAGCAAAAGTTCGCAAGAGCCCCATTTGGGCGGAGCTTGATTTGTTTAATCTATACGACGCACGAGTATATTCTTTTCTGAGATAGATCTGCCTTGGTATTTTATTCACATTAAGTGCGACTCCAAATTAAGTTATTAACATTTGAAAAATAATGCTTGCTAGAGCGCCTTCGATTAATTAAGTATGCAAAATCAGCACCGTGATGTAGGGATATTTAACTGCCCACGCAATTTGAGAGAGCAAATATTGATTTGTCTTCGTAACCTGGGATTGAAAGGGTTAAGTTGCTGTTAGGATTATGTTTTTGTTTTCTAGTTTCTCACCCTTTCAGTGACCATGACATGTGGTCATTAAATTAAAGTGATACATTAAATTGAATCAAAATAAAATCTCATGAATATTAAGAAAAAAAAAAAAAATCATTTTGTCGCAAAAAATAAAAAATAGTAAAACTTAATAAAAATGATGCTAACAATATAACGCTACGTCCTCAGTCGTTATATTTTTACTTCCTTATAACTGACAACGTTAGAAATTGAGATAGTACTTATTGCGATGGCATGTTTGTCTGCATCCCAGCCCCCAGCGGCTCGTGCAATGTGGCAACAATGGGTTTACTCCATTTAAAACTGTGTAAAATAATCGATTACTAGGTGAGGCGCTATCGATCTTTTTGCATACGTTTAAATGGCAAAAGTGCACAGTTGCCAGATTGCACGAGCCGCCACTGACCGAGCATAACTTTTGAAACAATCGTCTATATGCATCAACATTTTGCAGAGATGTTGCTTTTACCATTCTCCACAGGAATTTTTTGTTCTTTCCAATTTTTTACCGAATTTTAAACAAGTTATGGATGATAAAAGTTTTCCATTGAAATCAACGGGAAAAAATGGGTCAAATGGGTCAAATGGGTCAAATGGGTTAAGTAGGGAAAATCGGAATGTTTCAAATATAGATGTTTGAATTTTTGACGGAACTTTGGAAAAACATTCCGTAACCAGTCTATTGTAAAATTACCCCTTTAAGGGGGGTCTGGAGGTCTCCCCCAAAATATTAAAGGGGGTCTGGGGGTCTCCCCCAGAGGAATGCAGGGGACGTCTGAGGGTTCCTCCAAGTAATTTTTATGTGAGAAAGTATTCGTGGAAAAAATCCTAATACAGCTAGTTAATTAGTTGTTGTTTTCGTCTGTCGCGATGTCCAGATAACCCTCTGTTTTGATTCATTGTGGGACGGTCCGTTCCGGCCACACTCGGTGCCCGCCAGCTACCTCGCCAGTTAGCCAACGAGTTAAGTTACTAGTTAGTTATTCGCTCCATTTTGCGGGTCGCAACCGAGAGGTTAAGAAAATAAAACTAGAGTTAGTTTTGTGTGAGAGTGGCAGAACGTGATTCCTGAGGTTGCAGCACAATTCCTGCTTGAGGAGTGTTACCGCTCATTTATCTCGTCAGTCGATGACGCAGTGTTGTCACACTGAAAAAAAAAAAAAAAATCAGCTAAATTTAACTAATTTCAACTTAAAAGTATGGACACCACTTAAAACTGTTAGTTCGACTATTTGAATTAGTAAAATTAATTCCGTGCCGTGTTAATTAACATGGCACGGAGTTAATTTTACTAATTCAAATAGTCAAACTAACAGTTTTAAGTGGTGTCCATACTTTTAAGTTGAAATTAGTTAAATTTAGCTGATTTTTTTTCAGTGCATTTTTTCTTTTTCTTCAAAAATGGCAGCCATTTTTGTTGGAAACATTTAATTAAAATGTGTATAATTGCTGCCTTTTAGCGAATATACAGAAAGATTATAAAATAAACTGTAGGGAAGTTCCCGCGAATTATACTTCCTCACATGTAACTTAATCAGGGGGACCCCCAAACCCCAATATATTATCTGAGGAAAACCCCCAGACTCTCCATCATTACTCTGGGGGAAAACCCCGGACCCCCCAATAATATTCTAAAGGAGACCCCAGAAACCCGTTTTAACATTATGGGGGAGACCCCCAGACCCACCTTAAAGGGTATATTTTACAGTAGGCTGGCTGACTCCATCGAGAAGTGAGTAAAAAAGGACGACTTTCCTTTGACACTGATGTCACCAGGTGTCACGGTACTATTAATCGGAGGTGGATCACTACTTCGGTGTCTAATTACGCTGTGAATCTTCCACGTCAACATTGATAAAAATACGGAATTAAGATGTAGGAATCTCCCATTGCCTATTACTGCTCTAAGCCGCCATCACGCTCATGCATTCTATGGTATTTTACACATTTAGGAGTGGATTTCGTGAAATTTTAGTGCCATAATCCTTATTTTTGCAGGTTTTTACATCTGAAAACGACCCTTGAATCGCTTAGAACAAAAGTGTGCAACAGCCCCATCCCAACTTTTCAGTATGGTCTTTCTTTAAAGTCACCCTGTATTTCATTCAGTGTTCTTTACTGCATCCATGATTCTACAGGTCTGCTATAGTTACCTTGTAGTTTGTAACATTTTTCGTACAAATCAAAGAACGATTCTGCCGACCAAAAACCAAAGAGCTACATCTGCCATTTATTGGAATAATATAATTCTTTTTGTCCCCTATTTGGGCCTATATAGTATGGACGGACACTATTAGAAGATGTCTTATGGAATGAGATAACCGCCCCCCTCCACCACTCGGGCCTTTATGGTAACGGATCATAGGACACCCTGTATTATCTTTCAGCAAAGCGTTCAAACGACGCGCAACTGAAAAGTGGCAACCGGATTTGCGGGGAAGATGCTCTCGAAAATCCTGCGCACGCATATCCTAGCATAATGGGAAAAGTTAAATGAGGGCGCGCAATTTTGTAGGTCGAGTTAACAAGCAGATATGCGCAAATCTAATTTTAACTCCGTTTATGGCTTGTTAATAAACCCCCCTCTTTTTTTCTCGCTCCTGCTTTGCGGAATAAGATACAACCATTTTATTTCTTCGACTCACCCAATCCTTTCTTTTATGTGATTAATTAACTTTTCCAACGCGCTTTGCTTCTCACGAAGAACGCTCCATGCTCTCTCCCTCACACCCTCTCTTTCTCTCACTCTCTCTCTCTCTCTCCCTCTCTCTCTCTCTCTCTCTCTCTCTCTCTCTCTCTCCTTCTCTCTCACTCACTCTCTCTCACTTTCTCTCCCCTCTCTCACTCCCTCACTCTCGCTCTCTCTCTCTCACTCTCTCTCCCCTCTCGCTCTCTCTCTCACTCACTCTCACTCTCTCTCTCTCTATCACTATCTTTCTCTCACATTCTCTCTCACTCACTCTCTCTCTCTCTCCCTCTCTCTCTCTCTCTCTCTCTTCCCCTTTCTACCTTTTTTCTTCCCTTTCTTTTCCTCACAGTTTTTCTTTCTCTCTCTTTCTTTCTCTAACGTTTTTTTCGGTATGCCGTGAATAAAGTTCCTGTAATGTAATAAGAATATTCAAGATTAGAAGCATGCGGTAAATTTGCTGAAATCGTTTATCAAAACTAGCTATTGCATGTGTTTAAGACATTTTTATACTAACTCCGTGGAATATTTTAAATAGCGTTAGAAGTTAGCGGTTTTCGAGTTCGGAAACACTCAAAAAGTTAGCCATCCAGTCTGAGTGTGAGTCTCGTGAAGGTGATGGAGATGGAGTCTATTCAACTGTTTTCATGTTTTAAAGTCCCGTCTTCTTTAATTATTTATCCAACCTTACTCCTGATATATTTTTCCAATGTGTATATATGTATACACTGTACAGTACGTTCCATCAGAAGTCTTTACCAGGCTCGGGTTGAAAGTCGCGGCTATCACATTTTATCGGTTAAATCGTCGGTAGTTGAATATTTCTACACGAAGGTGCTGAATTTGCATACACGATTAATTGAAGTCGCTATACTTGTATAGTATTATTTTTTAAATGTTAACAACTTTATGTTAACAACTGAATACAACAAAATTATTAGAAGTATCATTGTTACTTGAACTTTTTTTTCCTAAAATTACACACCAGAGTGACCTGTTTAGAGAGGTTAAATACGGTTGTATTTTTATTTTCAGCAAAATTAGGTATTTATTTTAATTAGGTATTTTTTTTTTTTTTTTTTTTATCGTGACGTATGTACAGTCGGCGAATAATTAATAAATTTCACTCAACTCCTTAAATGGTTGAAAGGTAGGCCACCTGCAACGCTTCAATTCGCATTGTGATAAGTATAGCAAGTTGCCTACCGAAAGCAACATTTAAGGAGTCAGCTGATGACCGTATTTAATTCCTTAGATGTACCTAATAACAGACTGGTCTCACAACCATATACTATATTATGGTTCTCTTCTACCAGACTTGCAAAATTGAGGTATTGAAACTTTCTTTGAGCGAGACGCAAGTTCATTGAACGAGGTGAGAGTTAAAAAAAAAAAAAAAAAAAAAAAAAAAAAAAAAAAAAAAAAAAATTGCGAAAAGGTCAAAAAAATTTCGCTCACCTTCTGCTCTTGTTTATTTTATTTTTTTCTCGTCCTTGTGGCTGCTTCTCGTTCGAGCGAAATATCGCTGCTAAAAGGGAATACGCGGCCAGAGAGGTAGATTCGTTGGAGTAGCTCTCCTTGATCTGTGGAACAAACATGCTTGGGAAATGAATGGCTGAGACCGAAAAAAGCTCTTTATGCTTTTAGTGGCGTCGAAAATGGAAGCGAGCTCTGCTTTGAACTTTTGCGCTCTGAAGGGGGGAGAGGGAGAGAGTTAGAAAGAGAGAGAGAGAAAGAGAGAGAGAGAGAGAAAGAGAGAGAGAGATAAAGAGAGAGAGAGGGGGGACTGATGTTAGAAAGTCGACCAGGGAAGTGCGCGTTTAACGCTTTTCCCGTGTCCTGCGGATTGGCGAAGTTCCCTGGGTACTTACCTACATCATTTCAATTTTCAATCTTCCCACCCGAAAAAATGAAGACCGGCAATGATCCTTTTGCGAATGACCTGAATGACCTGGATGACCTGGAACGGAGCGGCCGCAGCGCGGCGTGGCGTGGCGACAAGATAAACCTTTTCCCTTATTTTTTGTCCCGGGATAAGGATTTCTCCGAGAGAGGGTGGATGCCCTCTCGACTGGAATTTGCGGTAAATTATTAAAACGATAAGAGGGAGATTAGTATAAGAGTACCGTCGCGTCGTTGAGAAGAGCAAGAGGCGCAAAAAATATCTTGGGATGAGTTGCTTTTTATGAGTCTATTTTACCAAGTAAGGTCTCTTGACTCCAAAGGTGATATTTTAAATTGGATGCGTGTTCAGAAACCGTCAAAGGCTCCTAAAATGGGGATCGTGCAAACTTTTGCCGTGAGCAAATGAGTAGCCCAATCTAAAGTAAAAACCAGCGAAAGTCACAAAAATTAAACTGACAAAGCCTAAAATTCAGTAATAATTTCACATAACAGCAATAATGGCAAGTTTGTCACGGCGGCTCAACGCAAGTATCACGGGAGAGTCCTGTCTATTTGGTCACTTTCTCTGCAGAAACACAAAGATATGTCCCAATTTAGATGGGAATCTCCCTCAATACCTGCGTCTCTCCGCCACTAAGCCCGATTCTAAGAGTGAATTTCGTTATTTTTTTTAGTGTACTCATCGTCATTTTTACAGGTTTTTGTGCAAAAATCAACCCTTCAATCTCCTGTAACAAAAATTTGCAAGAGCCCCATTGCATTTTCTACTGAATATTCAACTTAAAATCAGATAATAGCTGTCCCAGAATTTTCGTTTGATCCGAAAAAAAATTGTAATTAGGGTCAAGAAAAATGGTCAAAAGGAGAACATTCCTCGTTAAAGCATGACCGAGAGGTAGTTAAAAAAAAAACGTTTAAAAAAGTCCCTAACATATATCCAAGAAGTCCTTTAAACGCTCGCTTCAAAAGTCCGAAAATTAGTTCTAACAGTTCTTTTGGTAACGATTGTCACCCTGCACTGAAAAAAATAATTCATAAATTCTAGTAATATGACCAGATGAACAACGATGAGTGAACCACAGAAATTCTAGTTCTTTGACTAGAAAATTCTGGTGTTAATGCCACATTATGGTTGTAGAACTAGAAATTTCCTCAAAACTGTAAAGAACTATGATACAAACACTAGAATTCCAGTAATGGGTCTGTTGCAAACTTTTGCTACAACGATAAAAAGTTACTATTCCAATGTAAAATCGCCTGAAAAGTCCATTGGTGGCATCATTAAGTCATGAAATACAATAATAAACTCACAAGAGGCGTTTATTGAAATCCAAGATGGCGGCAAAATATCGAGGAATCTGAATGTATGCACCGTGATCATCCAAGGATTGCCAACGTTTACAACCTCATTGGAGGTAGAGGTTATGTGTTTGTTTACGTTGTGATTGGTTGTGATCGATGTTGTGAGGTTGGCTATCCTTGAATGTTCGTGGTGCATGCATACGGATTGCTCGATATTTTGCCGCCATCTTGGATTTCATTAAACGCTTCTTGTGAGTTTACTATCTCATTTCGTGGCTTTCTGATGCCACCATTGGACTTTTCAGGTGATTTTACATTAGATTAAACACTCTCAATCGTTGTAGCAAAAGTTTGCAACAGACCCATTGTACCATCCGTTACATCGGTTAATACATCTCCATGCTTCTAGTAATCCTTTTTTACAGTGTGAAAAGGCTACAATACTATTAGAGCACCACGACATATAACGGCCGAAATCTAAGGTAAATAGTGTTCATTCTTGCACATGGGAAAAAATTCCGGGACGGAGCAAACGACTAAATAAAGTATGGTGTAAGGTGTAGTTTGCTTTTTAAATAGAACGCGAGTCTTGAAATAGACATGAAATAAGAGGAGGGGAAAATTAAAATCAAAAAGCAAACAGCGTGCTTTTAAAAAACTCGAAGGAGATTATAATATCAGAGCGCGCCAACTCCCGCTGGGAGCGGTTATTGTGTTACTCGAATTACATTGAATTTTTACCGACGAAATTTAATAAATGCAGACCCTTGAAAATCGTTTCCCCTTTTTCCTTCTTTACCTTTACCCTAGTTATTTCGGGAGACGCGCGCTCTTTTCACATAACGGACCCGCTTCTCTCCCCCCCCCCCCCCTGGATAGCCCGAGTACCAATTGAAGTTTGTAAATGGAGGAATGCGGATCATGGGTGGAATTATTCAAGATGGCTGAAGGAGAATTAGAAGCTCGCATTATTCATCCTACAAAACAAACAATTTAGAAACCAACTGTTTTTTTTTTTTTTTTTTTTTTTAAACATGGC
The DNA here is from genome assembly GCA_011764245.1 of Trialeurodes vaporariorum. Taxonomy (NCBI): domain Eukaryota; kingdom Metazoa; phylum Arthropoda; class Insecta; order Hemiptera; family Aleyrodidae; genus Trialeurodes; species Trialeurodes vaporariorum. Next base: position 11,477,416 of record VMOF01000001.1, on the reverse strand, counting down.
TGAATGATGTACTTATGCCATTCGAGTTGGTTCTCCAACAAAGACGTTTTAAATACCTATGTGGTTCATTGACTCAGCTAAATTTCCTCCCAACCACATTTTGCAAATTTTTCTCATTTTTCCTCCCAGAAAACCACAATTTCTTTGTTCTGATTGTCTACTTAATTTTTTATTTAACTCAGGAATTGAAGAAGTATTTTACCTTTATTATTGCCTTAATAGGTTTTTTCAAACGTTTTGTCTCTTTGATATATACTTGTTGCCGAACTAACTCAATTGGAGAAGAAAACATTAAATGTGCCGGGGATACTTTAGCGACATCGAGACATCTTGGGTTTACTTCTGTTTTGTAGTATTATCCATTATCGATTGGACCTCAGTTCCATGTCTTTTATAGTTTTATACGTTTCTTCCAGGGCCGCCGTTTTGCGTATAATTAATGGTATTCTTCAATTCACTGATGATTCCACCGGTTTAGGAAAATATCAAATATAGATCAGTTCAGCGTATGACCGTACTGCACGAAAATACTCTGATCTGTATAATCTTTTCACAATCGGTGCAATCGCTTTTAAATTATTAAAATATCCGCAAGTTTTTTTTTTTTTTTTTTTTTTTTTTTTTTTTTTTTTTTTTTTTTTTTTTTTTTTTTTTTTTTAAGTCATCTACGACTCCGCCGTTTGAGAAAAGGTTACTGAGCAGTGTATTTTTGTGCATTCCAGTTCTACACTGAAGTGAACTGTGTTTTCTTTTCCCAACCGGTGGAATCATAGGTGAATTGAAGAATTACATAAGTTATACGCAAAACGGCAGCTCTAGTTTACTCTCTGAGTCGTTATGCTCACCTAGAGTCCCTGTATATGAAAGAGTCTCGCCATGAAGCATGAAGAAGAAGAATTTCTAAGGAGGCATCCACTCTGATTGGTTGGGTTCGCCGAGGGGGCGTGTACGCCTCCTCGGTGGGTGCGTTCCAAAGATCTTCTTGTGGAGGATAGCACAGAACCAGTGCCGTAGCGTGCAATTTGGCAACTTTGCATACGACCATTTAAACCCATGAAAAAGATCGAAGGACGGGCTGTTCGGTGAACACCCTCGAATTCGATCTATTACATGGGTTTAAATGGTCACAGTAAAACGTTGCCAGATTGCACCCTACACCACTGCACAGAAGGTCTCCTCGAGCTCCGTGACAGCCTAAAATCCAGCAGCAAACCAAAACCGTAACCTCATTAAGTAATTCGAATGTTGCGTTTCATCATCAAAGAATTCAACTATATTTGAAAAAGGTAAAAAAGCTGTTTAGGTTACATGAATGAACTTTCTCCATGATTCTGGGAATTTTCCTCGAGCATAATGCTTGGGTTTCAACTCTCGGAATCAATTTTAAAGCACATCGGAACAATTTCGGAAATAAAAACAAATTATTTCGGTCCATTTATATACGTACTCTTTTCCGGGAAAATTAAAAAAAAAAAAAAAAAAAAAAAAAAAACCATGATCGATCACTCCACTGGAGCCTTGTAAATAGCTAGTCGATTAAAAATTATAATTAATTTATTAGACGCAGTTAGTTACACAAAAAAAATGTTGAAGAGGCAAATAGAAGGAATCGTTTATTCATCAAATTTGTGAAACAAAAAATTGCAAAAATACCTTATTTCTAACCAAGTGGGCTTTCAGGCTGATAAACGAAAAATTCGAGACGTTTAAGCATGATAATTAGAACCGGGAACTTGAGTTTGGTTTGGAACTTTTTGTACTATGGCAATCCTCAAGTCGGGAATGTTGAAAAATATGACTTTGTCTGGCAATCTTCCGAAGCTGCCGTTTGAAGTATTTTTTATGACATTCTACAATCCATCGATGATTCAATCCAGAGGCATCGCGTTTAATTTGGCGACGCTGCATTTTATCCATTTCGACCAAAGCGAAATATCGATTTTTAGGTGTTCACTGTGCATTTCCAATAGTTTGACCTATTTAATGCCTTTGAATAGACACGCGACATCGTGTTGCCAGACTGCACGTGACGCTAGTGATTCAATCAATGAAAGCAAATATAACTGATTTGATTGCAGTAACAGATCCAGCTTTTGTGAAGGGGGGGGGGGGGGAGGAGGAAACTTGGGAGTTTTGCCCGTAGTGTCCCCCTTTTTTTTTTTTTCACTCTTAATTTCTTCCTTCCTCTCCCCTCTTTCCCCATTTTTTTAACCAAACGGGGGGGGGGGGGGTCCTGTATCCATCAATAGAAGAGTCATGTGTTGCTATGCGAGTGAAACTTCCCCATTTCAAAATAAATGAAAACCCTCGAAGGCGATCGACTCCATTTTCCAAGCTGAATCGATAGAGGGGTCACAAGGGGGGTTTTCGCAACATCACCTTTTTGCCCATGTGATGAGTCCAGTGGCGGAACCAGACCTTGTGAATGGGGGGGGGGGACTTCGGATTTTTGCCCCTTAGTGACCCCTTTTTCTTTTTTCCGCTCTTGTTTCCCCCTCTCCCCTCTTTGCCCGCATTTTAGGCCAAACGGAGGAAGGTGGGACAATCGCACACTTTGCGACCCCCCTGTTTCCACCAATGTTTGAGTGTGAAAGCCATAGTCATACTTCGACACTGATAAATTGGATATTTCCTTCAATCAGTTGAGACAATTTTCGATCGGTTTGATTAGTTAATGGTTTAAGTTTAGTGTCATTACGATAGAAGGCTAAACCTCTAAAATCTCGATCGCTTTTTACACAATCTGGCAGTTTCCAAGAGAATTCCTATCTTTATTGTAAACATATAAGTAAAATTCACGCCATTTTGGTCAGACAGGCTACTATTATTTCTTATAGAATAATCAGGGTTTCATAACCAAAATTTCTGCCTTAAATGACATGCATTATTTTCAAAGAGACCAACATTCTATCGAGAACTGCCACCATTTCTTTCCGGGAACTTTTCATTAGAATGGGGCTCTTGCAAAATTTTGCTCTGAGCAAATTAATTGTTCATTCTGATGTAAAAACCAGCGAAAATCACGGAAATCACACTGAGAAAGTCTAAAATTCAGTAGTAAACCAACATAGCTACTTAAATGGCAAGATCGTAATGGCGGTTCGACGCATGTATCATGGGGGATTCCTATCTATTGTCATTTTCTCTACGGAAACACAGAGACATGTCTCAATTTAGATAGGAATCTCTCCCATGATACCTGCCTCTCTCCACCATTAAACTCGATTCTGAGGGTGAATTTTGTGATGTTTTAGTGTACTCATCGTCACTTTTACAGGTTTTTATGCAAGAATCAACTCTTCAATCCCGTGTAGCAAAAGTTTGCAAGAGCCCCATTCTGGCTATTTTTGTGGACATTTTTCTTGCGTCTGTTTAGGAGTTATCGTTCTGGTTAAATAATAATCTTCGATTTAGGTCTTCAATTATGAAGGCATAAAACCTCCACCCCTCCAAATCTGGCAACGCTAAAATCGCTAGCGAGCAGTGTTGGTTTCATTTCGGTAAAGAGTCGTATAACAGAATTTTAATCTTGAGTGTTGTTTCGTTGAAGTTGGGATCCTACGTCCAACGGCGCTGTACGCAGCATGGTTGGCCAGTTGCACAGAGAGTTTATCATAACGGCTTATTGAATCAATTTCGGATCCAGTAAATATGGGTTTTTCTCTTTTTTGCCATTTGAATGCATGAGGTGAGGAATGATCAACGAGCTGTAACCGTTGAACTGGAACTTAATTTTAACCCTTTTAAACCCAACAGTTTGAAGGTCTGAAACGACCCTAGGCGGCCTAGGCCATAATTTCATTCCCGTAGGACTCTCATTTTTGTTTTTTTTTTGTTTTTTATTGTTTTTTTTTTGTTTTTTTTATATTATTTTTTTTTTTTCATTACATTTCGGTAATTGCTGACATTCAAGGTTCTGATTCGCAGGGAATTACAGACTTTTTAGTGTGATTTTCGTGATTTTTACTAGACTTTACATCAGATTGGAAAATTTATTTGCTTTTAGCAAAAATTTGCAAAAGCCCCATTTAATCATCTTAGAAAAAGCATGATTTTCACTTTAGCCGCAGCTCGATGGGGCTGTTGCACACTTTTGCTATAAGCGATTTAATAGTCGGTTCTGGTGTAAAAACCTCGAAAAATAACAAAAACAGCACTAAAATCTTCCGAAATCCTTTCTTAAACTCAATAAACGCTTTTATTTGCGAGGGCGTAATGGTGGACGAGGGCAATAACAATGGGAGATTCCTATGTCTTAATTTCGTCACTTTCTATGCGCTGACAAGGATGATTCACAGAGTAATTAGTCATCAGAGTAATGATCCACATCCGATGAATGGTACCGCAACACCTAATGACATTGGTGTCAAATGAAAGTCGTCTCTTATTGGTCACTTCTTGATGGAGTTACAGTATTGTTAGATGGGAATCTCCCATTATCAATGCCGTCAGCCACCATTACGCCCTCGCAAAGAAGAGCGACTATCGAGTTTAGGAGTGGATTTTGGAAGTTTTTAGTGCTGACATCGTTATTTGTGGAGGTTTTTACACCAATAACGACTATTAAATCGCTTGTAGCAAAAGTGTGCAACAGCCCCATTGGAAATACCCCTTTTCCGTTAAAGAAATTTTCCAGATTTTTGAGCTTAGTAATTTTTGTAATTTCTGGGAATAATCCACACACAAAAAAAAAAAAAAAACAAAACCACTCGACCTGGCAACAGAGTAACGCGGGAGGCTAGCTACTTCAAGCTACAGCTTGCCTATCCGCACAAAAGAGATGAAGGAAAGAGATGCCTACAAAACAGAGCACTTTTGTCTCGGGTGTATTTGTATGTATCCCTATCCGTGTTGAAGTATATTTGTGTTGGTAGATGGTATGAGTCAGAGTGTGTGAGTACAGAGGCGGGGGGAGGGGGGTGTTGCAAACTTTTCCAGTCGGTGTATAAGAGTGCGCTTTGGTTATACGATCCTTCCCTCCCCTCCCCCCTCTCTGTGTACGTGATGAGCTCAAACTCGGGTCAAAGTATAATTCCTCTCCTAACTTTCACCCTCTCCTCCTCCCCTCCTATTCCTTCTCTGATCCATCCTTAACCTACCCGAATCTCGAGTTAGTTCATCCGCTCTCTCTCGCAAAACACACTTTAAGGGTGGAAGATCCAAATGAGGGGGTCAGGGAGGGGGTCAGGGGATGAAGATGATATAGCCGTGCGAATCATTATCTTATCCTTAAATTCTAGACAGCGCGCGTAACCTAACAACCCATAAAACGTGAGGTTCTCTCAGAGGCGTGTCGTATACACTATACAGTGTGGGTAGTGTCAATGTCCCATTTTGTTCATTTAACCCTTTGTAGACCACCATAGTTCAAAAGAACGCCACTTTTCTGTGTATATAGGGTAGGAAGTTAACTTTTCGTACTCGGGGGAGTTGGAATTACCTATACTACGAATTGAAGGCGAGGTTAGTTCAAAAGATCGCCACTCTTCTGTGTATATAGGGTAGGTAGTTAACTATTTGTACTCGGGAGAGTTGGAATTGCCTATACGACGGATTGAAGGCAAGGTGAGTTCAAAAGAACGCCACTCTTCTGTGTATATAGGGTAGGTAGTTAACTATTCGTACTCGGGGGAGTTGGAATTGCCTACACGATGAACTGAAGGCGCCTCACATAATCTTATGTTGTAAGTGTCTATATTGAGAATCGCGTTCATTCGGAATCATATGAGACTGAAACAATGGTAAATAGACTAGAGGAGAAAAACGGGTAAACTCGAGCTTGGTCAATAAAGGGTTTAACTTGTGATATAGATCGAACTATCAAAGGTATACGGATCTGACCCTTCAAATCTGGCACTTTTATACTAACCCTTCTCACAAAGTTTTTATCAATCTCAATAAGTAGAATGAACTTTTCTCGTTTATTTTCATTTGCATATTGATTTTTTTTTCATTTTTTAAATACATTTAAAAACATGTTAATTCGGTGGTACGAATACAAGGGTTAAATGGACCAAATTCAACGTTTGCAAAACCAACTGATTTGGTGATAGAAAACTTGACATTTTTGGGATGATATTTTTTAAACAATTGAACCCTCCTTCAAGAATTTATTGAGACTGTAAGTCATGAATTGTGTGTCTGGACTCAGCATTGAAAGGGTTCAGACTGTAATTTTGGGGGGTTTTAATGTAATGAGTGCGTGTGGCTACTGTGAAGAAACCCTGCTGAAAATGATCAATTGACATCAGTTGGCATCAGTTGACATCAGTTGACATCAGTTGACGTCAGCCTGACATCAGCTTTATGCCAACTGACTTCATCTGATGCACTGGAAAAAAAAATGTGCTGAATTCAACTCTTTTTTAGTTGAAAGTATGGACACCGTTTAAAAACAGGTAATTTGACTGTTTAAATTAGTTAATATCACATGACACGGAGGTAATTCAACTATTTAAAACAGTCAAACCTTAAAAGTTTTTAAGTGGTGTGTATAATAGTTAAACTCAGTGTATTTTTTTCAGTGTATCACCTGATGTCAAATAATGTAAACTGATGTCATCTGGTCATTTCAAGTAGGGAAGAAACTGGCGTTTTGAAAAATGAGGGTAATAGCGATGGGGAATTATTGTTGATTCGTGAGTGGTATATTGAGAAAAAATAAAAACATAATCACACCAAAAGTTTTGCATTTTCAATGGCTTATTACCTTTGCTAGGCGTAACTTTGTCAGGCGCAATTTTAACTTTTGCCACCTCAGAACTTTTAAGGATCTGGAGCACTCCCCCAGGAGAATCCGGTTTTGCCCTTCCTCGGAATTTTGTTTTCATCGCATATCTCCCTGAAATTTAGTTTTTCGATACTTGATGATAAAAAATAAATGCACCATGTTGAAAACAAAGAGCCACTAGCGCACAGATCAATCATTAGAAAATTTAATATTTCTCTGAAGTCTGTATTGGTCTGCTACATGGCCTACAGAGAGCACACGTGCCTTTTCAAATACCTTCTAAGGAAAACTCAATTGAAGTGGTGTCCCAAAGGAGAGCTCCTAAAACGATAGGTAGGTATTATTTTTCGTGAAAGTCCTATTAATTAGACCGTGCGGCGACAATTTCTTTGAATGAGCGCATGAGTGCTATTATATGAGGGTAAGCAATAGTATTTGAGGTGATGTGTACAAGGAGGTCGCAGAAAACAGCAAGTACTCTATTTCGCCGAAAAATCGAATCAAATCGTAACATTTTTTCTTAGAAAGAGGGCAAGCAAGAGCTATATTATATTAAAAAAAAACAATAAGCTTCTATAAGCTTTCGGAAAAATGGGCTCAAGAAACAGCGGGGTTATTTTCTTCCGCGAAAATACTTCAACAGAGGTGTAGTCAGGTGTACCTGAAATCATAACCGCCATTTGCAAAGAAGGTGGCCTATAGCCTTTAGCTACACCACTAACTTTTTTTTATGAATAATAATTCATGTTGATTTTCGCAGAAAGAAATAATGACTTCATCATTTTTTTTTTTTTTTTTTTTTTTTTTTGTGCTAATTGAGTTATGCCGACACTCGAACACTTGACGAAAAACGGTTTAACCTATGTACATAGAGTCTAACAGAGTGTTCATTGAGTCTGTTACATTGAGTCAAATATGTATTGTGACATTTTTCAATTCACCGATGATTCCACCGGTTGAGAAAAAAATTTCAGAGTTCAGTTCAGAGTATGACTGTACTGCACGGAAATACTCTGATCTGTAATCATTCCTCAATCGGTGAAAACGCCGCCAGCAAATTAAAATATCGGAAAGTTTTTTAAAGTCATCGTTGACTCCATCGATTGAGAAAAGATTACAGATGCGCGAGTATTTTCGTGCATTAAAGTCATACCCTGGACTGAATTGTGTTATCTTTTCTCAACCGGTGGAATCGTCGGTGAATTGACAATGTACATATATTAACTATACGCAAAACGGGATGTCTGTAATCATGAGATGTAGGCCGGAGTCAAAAGTCTTGTTTTGTTGGCACTCGTCGGAATTTCCCATGTCTTAACCACCCCCTCCCATTTTATCTGAATGAATATATGAACAAAAATCAGTCAAAAATCATAAAACCAAAAACTGAAAACTTTGGGGGGGGGGGGAGGACTCTTTAGGTCAAACTTATATACAAACCACCCCTGACCCCCCCCCCCTCCAGACAGTTAGCAAACAAGTCTTCCAAGTTTCAACTCTCTTATCTAGAGCTAAATGAGTGCATGGACATGTTAAGTCGTGTGCTCCTTCGAATACAGCACTGGCTCAGAGCGGGCGATGGCATGGCGTCCCATTCCCCTAGCGCACGTAGGAGTATTTGACCCGAAAACCTGGCCAAAAACGGAAAATTAAAAAGTCGTCCAAAAAAAACTATAGATGGTTTTTGAGAGGTAAGTAACCACTCTATTGCGTAATAGATATGTCGGAACATCTACGTTTATCTACTAGGTTTACGGGACAACATGGAACTGAGCGCTCGACGCACCTGCGGTTGTTCACCGCTCGAAGCGCTGTTACCAATCAGTCAGCATTTTCCATCAAGGACAAGCGTTGGTGCATCCAAATATTTCAGCGATTATGGACGTTGTTTTAGAAGGTATGTGCTTCATTTTGATGGCAACAATTTCTTTTTCCGTGCATTTTTGACCCTTTTACATCTCATTTAAAATGGACATGAAAAAATCTCTAATTTTAGGCACTATCTTTTTATAAAAAGGCAATTTTGAATACGTTCCGGGCAAAACCGGGCATAACCAAAACAAGGGGGTTAAAGTAGACCCTTTTAGGCAACAACTCCAACAGCCAGAAATTGCAAGAAATTGCCCATTTTTTTTTTTTTTTTTTTTTTTTTTTTTTTTTTTTTTTTTTTTTTTAGCAACATTTTGAAGTCAAGCCTTTTTTATAAAATAAGCGTCAATAACTCGGCAAAAAAGTGCGCTATCGACCTTGGTTTGGAGCCAAAATTCTTAATTTTTTACGCCTTTTCCAACCATAAACCGAGCAATCGGAGTTTTGAGTTTAAATTGGAAAATTAACCAAAATCGATTATCAAATATTCAAGAACCCGCAAATATTTTTGGCCAGGTTTTTGGGGTAAATACTCCTACGTGCGGCGCGTCTGATTTTGTGTCTGATTTTTTGTCTAGTTTTCCTTATACTTATCACGCCATCTATCAATCGTATCAATCACTTGTATCATCTCATCTCATTATCCATAGATCGCGTTCGCGCATCTTTGCGTATGTTTCTCGCCGTTTCAACTCATTTCAAATTCATATATATAGTCTCAGAGCGGGCCTACCATTGCTTTTTGATCGAGGGTTAATCGTACAGGTTGACTTCTAAGTTTTGTGACTCGAGTGCCCGATAGCATGCCTGCGCCGTAGTGAGGACACTCATTGTTCGTAAGCCCTTCTTCGAGCCAGTTCTTGCTTACTATTGCGAGAGCTTTCAAGTTGCCTCCTTTTACAAGGGGCACCCCCTCTACCGTTTTTCCCTCCCCATCTTACAAATAGGCGGGGGCGCGGGGGGAACCTATGGACTTCTTTTGATATCACCCCACACTTAACGTTCTTTTCCAAAGATTATATATCTATGACAATGTCAACTCATCATTAATCATTCGTTTGTCATTCATTTCATATCATTCACATCATTCATTCATTTCATCAAGAGCAAAGCTCTATTTTTCATTTTTTCTCAAACTTGAACATTCGGGCGGGTGCGTTCCATTCTGGACCACGTTTTCTAGCTGCGTTCGTTTTAGGGCCTTAGAACACTGAACACTGATATGTAATTGGTGCGAATTCTCAACTATCAATTCTCAAATTGAATCATCGTTTTTAAGTTCTTGCTATTTCGTTAGCCAAAAAACTCTCTTTTCTTCCGTTTTTCATCGAATCGTCACCTTTGTTTTTCTCTCTCAAGTAACTTTTAATTTGTCGTTTTCGTTTCTCATTATCGGAAAAATAATTGAATTATTAAAGTCAAATAAAGTAATTAAGTAAATACTGATCAATCCATTCTCTTTTTACCGCGTTTCCAATTAACATCAGTATTATTTCATTTTCTTTCGCGAGTAGGGTAGACTTCAATGATGATAAGGTAGCTTAATTTATCTATCTCATTCTTTTAAGTTCGTATGAACATACTTTTACGTATCTGAGAAGTCTATCCACTCTAAATCATACAGAGGCCGGACATGGTATGTAAGCTTTAAATGCTTGTATCTTCGTTAATATGCAACAAAGGAAGTTTGAGTGTGATGTTCTCGGTTTTCTTGTAAAATTTTCTACAAGAATCACTCCTTACATTGTATTTTGTGACCACAAAAACATCAACAGTTTGAATGAGCTTGTTGCACACTTTTTTTTTCATTCAAAATATGAAAGTACTATGTGAGCTGAGTACTCAGTAATTTTTTCAGAATTTTTTGACGCCGGGAACACAAAGAAAAATTCATTTGAAAAGTCGAAAATTTGATAAGATTTGAAACGGCTCCAAATGGCGGGAAACCGCCGACTACGTCACAGCTAGGTCACAGCTAAGTACGGTCGATTTGTTTACATTTCTGCCCATAAGCTACCATGCCGAAAACGTGAAATTTGGACGCTTATTTCTTCTAAAAAGTCGTCATCTTTGGTCATCTGCCGTACTATATCGATTTTTTTGGACAAGTAAAGATCCTGACAAGCCACGAAAGGCGTCAGAGTTTATTTTTTTAAGCATCAAATGAAAATACGAGGTCGCAAAATTCGTCGGTGCCGCTAGTGAAACCAAGGTTAGGGGACTCTGACAACACGTTAAATTCAGTCCATTGCATCTCTTTTCGTCCATTAAAGTGAAGCGAATCCGTTTATTTTGTCTTTCCTTTGCCTCTTTGACCTTTAATGAGTAATTCTTCAATAACTTTGAACGTTTTCGGACAGTAAGAGTCAAGGGAAACATAGTGGCTTTCCCCATAACCTATATTGCCTGTAAGCTTATACAAACTATACAAGATCATTTCATTTGAGTGAAAGCATCTTGTAGTCATGTAAAGTCAGAGTATCTCCTTGCTAAGTATGAAACTGAATTGGACAGGTAAATTTTAATGTATGGCACCTGACTCATCCAAGTCAATTGAATATACTTAGCGGTGGAATTTCATCGGTCAACTGTAAGTTTGTAGCACTTTAACCCATATTTTTTCATTGGCATTTCAAGAGGAATCTGCCCTTCCTATACTTAAACTTAAGTGTGTAAGCAATTAACTTATAGTAAATAATAAGTTTGGGATTTTCTCATTAAGCGTTTCATGTGAAGCTTGCATCGACTTAAACGCTAGCCAAAGGATAACGCTGATCCACTCACAAATTGACAATCTTCCTAAAGTAAGGCAGCATATTCTCATTTATTTCATCAGTATTCATCAAGTGTTTACTAACTTTATTTGCAATGATTTTATGAGTCAAAGCTCAATACTCAGTTAATCCATTTTTACAAAGAAGAGAAATATTGAACATTGGAAACCCCTCCGTCACATGTTAATGGGCTCTTAATAGGTTCAATTTCCCAGAAATTGTCAAGACATGTTTAGTGCCACATAAAGTACAGCTAAATCTAATGCATACTGCAGTGGGATGTAAATTTTTCAATATTTACCAATCTTCTTGCAAGAGAATGACAAAATAACCACTATACAATCATGCACTTACCCGCAGAATCATTTTAAAAACTCCAAATTTTCACTAGTCAAATTTATGGATTTTTGACACATCCATCCTGAAACATTTTTTTAAACATATCCACTTGAAAGTCATGCTCACTAAGCAAAACTTGGCTTTGAATATAAGCACAGATTACAAATATAATTTTCTAAATCAGGATTTGTGAATCAATTTAAGTTTTAAAATGATTCTGCGGGTAAGTGAATGATTGTTTAGTGGTTATTGTGTCATTCTCTTGCAAGAAGATTGGTAAATAATTGAAAAAATTTAAAACCCAAAAAAGGAGTAAAAGGAAAATTTGGGAAAATTTAAAAGTGGACTAAAAATTTTTTGAAAAAAATTTTCGGGAAATTTTACCTTTAAAGGGGCCCCTAAAATTTCCCAAAGCCAAAAAAAAATATTTTCCCTCTTCTTTGGGAAAAATTTAAAGTTTTTTTAGTTTTGGGGGTAAAACCCCAAACTTTCAAAAAATTAAAAAAACCTTGTTTAATCGATTATTTGGGTTTTTTTTACTTTAAAAAATTTCAATTTTTTATGGATGGTTTTTTCCTTTGGTACTTTGGGCATGAAGGGTACATGAAACGTTAAAGAGAAAATTCCAATTTTATTTAACCCTTAAGGTAATTGGCCCCTTTCCAACCAAGTTTAAATTAAGGAAGGGGGAAAATGCCAAAAAAAGAATAAAAGGTTAAAAGGGTCAAAAATTCGGTTTTTTGGGAAAAGCTAAGGGTTTTCAATTGCCCCCCGGAGAAAAACAGGTGAAATTAAAATTTAAAAGTAAAATTTGTTTAAAATAGAAAGGAAATAAAGAATTTAAATGGAATAAATGTTTAAAAAATAAATAAATTAAAAATTTGTAAAAAATTAAAAAAAATAAAATATAAAAAAAAAAATAAAAAAAACATAAAAAAATTTAAATAAAAAAAAAAGAAAATAAAAAAAAAGTAAAGAAAGTAACTAAAAAATAATTAAAATTAAATAAAAATAAAAAAAAAAAAAAAAAATAAAAAAAAAACTGAAAAAAAAAAATTTAAAAAAATTAAAAAAAAAATAAAAAATGAAAATAAATTTTTTTAAAAAAAAATTAATAAAAAAGAAAAAAATAAATAAGAAATAGGTTAAAATAGATAAAAAATAAAAAAAAAAAAAAATAAATAAAAAAAAAAAAAATAAAATAAATATTTAGATATACATAAATTTAAATAATAAACATACGAATAACACATATGCATTGATCGGTGGAAGGAAAAATGATATAAACTTATGGTTTTTTTTATAAAAAAGGGAAAGGGAAACAAACTATTGAATGTAAAATTGGATAGAAAATAAAATAATAAAAAAAAGGTTTGGTAGGTTGATAAAAAATTATGAATAAATAAAATTATAAATATAATAACTCAAAAAATTTTAAAATAAATGTTTTTTAAAAATTCGCATTTATTTTTGCGTAAATACCTGTTTCTGGCTGCCTTGAAGTTTGCTTCAAAGTTTCACACGTGTTTTCTTCGGCAAATTATCACGTTTTTCCCCAGTTTTACGGCACCATGACTTGTCCAATTATTTTTGCAAATTGCGTCCGTAAAACTTCATTTTTACGAAGATTTTACGGAGCCCCAAAACACCTGGGGTTTTTCTGCCGCTTAGCATCCGTAAAATTTACGTTTTTCTCAAGTTTTCCCCGATACTTTTACGTTCGTTAAATTGCAGCTTTACAGCAGTAAAACTCCTGTTTTACGGGAGTTTACGGCCCGTTTTATTAAACTTTCCGTTGCTCCGTTTTCCCTCCGCAATACTTCTTTTTTACTGAAGGTAAAGTGCCGTCAATACGACGCTGACGTTTTCCCTTCGTAATACGGGAGCTAAGCCGAGGGATTTGGGCCGTAAAAGTCACGTTTCCGGCAAGTTTAGTAAAACATCCGTTTAACGCCATACGAAGTGCCGTAAAAGTCCCGTTTACGTAACGTTACGTTTAACGCCTGATTTACGCTATTGAAAGTCCCGTAAACGGCAGATCTTTGCTACTTGGGAATATTGAAAAATTTACATCCCACTGCAGTATGCATTAGATTTAGCTGTACTTTATGTGGCACTAAACATGTCTTGACAATTTCTGGGAAATTGATACCTATTAAGAGCCCATTAACATGTGACGGAGCGGTTCCAATGTTCAATATTTCTCTTCTTTGTCAAAATGGATTAACTGAGTATTGAGCTTTGACTGCATCAAGTCATTGCAAATCAAAGTTAGTAAACACTTGATGAATACTGATGAAATATAATGAGAATATGCTGCCTTACTTTAGGAAGATTGTCAATTTGTGAGTGGATCAGCGTTATCCGTTGGCTAGCGTTTAAGTCGATGCAAGCTTCACATGAAACGCTTAATGAGAAAATGCCAACTTATTATTTACTATAAGTTAATTGCTTATCACACTTAAGTTTAAGTATAGGAAGGGCAGATTCCTCTTGAAATGCCAATGAAAAGAATATAGGTTAAAGTGCTACAAACATTACAGTTGACCGATGAAATTCCACCGCTAAGTATATTCAATTGACTTGGATGAGTCAGGTGCCATACATTAAAATTTACCTGTCCAATTCAGTTTCATACTTAGCAAGGAGATACTCTGACTTTACATGACTACAAGATGCTTTCACTCAAATGAAATGATCTTGTATAGTTTGTATAAGCTTACAGGCAATATAGGTTATGGGGAAAGCCACTATGTTTCCCTTGACTCTTACTGTCCGAAAACGTTCAAAGTTATTGAAGAATTACTCATTAAAGGTCAAAGAGGCAAAGGAAAGACAAAAAAAACGGATTCGCTTCACTTTAATAGACGAAAAGAGATGCAATGGACTGAATTTAACGTGTTGTCAGAGTCCCCTAACCTTGGTTTCACTAGCGGCACCGACGAATTTTGCGACCTCGTATTTTCATTTGATGCTTAAAAAAATAAACTCTGACGCCTTTCGTGGCTTGTCAGGATCTTTACTTGTCCAAAAAAATCGATATAGTACGGCAGATGACCAAAGATGACGACTTTTTAGAAGAAATAAGCGTCCAAATTTCACGTTTTCGGCATGGTAGCTTATGGGCAGAAATGTAAACAAATCGACCGTACTTAGCTGTGACCTAGCTGTGACGTAGTCGGCGGCCAACCAATGAAAATCGTTTCTCGGACCCCTCAACTTTGCGCTTTAATTTCGGTACTTTCTGTTCGTTTTTGAGCGGAAAAAATGGTACCATCGTTCTTCTCGTGAAATTTTCAGTCGATTACATATAATTTAATAAAAAAAAAATTTCTTGCAACAAGCTCATTTACACTAATATATGTCATGTCCGATCCCTCTTATTGACTCGCTCTACTGTGCGCCGCGCCGGCGCGTTGCTCTCGCTTACAATATTCAACTCGTAACGGCGCACAGGGCACTATGTTCTGAGATTTTCAGAAAGTGGCTGATTCTCAGAAAGTAAATTACTCGTAAATTTCTCATTTACAAAATTACAAAACCGATCTTGATTACAGAATACTAATTTAAGAAGTGATATAAACATAGAAATTGAAGCGGACAGTTATAAATTAGGAAAAGAAGGTAAAAATCAATGCTTTTTGATTACTTTTTTTTCACTGATTTTTGATCACTTTTGATCGATCTCAGGCCAAAAAGTGATGTCACCAACCCCCCCCCCCTCCCCCCTCCCTGTGACTCCTCTATCGATTCAGCTTGGCGAGTGGAGTCGATCGCTCTCAAGGATTTTCATATCTTTTGCAGCTGAGGCTCATTCGCTCATGCATGACAACTCATGCCTCTTAAACATATATGGGCAAAAAGGTGATGTCATCAAAAATCCCCTTGTGACCCCTCTATGAATTCAGCTTGACGAATGGAGTCAATCGCCCTCAAGGGGTTTAAATGCTTTCAACATTCCTCTGAGGGAATTTTTTTGGTTTTTCAAAATTTTAAATTTTTAGCAAGTTATGAAGCATAAAATTTTCTCATTAAAAAACATTGAGAGAAAGGGTAAACATATAGATAAAATCGAAATATTTTAAATATAGCTGTTTCAATTTTGACTAAAATTTGCAAAAACATTCTGCAACCAGCCCCTTATAGTAAAATTAACCCCGTAAGGGGGGTCTGGGGTACCCTCCAGAATATTAAAGAAGGAGTCTGGGGATTTCCCCCAAAATATCATTGGTGGCCTAGGAGTTGTCCCCAGAATATTATAGGGAGGTCTGGGGGGTCTCCCCTAGAATATTATAGGTGGATCCGAGGGTTTCCCCCAGAAAAAACAAGGGGGTCTGGGGCCCCATGGATTAAGTTTAATGTGAATAAGTGTTTGTGGGGTGTTTCTTACTGTTTGTTAGTCGTACTTTCCATGTCCGACCCCTTCCATTGACTCTTTCCACAGCGCACTGTGCGGTGCGGGGGCGCGGGGGCGCGCGGCATCACGAACAACGAGGCACACAAGTGGCGCAAGAGTACGTGTTGCGATCGGTGCGGGCGCGTCGGTCGCGACGCGGCGCGGCGGTCTACCTGAGATTAAGTTTCTAAATAATAGAAAAGCGGGTGAGTTAATTAAACGGAGAATTATGATTTTATCGAAGTTTACACCCGCTCACAGTGCACCGGGTAGCGTAGCCTTGTTATGCCGAGCATAGAGAGTAGAGTCGAGTCACGAAAGAAAGAGAGAGAAGGGGCGAGAGTAGGCGAAAGAAAGAGAGAGCGAGAGAGAGAAAGAGAGTTAGAGAGTGAGAGAGTGAGAGTGAGTGAGAGTGAGAGAGAGAGAGAGAGAGAGAGAGAGAGATAGAGAGAGAGAGGAGAGTGATAGAAGGGGGGTTAGAGTCACAGTGACTCACAGTCGCGAAAGCAGCTGGTTAGTTTGCGCTCTCCGCCAAAGCAAAAACAAACTCATCGAAAAGTTTTTACCCCCCCCCCCTCCCGCCCTTTCCTTGTGGTCTTCACCGTCTTTCATCCCTTTAAGACTCTGAAGAGTTTCACCCTCAACCCCCCTCCCAAAAAAAAAGAATTTTTCAAGTGTCGTTAATAATATTCTTTATCTCCATGTGCAGTGAGTTAAGGCTCGACGCGACGCTCGTTGGATCGATTCGTAGATGTTTTTCGGCGGACTCCGGGAAATGTTGAAATCGAAGATATACAGGGAGGTCTGAGAACTACTGTCTGTTTCTTTGAAACTCCTTGAATAGAAACTCCGTTCATTTGTAGTGTGTGTGGTCATCAATGCATTCGTGTGATGTAATAATTGTTTAACTCCACGAAAAGGATGAGTTTTCTGTCAGTGTAGCGAGGCGTGAAATTTGACAACGATGTACTTTCTCCATGTAAACTTACTGAAAGAATCGAATGCTTCGGACATCGGCGATGACCATATGGTTCGACCTTTCTAATGTGTTTAAAGGGAAAAAAAGGAACGTTGCCAAATTGCACGCCTCGCCACTGTTTCCTGTTGTGACATTCTCAGTAGCAAAAAATATAATGAAATACGAATCGATTGCTTGAGTAAAAAAATACCAATATTTCCAATGAAAACAAATATATACTTGTTGGTTTGTGATTGACGCAGCATTATTTAGATATCAATCGGCAATGATATACTAAACCGCTTCTTTTTTTTTTTTTTTTTTTTTTATAATGATCATTTAAAGTTAGAAACTTCCCGAATTGACCTTTCAAACAAATTTCAAAAAAGCGTTAAAGCTGAAGATATTGGAGAGAGTTTTCTTTGCTGAAATTGTAGATATCATAAATAAAAATTAAGCTCATGAAACTTAATTTTGGGACTTACACAGTGGCGCAGCGTGCAGTTTGGCAACGTTATAACGATTCCATTTAAACTAATGAAAAATATCGAACTATACTAAAGTTTACACAGTTCAGTTGAGTGTATGACTGTAATGCCCAAAAATGCTCGCATCTGTAATCTTTTCTCAACTGGTGGAATCGAAGATGACTTTAAAAAGCTTGCGGATAGTTTAATTATAGTTACCTTATCCACCGGTTGTTCCACCAGTTTCAATATTATAACAGGGTCATTCCATTTTAAATCAACCAGAGCCTGTGCTGCCTAGTCATGGATTTTGGAAATATTTTGTGGGGTGATTGGACTACTTTTAGTAGCTCAAAACGTATTTTTTCATATTTTTTTAGCTTACGGCCCCTGAGATATAGGCAACCGGAAATTCAAAAATTGCGATTTTAGGCTTATCTTTGAACGCGTGCCACAGCCTTAATTCTCAACGGAAAGATACGGTCGAGGTCTCATTTTGATGCATTTTGCGTCCGCTTTTCATTGCTTTAGAGCGTTTTTCATTAATTGAAGGTTTAGCAGGTTGCATACCTATTTGAACTTTGGTTACCCTATTGCAATTTTTCCGATCTTTGATAATTTTTTTAAATAGGATAGCGTTGGTAGAAAAATTTCATACTTTCCAAGCTTTAAGTACACTACTAAGAGTACCTGCTCAAACAAAATTGGATCTCCTGAGCAATTTTTTATAGTTGAAAAAATTGCTTAAAGTCGGCTGAAATTAAGAAAGACCCAACTTTGAGGTTAAAAAAGTCGATGTGGGGATTCATGAAAAAATCTTAAAAAATAATTAAAATCACCGCTTTTATGTCTACTTTCAATATCTGAAGTCGAAAGTTTGTGTATTTGATCGCTACAGTCGAAATTTTTTTTTTCAAAATTGGTAAAAATACAATTTGCTCGAACACACGCGATCGAAGCAAATAGAAAAGCCAACTCTTTGAGGTTTAAAAATCTCGCAAAATCTCTAAAATGATCGCATTTAAGTTCTTTTTCAATGTCTGAAGTCGAAAATTTGATTACTGAAGCGCTTCAGTTGAAATACAAGCTTGTACAATTGGTAAAATTTCACGCGACGCCCCTATGCCCTGAACTGAGCTCAGATTGTGGCCGCGCTAATGGTGTTTTTAACCGATTTTACGAACTTGTTTTTCAACTGAACCGCTTCAGTAATCAAATTTTCGACTTCAGGCATTGAAAAAGAACTTAAATGCGATCATTTCAGAGATTTTGCGAGATGTTTTAAGCTCAAAGAGTTGGCTCTTCTATTCGCTTCGATCGCGTGTGTTCGAGCAAATTGTATTTTTACCAATTTTGAAAAAAAAAATTTCGACTGTAGCGATCAAATACACAAACTTTCGACTTCAGGTATTGAAAGTAGACATAAAAGCAGTGATTTTAATTATTTTTTAAGATTTTTTCATGAATCCCCACATCGACTTTTTTAACCTCAAAGTTGGGTCTTTCTTAATTTCAGCCGACTTTAAGCAATTTTTTCAACTATAAAAAATTGCTCAGGAGATCCAATTTTTTTTGAGCAGGTACTCTTAGTAGTGTACTTAAAGCTTAGAAAGTATGAAATTTTTCTACCAACGCTATCCTATTTAAAAAAATTATCAAAGATCGGAAAAATTGCAATAGGGTAACCAAAGTTCAAATAGGTATGCAACCTGCTAAACCTTCAATTAATGAAAAACGCTCTAAAGCAATGAAAAGCGGACGCAAAATGCATCAAAATGAGACCTCGACCGTATCTTTCCGTTGAGAATTAAGGCTGTGGCACGCGTTCAAAGATAAGCCTAAAATCGCAATTTTTGAATTTCCGGTTGCCTATATCTCAGGGGCCGTAAGCTAAAAAAATATGAAAAAATACGTTTTGAGCTACTAAAAGTAGTCCAATCACCCCACAAAATATTTCCAAAATCCATGACTAGGCAGCAACATATTTCATTAATTTTGGTTGATTTAAAATGGAATGACCCAACAACCAACTCGTTCTTTTATCCACCGGTGGTTTCATAATAGAAACCGTGGTTGTCAACCAACTCGTTCTATTATCTACCAAATGACAACCGGCAACTACACGGAAAAAAAAGATTAGTGAAAATAACCATACCGATACCTGATTTTGGCACCTACTAGATGTTATGGTAAACTTGAACAGAAGTATGGTACATTTACCGATACTTTGAGTAAATTTGACATGCAATCAGGTAACATCACCTAGTACCTTGTCAAAACATAGTATACTTCTGGTTAACATTACCATAACATCTAGCAGGTGCCAAAATCAGATATCCGTATGGTTATTTTCACCGTAGTTTTTTTCCGTGTACCGCAAATCGGCGGTGATTCTCGGTTGTTCGCACTAAATCAGCCGCGAGATTATGAATGTAAAGTGTGTGTTCTATTTGGTCAGCTGTTATTGATTGAATCGTGAATCATAAGTCTCAACAGTAATCGTAACGTGTGTTTTTCGTACAATGCAACAATCTTCTCTGAAAGTAATTAGTTATTTCAATTTGTGAATAGGGCTCTTGCAAACTTTTGCTGTGAGCAAATGAATTCCATTCTGCGATGTGAAAACCAGCAAAAATCACAAAAATCACACTGAGAAGGTTTAAAATTCAGTAATAAACATACGTAACTACATTAATTGCAAGATCGTAATGGCGGTTCGACGCAGGTATCATGGGAGATTTCTATCTAATATGCCACTTTCTCTCTGGAAACACAGAGGGATGTCTCAATTTAGATAGGAATCTCCCTTGATACCTGCGTCGAACCGCCATTAAGCTCGACTCTGAGAGTAAATTTCGTGATCTTTTAAAGTGTACTCATCGTCATTTTTACAGGTTTTTATGCGAGAATCGCCTCTTCAATCCCGTGTAGTAAAAGTTCGCAAGAGCCCCATTACTGTTTCATTTGAACAAAAAGAAAACCCAACGGAACAAACAACCAACCTGTTCTTTTATCCACCGGTGGTTTATGGTTGATGACGTCATATAACAGAACCGAGACTTACCCCGATGGAAAAACAACCGGTGAATAAAAAAAGACGCTCGTAGTCTTTTCTCAACCGGTGGAATCATCGGTGTATTGAAAAAAATGCCATTGATTTTACGCCAAACTGCAGCTCTGCGGGCCGATCATTTACTTCATCGTTAAACCGATCGTTAAGAATGTGTATGAATGATGCTATTGGTTGAATATTATAGAACTTATCCGTTGCTATGGTAACCATCGTTATAGTGTCCGTTCTTTAAAGGTTACTCATGAATAGCCTTTATAAAGGACTCTTAGCGATGGTTACCATAGCAACAGCCAAGTTTTACAATTTACGACCAATAGCATCAATTGTAGACAGTTTTAACGATCGTTTTAACGATATAGTAAATGATCGGCCCGCTGGTTCAAATGGACAATAAGCAACGTTGCCAAATTAAATGTCATTCCCTTTGCCTTTTAATCCACTGTGTGTCGGGCCATTACTTGCCCCCATTTTTATGTGAGATGACGGTTCTCAAAAAACTCTTAACCCCCCCCCCCCCCCCCCCCCCACCTCCTGTCACTCTACATCACTTCACTCCCGCATTGCTTCACGCGCGAATAAACACGGTCGATCGGAAATTCACGGAATAAATTCTTTGCCCGCGGTTCAGTGTTGCCAGATTGGGGTGAAAAAGCCGTATGTTTTACATTGATTTAAATGGTGGACAATACGGCTTTTTACCCTCGATCTGGCAACACTGAATCGCGGTTTATTTGCTTTTCAAGTTTTGCAGGAATCAACGGGCGGTCTGGCTCCGTACTTATAAGGTCCTTTTCAGGGCTGACCGGGTTTATTGACACCCTTTTTTTTAGTTTTTTGATTTTTGTTTAGTTTCTTGTTGTTTTCTTTTTACGGGATGAGTTACCCATGACCTGCTCTTTTCGTTTGGCTTGACTTGGCGTAACGAAGTTATATTTGACGGAAGATTTCGTGACTGGATCCAATTGGTTCCGCTGAGTGTTCCTTTCACGAATCTCTAACTCGTTGAATCTGTATCGGTTGCAGAAGTAAAGTTATATCATTTGTTGTCGGTGTCAACAAAAATTACATATACATACAGGCATAGCCGTAGCCAGGATATTGTCGTGCTCTCTCTTTGCCCATTTTAACGCATGTGTTAGAAGAGGACAGAAATAGGAGCTGAAGTCACGTGACAGCCCATATATCCATCCTTTTGTAACACACGCATTCAAATGGGCAAAGAGAGAGCAAGACAATATTCTGGCTACGGCTGTGAATACAGGTATGGAATAAGCCCAAATTTTGTTTAGTCGACTCCGGCCGTGTTACAACTGGGCATGCGGGAGGATAAAAAATATTTGAGAATCCTTGCTCGCAAACGTTACTTTTTCCATGTGTTTTTGAGTACGAAACTGTTCCGTGTGCCACGTTCCTCCGTTTACTGTTCCTTGTTTGTTCGAGTTCTTTAGACTAACTCAGGAGCCAAAGGAAAAGTAATATTTTCGAACCAGAATTCTGTAATCTTTATGATCCCCTCTGTATGCCCGGTTGTATCGCGGCCGGCGTTTTATACATTTTCACTTAACACTAGTACGCCCGGACTTATGTTCCTACCTAAAACGCCCAGCGTCCCAAAATTGGGACAATGCTGTAAAGTGCAGAATGTTATTTTATATGTAATCGATCAAAGTGTTATTTGGACGCATAAAATTTGTCAGACTATTTGTGCGAAATGTCTAATCCGTTTCAAGCATTTTTGTCGCCTATTAAGGCAAACTAAGGGGCATTAGTTTACTTTTTTGCTATAATTTTGTTCTTTCGATCCCTAATAAAAGTACTTAAAACATTGAACCGTGCACTTATATCTATGGGCCTGATGTATGTAATATCTATGCTATGATAAATACCCCCTCTCGTCCCTTCGCCTCCCCCTGTCCCTTCGCCCCACCCTTACTTCTCCTCTCATTTCAGCTTCTCCTTTCATGATATCTTCTCCCAAAAGATGCATTAGATCATCTCACGGTATTTTTTTTTTTTTTTTTTTTTTTTTTTTTTTTTTTTTTTTTGTCATTTGACAGTACTCTAACGGTAGTACTCCGATGATAGAAATCGGCACTAAACGCTGAGAATCACCTTAAGCAAACAGGCAATGGAGTTACCCTAGAACTTCTGAAGTCTGCGTGGTTTTAACTTCAAGCCATTGACATAAGCTCCAGATTCCTACAACCCATGGATCAGAGAATTGAATAAATAAATTGTCGAGGATCCTACGCGCTTTTGTTTGCGGAACGAAAAATGAATAAATTTGTTCATTATAGCGCGAAGAGAGGCGATGCACAGTGAGCGTAGCCAAAGATCACATACTCTTGCTCGCGGCTCACTTTACTTCGTTAGATACTGGGGGGGGGGGGAGAAAAAAAACTTTTAAACGTCTTAAAGATCCTTTTGCGACAAAAAAACGGAGCATTGCAGGTCACCGGATTCGAGAATTTCTTAAAAAAAAAAAAAAAAAAAAAAAAAAAAAAAAAAAAAAAAAAAAAAAAAAAACATTGTTTAAACTCGAATAATTGCACATCCATGCGAGTGATTATACCGAGAATACCAAAAGATTACTCTTTTGGGTTTGCTTCAACGATTTTTCCAAAAGAGAAGCTGATAGATGGTATGATTCCAACCCAAACAAGCAGATAGTTCTGACACTACAGTGTCAGAGAAGGCGCACCTGGAGCAAATTTGGTCCTCATAAGTCAAATTCCATTTCCACCATCTCAAAAATAATGTGTCCAGCAAAAAACCGGGTCCGAACCTGGATGCGGCGAGTGGGTAGGGGTTAGGACCACTACATACGATCTTATACGGGACAAACCCTTCGAATATTCCACCACATTAGAAAAAATTGTGCAGCAAAAGTGAGAGTCCGAACCTGTGTGCGGCGAGTGAGGGGGTGTAGAACCCCTACAGACAATCTTAGAACAATCCCTTCGAATTTTCCACCATCTCAAAAAAAATTTTACAGCAAAAGTTCAAGTTCGAACCTGTATGCGGCGGGTGGGGGGGGGGCACTACGGACAATCTTAGAACAAATCTTTGAATTTTCCAACATCTAAAAAAAATTGTCCAGCAAAAGTTAGGGTCCGAACCTGTGTGCGGCGAGTGTAGGAGGGGGGAGAACCACTACGGACAATCTTAGGACAATCCCTTCGAATTTTCTAACATCTCAAAAAAATTGTCCAGCAAAAGTTTGGGTCCGAACCTGTGTGCGGCGAGTAGAGGAGGGAGGGAATGTAGAACCACACTGAAAAAAACAAATTGTATGAATTAACAATTTAATTGTTCAGAATGGGGCCTTCAATTAGTTTTGTTAATTCAACAAAACGAAATGGTGAATCAACAAAATAAGATTGTTAAACTGACAAAACACATTGTTGAATCAACAAATTGTTTGTTGATTCAACAATCTATTTTGTCAGTTTAACAATCTTATTTTGTTGATTCACCATTTCGTTTTGTTGAATTAACAAAACTAATTGAGGGCCCCATTCTGAACAATTAAATTGTTAATTCATACAATTTTTTTTTTTCAGTGCACTACGGACAATCTTAGAACAAATCTTTGAATTTTCCAACAACTCAAAAAAAATTGTCCAGCAAAAGTTTGGGTCCAAACCTGTGTGCGGCGAGTGTAGGAGGGGGGGAGAACCACTACGGACAATCTTAGGACAATCCCTTCGAATTTTCTAACAACTCAAAAAAATTGTCCAGCAAAAGTTTTGGTCCGAACCTGTGTGCGGCGCGTGGAGGAGGGAGGGGATGTAGAACCACAACGGACAATCTTAGGACAATCCCTTCGAATTTTCGAACAACTCAAAAAATTGTCCAGCAAAAGGTAGGGTACAGACCTGTGTGCGGCGAGTGTAGGAGGGGGGAGAACCACAACGGACAATCTTAGGACAATCCCTTCGAATTTTCTAACAACTCAAAAAAATTGTCCAGCAAAAGTTTTGGTCCGAACCTGTGTGCGGCGCGTGGAGGAGGGAGGGGATGTAGAACCACAACGGACAATCTTAGGACAATCCCTTCGAATTTTCTAACAACTCAAAAAAATTGTCCAGCAAAAGTTTTGGTCCGAACCTGTGTGCGGCGCGTGGAGGAGGGAGGGGATGTAGAACCACTACGGACAATCTTAGAACAAATCTTTGAATTTTCCAACAACTCAAAAAAAATTGTCCAGCAAAAGTTAGGGTCCGAACCTGTGTGCGGCGAGTGTGGGGGGTGTAGAACCACTCCGGACAATCTTAGAACAATCCCTTTGAATTTTCCAACATCTAAAAAAAAATTTGTCCAGCAAAAGTTAGGGTCCGAACCTGTGTGCGGCGATTGGGGGGGGGGGGGGGGTAGGACCACTACAGACAATCATTGAACAAACCCTTCGAATTTCCTACTGCACATCACTAAACGTACGTAATGAACAATCAAATACTCACAAAACAATTTTAATAAATGTATTGCATAATGCCACCCCATTTTAAGAAGACAATGACTCGCTTACACAATTTAACTTAATTTTCACCAAATTGTGGTGCACGACTTTAATTTTCAGCAAAAGTATAGCCGCTCACTCAATTTCCCCATTTTCTCCAATTCCGTCTTGTTTTCTTTTTTTCTTATAGCGTTTGAAGATATTTTTGCTCAAAACTGTGCGCTCACTCAAGTTTCAGTAAAAAACAGCACGTACGCTGACATAATTTTCAGAGGAAATTGACTCGGTAACACAAATTTCAGAAAGAAATGGAGCGCTGACTCATTTCTCATCATGTGACGCTAACCTAATTGTAACCAAATTGTGAGGCACAAACTCAATTTTATGCAAAAGTCTAAGCGTTAGACTTTTAGGCATGACTGATCCAACCTCAACACACCTAATCAGTCTCTAATTCTGATTATTAGCGTTAAAAATATTTTTGGCTCAAATTAGCGCTCTCACCTCAGTATCAGTTAAAACCAATGCGCTGACATAATTTTTAGAAGAATTTGATGAGATTACACAATTTTCAGAAAGACGTGGCGCGTTGAGTCATTTTGCAACAAAAAAAAAGCGCGATAACTTAATTTTCACCAAATTGTGGTGCACGACTTTAATTTTCAGCAAAAGTATAGCCGCTCACTCAATTTCCGCATCTTCTCCAATGACGTATTGTTTTCTTTTTTTCTTATAGCGTTTGAAGATGTGTTTGCTCAAAACTGTGCGCTCACTCAAGTTTCAGTAAATAAACTGTAGGGAATACCCTACGAACACTTTCTCACAGCATTCTTATCTGGGGGAGACCCCCAGACCCCCCTAAAGAATTCTGGAGGAGACCCCCTAACCCCCTAAAGAATTCTGGGGGAGACCCCCATACCCCCCGCAAAGCTCAAATATTTTCACCTCCGGACATAATTCTGCCTTCAATTCGAAGAGTTTGCAATCTTGTAGAGAAGCTGTAGGAATAGTTGCCTATTTTGTTATTTGAAGGCTAATTGAGAGCCGTAATTTCTATTCTAAAGAAATGTCTGCCTAGGCTGGTTGCAAACTATGTAATTTGCATCGAACTTAATTGAGTCATACTTGAATTACTTATTCCAAATATATTATGTTTGTCTTAATATTTGCTTACAATTAGTTTCAAAAGATTTTTGCTCGATCGTACCTACATTGCCCCTCAAAACGGTCTTAAGGTTTTTATGAGGACTGTACCAGAAAAATATTTTAGTGCACACAGTGCAGTGATTAGTGTATTTTTTTAACACATTATGTTTGTGCAAAGTTTTGTCAAAATCCATCCCATTACCTAATGATGGACTCCAAGCTTAAAATTAATTCCTCACTTTAATTCTTTTTTTTGGTCAAACACGCTATTTTGATTTTTTAAACTCTCTTAAAGGTTGTCTATTGTAAATGTAAGGGCTACTTTCTTTTGTAAACTAATTGTAGATTTTATTTGCCAGATTTTGTCAAAATTCATTGGACCAATCCTGAATTATCCGAAATAATAAGATTATGTTTTTATTTGCTTATATACCCATATTTTTTTCTCAATCGCACCTATATTGCCTCTTGAAAAGGTCTAATCGGTTGTGTACGGTGATCAAGAGAGGAAAATATGTTAGTACTTTGATAGTAGATTGTGTGTAAAATGTTTCATGAAAATTCATCCAGCCATTATTGATTGACTCCAAGTTTTAAGATGACTTAATTTCTCACGATAATTCCATTTTTTGGCTCGAGCGCACCTACTTTGATTTTTTCAACAGTTTTGAGGGTTGAATATTGTAACTACAAGTAGTTTATTTTATAGTAGGCTGGATGTAGATTTTTTTTGCTAACTTTCATCAAAATTGATTGAACCAAAACCCGAACTATCCAAAATAATAGGATTATATTTTTTTTTGCTCTTAATCCCAAATTTTTTGCTCAATCACACTTATATTACCTCTTGAAGTGGTTTTATCGGTTGTTTTTGGTGATACAGAGAGGAAAATATTTAAGTTTATTGATAATAGATTGTGTGTACAAAGTTTTATCAAAAATTTATGGAGCCATTATTGATTGACTCCAAGTTTTAAGATTGATTTCTCACGATAATTCTATTTTTTGGCTCGAGCGCGTTTATTTTGATTTTTTAAACAGTTTTAAGGAATAAATAAAGGAACCATAAGTGGTTTATTCTTTAGTAGGCTGAAAAAAAATTTTTTTTTGCTAACTTTCATCAAAATTGATTGAGCCAAACTTGAATTATTCCAATTTTATTCATTTTTATCCATTTTACCATTGATTTTAATGAAAACCATTTTTTCCTTATAACTACCCTAAAAGTTAAAATTTCAAAAAAAACAAAAAAAGTACCTCTAGAGAATCTAAAAAGCAATAACTGTGCAAAATCTGGATGCATAAGAATCAATGGTTCAAAAGTTATGCCTAGGTACGGACTGACAGACAGACGCCACAGATTTTTTTTGCATAAATCTCTCTAAGTAAAATACTTAAAAGGGTTACGAAATATGAAAGTATGATGGAAGGATGTTCTTATGGATGGTATTAGACATGATAAGAGGCCATTACTTTGAATAAATCATGATTGACTTTGTCGTGAGAGGCAAGCTATCGCAACAAAATACCTTGAAAATCTCTGCGCCATCGCAATACTTTCTCAATTTTTCTAATTTCATTAGAGTGAGAAAGTAAAAACAGCAAGTACGCTGACATAATTTTCAGAAGAAATTGACTCCGTAACACAAATTTCAGAAAGAAATGGAGCGCTGATTAATATTTCATCATATGGCGCTAACTTAACTGTCACCAAATTGTGAGTCGCAATCTCAATTTTGTACAAAAGTCTAAGCGCTAAACTTTTAGGCATGACTGATGATGATCTCCGACAAAATAGGTGACTGTCAAAGGTTATAGCGGACTACCAAACTATATGATTAAGGAACCAGTTTGAGTGTCTCAAGATACTTTGAGACATATAAGGAGAGTGACAGCTTAAATCAACATAGGTAGTACAACAGATGTAGCATAAGAAATCAGGAAGTTCCTGGAGTACTAGAAATTTACTTGTAAATAGAGAAAGAGCGAAATAACTGCATTGAATAAATGATGACTTGAAGCGCTAGGTCATTTGACGGGAGTTGCCAGACTAAATAAAATGTCAGAAAATTTGACCGCAAAGCACATTCCTTTAAAATTGAAAGAGGGCTGACTTCCTTTAGGACCTTCAAAACCAAAAATGTAGAGGTAGAGAAATAAGACGCATTTTCTTGTTTCGTTCTGAATAGGACTAAGAAATTTCACATACAATAACAACATATGATGGAAAAATAAAGCAAATCAGCACATCACACTATTCAGAGGTCCCATTGTTGAACCTTTGAACTCTTACCAATTCACGAGTCATAGCTACTATAAACGCAAGCAGAGTAATTTTATTACGTCGAGCGTAAACAAATGGCTGAAAGTTGATAGGAAATATGGAGGAGGTTAGGGCAGGGACCACTATGGAAACAACGACATCAGGGCTGAATAATAAGAGATCCTCTTCGATGCGCAGTAATTTTTGGTAATTAAATGAGAATTCTGAGTATTGAGATAAGGAATCTTCAGAGTTCTTGCTGTAGGGACTTTCCGTTTTGCGTTTGACCACACGCTATAATTAATTATAATAATTGCATTTACATGCAAAAAAACAAACATTCAGAACGGCAAATGATTGGTTCTCTTGATCACCTAGAATATATACCGGGACAATTTGAAATAATCAACAAGTGAGGTTGGAAATTTTTGACATAGAATAACTTTAAAAAAACGTCAATCAATGAACATGAAATTACTCCCAACCAACTCAGAATTCAGTCGTGGCTGGGAGAACATTAACTTTTCATATGAAATTAGCATAAAAAAAACACAGGACACAACCTAAATTTCACGACATCAAAAAAGCTCATTTCGCCATTTGATCACAAGGGGGCGTAGTATACTCTATTGAGTATCAGGGCGATTTCAATAGGCGCACGTTGTGCCAACGGTGCGCCTAAAATGTGACAGCATAGATTGACCAGTAACAGACAACTTTCCATTGGCACCGGTATCACCAGGCGTCACGGTATCATTAATCGGCTGTTAATTACTCCTCTGGTGAATAGTTACTCCGTGAATCTTCTTTCCCTGGAAAAGACACATGCAGTGACGAAATTAAGGTGGGGATCTCTCATTAATAGTGCCCAACGCCCTCATTACGCTAGCTCATGCATTTAGAATCATTTAATGAGTTTAAGAGTGGATCTTGTGAGTTTTTAGAGCTACCATTTTACAGCAAAAGTGTTCAACAGCCCATCTATCTGATGATAAGCAGCCTTTGGTACAAAATCTTTTTTTTTCAATCTAATGCATATGATTGGTCTATACTCCTAATTAATCAGCAACTTTTGTGAACCAATTGTGTTTAATAGCCGTAGTTGTTCAGCAGCTTCCACGTCGTAGACCTGTTTTCTTGGAGCAAATGCCTTTAGACTTTTTTGTCAAGTAGACGTCCTTTCTTATTAGACTTCTTGTCTGTGGACCAAATAAATTAGACCTTTTGTAAATAGACGTAATTTATTAGACCTCGTGACAATCGACCGATTTTTAGTGGGCTAAACGACCCAAAATCGGTGGTAGACCTCTTCGTGAAAGCGGCATCGATGCGTTGAGCTGACGAATTATTTTTGACGAAAAGCGAACGATGTCAGTAAAAGTTCAGAGGGTCTAATCTCATGAAGACTGACTCTTGCATCATCTCTCTTTCCTCCTCTCACCTCTTAAACATCTCATTTGCTCTCGTACTCATTGTCTTCCCCTCTCTCTCTCTCCTCTCTCTCTCTCTCTCTCTCTCTCTCTCTCTCTCTCTCTCTCTCTCTCTCTCTCTCTCTCTCTCTCTCTCTCTCTCCTTCACGACTTCCTGAGCAAAGCCTCGTCGCGATAGTATGATAATTTGATTTTCGATGAAAAACGAGTCGAGTCAAACGAGATTAATTTTTCATTTACGCTTCCCTCGTTTCCTTCAACCCCCCCCCCCTTCCGCTCCGGCACTCCCCCACATCCGTGTAATTCATGCGTCCCGTCGAATTGTATGCAGTAGGAACTTACGCCGGTGCAATGGGTTTGGACGCGCCTCTCAGTATGGGCTGCATCCTTTTGCAGAAGGAAACTTTTTACCGGAGCGGCGGACGATGAGGATGCGGCGTTAATGCAATTCAATTTCGACGACGACCGTCGCACTCTGGTTTGGAGATTGTCGAAAATCGGCCGAAAATCGGAAAGTCGATTTCTCATCCATTGATCATTTATAAACTTTCAGAATCAAAATACCAATCACAGGAAACAATTTAAAGAAATAATTTAAACAAATAATTTAAACGTAGACATTTTACTAGGAACTTTTAAAATTTAGCTTAAAAGGTCAAAAACGATGATTTATGATGACTTTTTTCTCTCTAATTTTTGCACGAAAAAAAAGAATGGTGTAATTTACCATTCGCATAGCTGATTTTGGCCCCTGCCAGAGTTAAGATAATCTTGACCAGAGTTATAGAATATTTGACCAGGTACACGGAAAAAAAATAGTGAAAATAACCATACGGATACCTGATTTTGGCACCTGCTAGATGTTATGGTAAACTTGACCAGAAGTATGGTACATTTACGGATACTTTGAGTAAATTCGACATGCAATCAGGTAACATCACCTAGTACCTAGTCAAAACATAGTATACTTCTGGTTAACATTACCATAACATCTAGCAGGTGCCAAAATCAGGTATCCGTATGGTTATTTTCACCGTAATTTTTTTTCCGTGCATCAAGTGAAATTGACCTGATTCCTGATCAAATGTTCCATAACTCTGTTCAAGTTTATCTTAACTCTGGTCAAGTTTATCTTAACTCTGGTAGGGGCCAAAATCAGCTATGCGAATGGTAAATTACACCCTTCTTTTTTTCGTGTGGCCATTATTATTCGATCTGAGACCATTGTGCGTCGCTTTCCACGTTGTCAGTATCACCGTGGCCCCGTGTATAATGCAATTGTTCTGAGGTAGTTTTTCTTGTCTGATCAGCCAGGAAGCGCTGATTGGATGAAAGTGGATCGCCTCCTACTAGATAGGCTACGCGGCGTCACGTTGTCGTCACTCACCTCTCATCGCGGGGTCTTTTTTAAGATGATTCCAGAGTCGATTAGTTCGAACTATGGAAACCAGAGCTGCGGTTCTGCGTTTTTAATGGGGCAGTTGCACACTTTTGTTATAAGCTATTTAATAGTCGATTATGTTGTAAAAACCCTCGAAAAATAACGATGGCAACACTAAATACTTCCGAAATTCACTCCTAAACTCAATAAACGCTTTTATTTGCTCGAGAGTAATGGTGGCTGAAGGCAGTGATAATGGGAGATTCCTATATCTTAATTGTGTCACTCTCTCTATGCTGACAAGGATGATTCACAGAGTAATTAGTCATCAGAGTAGTGATCCACATTGGATGAATGGCTCCATGACATCTCCTGACACCGATGTCAAATGAAAGTCGTCTCTCATTGGCCATTTCTTGATGGAGTTACAGTATTTTTTGATGGGAATCTCCCATTATTACTGCCCTCAGCCACCATCACGCTTGCGAAAATAAAAGCGTTTAATGGGTTTAAGAGTAGATTTCGGAAATTTTTAGTGCTGCCATCGTTGGTTTTGGAAGATTTTACACCAGAATCGACTATTAAATTGCTTATAGCAAAAGTGTGCAACGGCCCCATTATAGTGTCATATTTTTATTCATCGATCATTTATTCACAGGTGTAGAACAGATTATCAAGTTCGGTTCAGTGTATAACTATAATGCACGAAAATACTTGCGTCTGTAATCTTTTTTCTCAACCGGTGGAGTTGTCGATGACTAAAAAAAAAAAAAAAAAAAAAAAAGAAAAAACTTGTGGATATTCTAATGACAAAACGGTGGTTGGACCGATTGAGAAAAAAATTACTGATCAGGGTATTTTCGTCCAGTACAGTCGTAGACTGAACTGAGCTGTGTAATCTTTTTTCAACCGATGGAGTCATCGGTGAATTGAAAAATGTCACCAATTTATACGCGAAACGGAAGCTCCGGTGGACAAGAACAACAGAAAGTTAACAGTATTTGTTTGAAGTTTATGAATTCACGCTGAAAGTACAAAGAGGAACGTCAACACCAACACCAACGAGAATACTTCAGGAAGATACTCGACTCAAAGCATAAAGCTGAAACGCTCAAAAATATAAAGCCAGAAATTATGTAATACAAAAATTTCCATTTAAGCCTCAATGAGTGCGAGTAAGGCTGTGTATTAAGTCTGAATTGAATTCGTAGACTGCAATTAAATGGAAGGACTTAAGAAATCAAAACTACTTCCCAATAAATATCAATAAACGAAAGTAAATAAAATATCGATGCAATTACATTCTAAAAAAAAGGATATTCAACTTTTCAGCAATCAAATCGATCCTTGAACAAATAATAATCACTCGAATAGTGAGAGCCTTTATTTCTCAGTTGATGATGACAAAAACAGTCTCATTTTGCAGCCTCGAAGTTAATAGTCTTGGTACCTCTATTTTGCCATGAGCGAGATTTTGATGATGGTCATCGGTCATAATTCAACTCCATTGATCGATCGCTTTTGTTCTAAGAGACTGTAGCTGACTTAACAATGCGGCAAGACATCGAACAATAGTATGAGAGAGATAGAGAGACAACGAAGGAAAGGGGGAAGAAACAGATAAAACGAAAGAGGATGGAAGAGAAAGAGAGATGAGAAGAGAGAGAGAGAGAAAGAAAGAAAAAGAAAGAAAGATATAGGTAGTGAGAGAGAGAGGGGGAGAGAGAGTGGGAGGGAGAAAGAGGGAGAGAGGCAGAGAGAGAGAGAGAGGGGGGGGGGAGGGGAGAGGGAGGGGGGGAGAGGGGGAGGGAGAGAGAGTGAGAGAGAGAGAGAGAGAGAGAGGAGAGAGAGAGAGAGAGAGAGAGAGAGAGAGAGAGAGAGAGAGAGAGAGAGAGAGAGAGAGAGACAGGGAGAAAGAGAAAGAGAGTGAGAAAAAGGGAGAAAGAGAGGGAGAGAGGCAGAGAGAGTGAGAGAGAGAGACAGGGAGAAAGAGAAGGAGAGTGAGAAAAAGGGAGAAAGAGAGGGAGAGAGGAAGAGAGAGAGAGGGGAGGGAGAGAGAGAGAGAGAGAGGGGAGGGAGAGAGAGAGTGAGAGAGGGAGAGAGATAAGTAGAACGAGAGGGAGAAAGAGAAGAGAGTGAGAAAAAGGAAGAAAAACAAGAGAGAGAGAGGGAGGGAGAGAGAAAGAAAGAGAGAGAGGTGGGGAATATAGGACAAAAGAGTAAAAAATGGTGAGGCTAATTGTCGAACAATAAAGGGAAACGATTATAGGGCTCGTACACTCGCTGCATTCGGCCTTTCATTCAAAAAGAGTCTGCCACGCGGGTAAGGGAACAATGAAACAAGCTTGAAGGAGGGTTTTACACACTGCTCATACGCACATAAAGAGTTATTGGCGCCTGTTTGAATGCAAATTCAGCTCGCTTGTCAGCTAGTAAGTAAATAAGGATTCCGTATAATGTTCAGCGCTGCTTTGGCTCTCTCTACTATCTCCCTGCCCTTATTAGCACATTTCGTCGCGCCGTTTCTATATCGATCGCAATCTTGCCTTCAACAAACAAAGGATTCTGCCTCATTTTTTTTTTTTTTTTTTTTTTTCATTACACTCTCTCGTGACATGACGACTACCAATTAGCTAGTTCGTCAAATATAACGTTATTTGCATTTACTCGATCCTCTTGCTTTTTGCGGCACTCTCAACTGAGGCCGTTTTCGTGGAAAGGGCCCATAAAACAATAAACTGTAGAGAACACCTCAAGAATACTTTCTCACATCAAAACTATTCTGCAGGAGACCCCAAGACCCCCTTTAATATTCTAAAAGAGACTCCGAGACCCCCCTATAATATTCTGGGGGAGATTCCCAGCCAAGATGCCCCTTCAATATTCTGGGGGAGACTCCCAGACGCCCCTTTAATATTCTGGAGGAGACCCTCAGTCCCCCCTATAATATTCTGGGGGAGACTCCCAGACGCCCCTTTAATATTCTGGAGGAGACCCTCAGTCCCCCTATAATATTCTGGGGGAGACTCCCAGACGCCCCTTTAATATTCTGGAGGAGACCCTCAGTCCCCCCTATAATATTCTGGGGGAGACTCCCAGACCCACTATAATATTCTGGAGGAGACCCCTAGACCCCCGTAAGGGGCTAATTTTACAATTTTACAATAGGCAGGTTGCATGATATTTTTGCAAAGATTCATTAAAATTCGAACAACTTCATGTAAAATATTCCAATTTTTCCATAAGTTTACCGATTTGCCCCTTGATTTTAATGGTAACATTATATCCTCCGCAAGTTGCTAGAAATTTAAAATTTTCAGACGGTTATTAATATAGTCGAGTTTGGAAACTATCAGAGCACCTCGTTCGTCCACAGACTGACAATGAGCTCTATATTCATACTAGAACCAGCAGGCCGATCTTTTACTTCATCATTAAACCGACCGTTAAGACTATATATGAATGATTATATTGATCGAAAATTGTAAAACTTGGCCGTTGGTATGGTAACCATAGTTAAAGTGCCAACTTTTTACACGAATCTCATTAATAACCATTGATAGCCATTCTCATTAATAACGAGACGACCTTTGTATAACGATGGTTACCATAGCAACGGCTAAATTTTACAATTTTCGATAAGTAGAATCACTCATATACAGTCTGAACGATCAGTTTAACAATGAAGTAAATGATTGGCCCGCAGATGACACAACAACCAAATCTATCTGGAGACTTTTTTTTTACTTTGTTTGCTCACACGGTCTATCTTAAAAAAAAAAAAAACAAAAAAAATTCTCGTCGTACTTATTTCCATCTTTTGCATTTTATTTTTATATTTTTCCCCCCGCGGTACATCGGAAAAAGCTGTATCAGAAAGTTCCAAGAGTGCTAAAGGATTACGGCGTGAACTTTCACGCGTGAGCATCTGTTCCCCATCTTTTTTGAACTCCTTTGTACCGTCAAATTATTTATAAAAGCACGGAACTTTAGGCAAAAACTTTTAAAGCGAATCGGCTACCTCACTACTTTTCTTCTCTTGAGCTCCGCTGTCGCCTCGAAATTCCTCTCTCCGCACTAATCTCGCTCGGGGGAAAATACTTACTGTTTGAGAGAACAGAATGACGGTTTGTAGTTTCACTCATTGGGTCAACGCCGTTTATTTTGAATACAGAGAAAATGAACTTAATACGATTAACTAGACTAGTTTCTTTCAGTTTAGCTTCACAGTTTCGTGAACTTTAATAAAAGAGTATAGACTTTAAGTAAATGAGCACAATGGATCTGTTGCATACTTTTTCTACAGCAAATTAGAACCTTGATTCTTATGTGAAATTCGGCGAAAATAACGATGCGCACATTAAAAACGTTCAAAATCCACTCATTAACTCAGGAAATCATTTCAATTTCAAACAGCCCGCGCTACACTAGACACTATTTGCACCGGTATACTACTACATAGACGGAACCACCGTGCACAAGTAAGCAACATCGTAACTGCAAAAATATGGAATTCTGTTCTAAATACATGAACTTTTGGCTGCATCTGCTGTCTGGTCTTTTCAGTTTATCAAATATTACAAAATAACAAAAGAAATGTACGCATCTAAACGGAACATTCCAATGTTTGTAAGTTCTGTTCATGTTTACATAAACGAGATGGTTCCATCTATGTAGTTATAAGTCGGTGATAAAGTGTCTATTTTGGCGCGGGTTGCTTGAAATGGAAGGTATTTTCTGAGTTAATGAGTGGATTTTGAAAGTTTTTAATGTGCGCATTGTTCTTTTCGCCGAATTTTACGTTAGAAACAACGTGCCATATTAATGTAGCAAAAATACGCAACAGACCCATTGCATTCCTTCTTTGTTAATCAGTCCTGATTGGAAAAGACTTGTATTTAGTGAAAGCCGTCTAGAGTAGTCTAGAGTCCTCCTTAATATTCCACATTTGTTTTGCTTTATCACAGCAAACAAAGTTAGAAATAGAGGAAGTATATTGCAATGGAGCAGAGACTTTCAAGGTATTTAGTTTCGATTATCAGCCCACTACGACTAAGTAAATTATGATAATTACAAAATAATTGGCTCTCATCGTGCCTAATACTATCCTAAAGAATATTCATCCGTGAAGTTTCAATATTATTTA
The DNA here is from genome assembly GCA_011764245.1 of Trialeurodes vaporariorum. Lineage (NCBI taxonomy): Eukaryota > Metazoa > Arthropoda > Insecta > Hemiptera > Aleyrodidae > Trialeurodes > Trialeurodes vaporariorum. The sequence continues at coordinate 11,440,985 of VMOF01000001.1, read as the reverse complement.
ACTATATGTAGATTGGAGGTGTAAATGCACAAACTTTCTGTGGTGTCTGTCGGTCCGTCTGTCTGTAGCCATAAAACGTGAAACCCAGCATAACTATGTAACTATTGATCTATATATGCATCCAAATTTTTCAGAGATGTTGCATTTAACATTTCCTAGAGGGACTTTCTACTTTGTTTTTTTTTTTAAATTTAAATTTTTAGGTTAGTTATGGATGAAAAATGGTTTACCATTGAAATTAAAGGGAAAATGGGTCAAACAAATGAAAAATGTAATCCCTTTAGATCTTTGGATTTGGATAAAAATATCATTCGGAGGTATTGAGGTCTCCCTCAGAACGTCAAGGGGGAACTGGGACTCTTCCCCAAGATACTTAAAGGGGTCTGGGGGTCTCCCCCAGAATATTGAAAGGGGGTCTGGGGGTCTCCTTTAGATTAAATTTTATGTGAGAAAGTGTTAGTGGGGTGTTCAGTGTTTACTACAGTTTATTTTTGTTTCTTGTTTTTTTATACGTGTCGAAAATTGAGTGAAAACTTTCCTTTTTTTTAATATTCTTGAACTTTTCTGTTTCAGGTAAGATGCTCTGAAATTTTTGGAAGTTCCCTGAGCTGGGATCATTTCACGCAAATGTAATTATATCGAGTTGTTATGATAACAATTTGCATTTCTAGAGGCTAAATATTTATACCCCCCAGAATGACTTCGTGCCTTTGTTTTTGATTTTTGAGCTCTTCACCTATGGACAGCTTGATACCTGGACTTCATACTAATGGCAAATAAGTTGGTTGGTGGCAAACATTAGGCAGTTGATATCAATTAGAGTCATTTCGATAAAAAGCTGTTAGAACTGATTCAAAGAACTCACAAAACTTCAAATAAATAAGTCTAATTGCGAAACGTAAAGTACACTAAACACTAAAAAAAAGAGATAGCAAAAATACCAGAAGCGTATCGATGAGTAAACCAAGGTGAGGGACGGTACTTTTACTAGAATTTCTAATGTTGTTACCATTGTTATTAAAAATGTTTAGGAAATGCTGGTTCTGTGGCCTTAGTCTAACAGTAACAGAAGACTTTTCTTGGAAAAGAACTAGACTTTCTGTGGTTCATACATCGTTGAGCGTCTGGTAGTTTTATTAGAATTTAAAATTTGTTTTGTTTTTGTTTTGTTTTGTTTTGTTTTGTTGTTTTTTTTCAGAGAAGGGTTTAAAAATCATATTTGGGAGGGTGGGGGGTGGTGGTATTCTCAACCGATACACTAGTTAAGGCGTACCTTAAAATGGCAAGAACTTCTGCATTTATAATGGGTAACCTGTGTCTAGATTTGTCTTTAGAGTTTTGTATACGCGCTTTACTTTACGTCATTAAAAAGGACAATGTAAGCAGTGGCGACTCGTGCTATGCGATTTATCGATGTCCACTTGATTTAAAAGTATAAAAAAGTATCGATTTCTCGGGGGTTCAAATGACCCCCCTGACGATCGATACTTTTCTATACTTTTAAATGGAGTTGACATCAATGTATCGAATTTCACGAACCGCCACTGAATGTAAGCCACATTCGGCAGCATTGGATGGATGGCGCATAAATGCCGCGTTTTTATTGGCGCGTTTGGAACATCTTTGTCGTTACGTAAACGCGCTTGGCAACATCAAAGTTTAAGCTTTTATCAAAATACCCGTCATATCGCGCAAAGTTGTTTCGAAGTTCATAAAAAACGTGCAAATTTCTGTGGAGAGTCGAAAATGGATCAGATGTTACCGTTACCATCCTACGCGTTGGCGCATTATGCTTTTAAAGTCGATCATTTTTAAGACTTTCCCCAAAGTTGGCTGAGGGAGAAGCAGCTTAGTTTTACTTTAACAATCAAATTAGGCTGAAGGGATAAGCACAGTTTAAAGAGTCGAGAGAGGAAGATAGAAAATAAAGTTTCTTTTTCTTACAAAGTATTTTTTGAGTCGTCAAAATATAACCCGGTATTTTTTTTCCGCGATGTTTACGTGTATCAAAAATAAACCCGATTTGTTTACTATGTTTTATTTTTAGTTTTTCGTTTTTGTTTTTTTTTAACCCAATAGTTTTATTTTAGCCTAAAAAACTTTGCTATACTTTGTCACTTCACCAACACTTGTGATCATAGCCGTAGCCAGGATATTGTCTGTCTCTCTCTTAGCCCATTTAAACGCATGTGTTAGAAAAGGACAGAAAGAGGGGCTGAAGTCACGTGACAGCCCCTATATCCATCCTTTTCTAACACATGCGTTTTAATGGGCTAAGAGAGAGAAAGACAATATCCTGGCTACGGCTATGCTTGTAATGTACACCTCATTTTTTCTGCCTTTTTAGAAAGAGAGTTCTGATGCTCAGCATGATCATGAGCGGATACAGGGAATTGTCTTTCTCTCTCTCCTCCCATTTAAATACGTGTGTTAGAAAAGGACAGAAGAGAGGGCCAAAGTCACGTGATGGCCCCCTCTGCTGTATCTAGCAGAGACTGATCCGTCTAACCATAGGCGGACCGTATCAGGGGAGAGGGGGTGATATAGCCCCCCCAACTTTTTTTGGGCGGAGGGGCTAAAAATAGGAGAAAAGTCATCACTTGAGACTTGAGAAGCAAAAAAAAATGTCATCATCACTTTTTAGCCCCCCCTTCTTTTGGCCAAGGTCCGCCTATGTGTAAGTACACTGTACATTGCACAACCTCGTTGTTAACCCTCTCCAGCACGCATTTTGGAATTTGACTTTTTTTTTAGATTTTTTTAGACCGTTCAAAAGAGGACAATTTTCTAAGACTTTTGATGGGTCACACATGTTTTTGCAAAATGCCCATTTAAATTCCATTGAAACCCATGTCACAGAAAATGGTACATATGTGTACCACCTTGCTGGAAAAAGTTAATCTGATGTTAGTCTCTATAGCTCTATGTCTGTTGTCCAAAACTGTGTGCCTCTCTCGTCAATGTGCGGCCAATGGAGCGTTGTCCTCAGGACGAAGAGGTTTGAGGGGCTGGGGTTGGTGGTCATCGTGTTGGAGGTGCGGGTTTCGGGGCCATGGCTGAATTTAATTAACCAACTCTCATACGCACGCAGTCTCGTCCGCAAGAATGAGCCACCCCTCCCCTCCCCCCTTTCCTCAAACTCATCATCACCAACACACCACATCCAACGCACAATATACGCTAGGCTACGGCTCGGCGTGAAACCGTTTTCTAAATCCGTGACAAGAATAATTTTCTAAGGTGATGAATGATGTGATCAGCATTGAAGAGCGGAAATTTAATTGGCACAGAGGTGGATTGTGAATTTCAATGAAACTATATGTTTAATCGATGTAAGAGAAATGATCAATTTTTAAGTGATTAAATTTGACCTCCTGCAGCTCGATACTTTTGTTTAGGTTTAACCCTTTCATAGGAAGTGGCACCCTTGTGTACCATATCATGTAACATGGGATTCAATTGTGAATTTTCAATGAATCGATGTAATCGCCTCAATTAAAACTAAGAGAAAGAATAGATTATTAAGTGATTAAAGTTGACCTTCTGCAAGCTCGTTACTTTTTCTTAGGTTTATGGTACCTTTGTGTACCATATCATGTAATATGGTATTCAATTGTGAATTTTCAATGCATCGATGTATCGCATCAATTAAAACTAAGAGAAAGAATTGATATTTTAGTGATTAAATTTGAACTCCTGCTGCTCGATACTTTATTTTTAGGTTTAACCCTTTCATGAGAAGTGGTACCTTTGTGTACCATATCATGTAACGTGGGATTCAATTATAAATTTTCAATGAATCGATGTATCGTCTCAATTAAAACTAAGAGAAATAATCGATTTTTAAGTGATTAAATGTGACCTCCTGCAGCTCGATTCTTATTTTCAGGTTGTACCCTTTCAGGGGAAATGGTAGACTTGTGTACCATTTTATGTATAGCATAGGATTCGATGAAATGTAAATAAACATTTTGCAAAAAATTGTGTGCCCCATCAAATTTTTTAGAAAATTGTCCTCTTTTGAACGGTTTGCAAAAATCTTGAAAAAATTCGAATCCCAAAAAGCGTGCATGAAAGGGTTAAGGTGATTCAACACCTGCCTGAAGTAAGGTTCTGGCCTAATAGATAGAGCCACTAGTAGCTTTTTCAGAATTTGACTCTGAGGGCATATAATTTTTGTTCCGAAACCATTAATCAAAATGGGTTTCCCCGCACAGGAACTGGGAAATTTTTAACTTGACTTTTTACAGCCGAATTTCAAAAATATTCGTCCAAAAGATTGAAGGAGAAATCTGTGACATAGAGCCCAATAGTTTGCCAAAGTTTCAGTGCTTTTTAGAAGCGCACCGTAAGATTTGGCAACGTTGCAGTTCAGCCATTTAAACCCATGAAAAAGATCGAAATATTGGGTGTCGGTGAGCACCGTTGGATTCGACTTTTAACCAGGGTTTAAATGGACACAAGACAACGTTGCCACATTGCACGTTACGCCATTGGTGCCTTCTCCGTGAATCTAGAATCAATATTGTTACCATATTAATTTGGCTGAAAAAATTGAGTAAAAAACCGTCCAGTTTTCAGCCTCAGTTTTCTATAAAAAAATTGTGCCAAGATCGGCTGTGCTGCCCAGTTCTGGAACAAAAACTATTTCAGGTTTGAAAGGGTTAAACTGCAATTGATACCACATGCAAACTTTCAGAATTACTTTATAGGCACGTAAACGTGTTCGAGTAATGCAAAACTGATTCCAGTATCTCACTTTGCAGACCACAGCAATACTGCATTTCAAAGTGATGGTTACTGGTGAAAAGGGAGTGGCAGAGAGCGATTCTGAATACCGATAAAACATCAGGTTTATTTGAGCAGAACAGTTTGCTCTAATTTCTACCTGGAACCTCTCTTAGGATCTTATACCCGAACGAAAGGGTTTCCTAGCTCCAAATTGAATTGACCATGCGAACGCGAATATTGGCGGAGTTAATTTGAATTTATTTGATCAACTCTCAAATCGAGCAAGCAATTTATCTGCGGTCGATCGACCATTTTCCAGGGAGGAGCGGGAGCTGCTTTTCTTACGAAGGATAAATCATACCCACCAAGGCAGGAGACGTTTCCTGAAAGTCTGCCAAAGGAGTGGTCATAGATACCCGGAGCTTTCAACCGAAACTTTATGAGCCTTAAACTTTTGGTGGATCGCTTGCTGTGAGCTCGGTGATTTATTCACTCCACGAAAGAATGTGAGACTAATTTTAATTTTTCTCCCGCGATCTCTATTTTTCGACTCAACTTTCTCAATGTATTGAGCTCGATTTGTTTTTTCCTTTTTCAAGATCACCCCTTTTATTCACTCTTATCGATACGTGGATGAATGCTGGGTCTAAATTTTTAGAATTGACTAATAAATTGAAAATGAATATTTTTCTATCATACGCAGTGGTGGACCCAAAAAGTTTTTCATGCACGACCCCAATGGGTGTGCGTATTGGTTTTGGTATGGTTTTTGTTTTGCGCAGTTGTACAATGTACTTTAATTTTTGAGCATTGAAATTCATACGAATTCTCTGTTTTAAGCTGATGTTTTAGAACTATTTGGCACCTCAGCCATTTTGTAGCCAATCGAATTCCTCTATTTGTCCAGCAGACCGATATTTCGTCGATAGTATTACCCATTTTTACTGATTTTCAGACGTAAAATTACCTCGAGACTCTTTTAATGACATTTGGTTCATAATAAATATTTTTCTATCATACAGAGTGCGGCGGACCCAAAAAGTTTATTTATTTATTTATTTTTTTTATGGGATCTTATGAACTTATATTTGAAGCAACTGAAGAAGAAATTTCAGGCAATTTTCTGTTTAAGAAATGCCGAATTCGAGTCTTGGAGGGGGAGGGGGGCCACTTGTACCCTCCCCCCGGACCCACCACTGGTTATGATAGTCACCAAAAGCTTACAACTAAGCAATCTTGGAACATTGAACATTGGTGTCTGAGATAGTCAAAACAATGTTATAAAGGGGGTTGTATTCAGAAAATAATAGGAAATAAAAGGAACTCCCCGGTGAATTATTTCATTGACTTGGCAACTCCGTAACGAACACTAGACTGCGGACCTTCGATGTTGCTGGCATTGTTTGAGCACAGCGTAATGAGCGCAGTTGCGGTACGGTAACCGCGCCTCCTGCCCTGCTCATTTACCGGTCAAGCGTTGCCAAATTTCAAATAATTATTCGGAAACTCCCTATTTTACCATAAAGTTTTATATGATATACCTGTTATAATGGAGGTTTGTCAACATTACTTCAGACAGATGGATTTCTGGGAAGGTCTATCCTTCTCTCTCGCCACCCGTTTGAAAGCATGTGCTAGCCAATGATAGGAATACAGGCCGTTCCGTGATTTTCGCATCCTCATTGCGGCCCTTTTTCGTCACATTAGTTAACCCTTGTGAGCCTAAGGGGGGGTACATTTGTACCCCAGGCCAGTTTTTTTGACGCCATTTTGTCAAAACTGCTCAAAATTTTTTAGGACTTCATGACATTTTAAGTTAGGATACTTAGAACACGTCTACCAAATTTCATTAATTTTTATGAATTTTTGTCGATATTATAGAAATTTAAAGTGTTGGGGTACAAATATACCCCCCTTCGTCCAGCCAGTTTTAAGTTTGGAACCATCTATTACAGTGAATTTTACGGAAATTTTATGTAGATTAAGAATATTAAGTCAGATCATTGAAAAAAATTGGAAATTTATCAAAAATGGAAAAATAATATGGTACCTCATTTCATTTTTTCCATTTTTTTTATTTTGACATTTTTTTAAATTTGGCAACATAGGAAAAATTTACTCAAATTTCACATAAATTACTCTCTTAGGGTACTAAGTACATAATCCATCCATTAACGTTTCAAAATTATTGATACTGACTGTGCTGCATGAAAATATCCTTGGGGTACAAAAATACCCCCCTTAGTCCTTTGTGTTACCGAAATACCTTAGGCTCACAAGGGTTAAAATGTGTGGGGGGAGGGAAAGAGAATGAGAATGAGAATAGACTGTTTTGCCGTCTGAATAAGCATTTGGTTCCAAACAAACTCTGGTTCGATGTAATTTCTCCATAAGTGCATTTTTTAAAGGAAATGTTGACTATTAAATCAAGAAATCAAATGCGACCATTTTGAAAGTAGGAATTCTAGTATTCTAGGAATCTAAGTAGGAAAATGCTCAATTATTCCTGGCTCAATGACTAAAATTGCCGAAATCAATAAGATATTTCAGATTAATAAATACATTTGGAGGGTTAGAATCGCCCGAAATCCCGCCAATTCCACAGCAATAAAAATAACATTTAGGTAATTCCAACCTCCAAATCCATCGTTTAATATGTAATATTTTGTTCATTTTGACAAATAGAATCAGGCAAAATTGATCATTTTAGAGGACGTAAAATTCATAGTCGCAAAAAGGTCAGATAAACTGTTTGATCTAATAGCCTGAATTTCCGTTCAAAAATGCGCTTATGGGAAACATACATTGACCAGAGTTTGTTCAGAACTCGAAGGCCTCGGGCGGCAAGCGACGGCAATCACTCCACTAAATCAGTCTATGAGAATGAGAATGAGAAAAAGAGAGAGGAAGAAAAATAGAAAGAAAAAGAGAAAAATAAAGAGAGACAGAGAAAGGTAGTGGACGAGAGAGGGAAGAACAGTGGAAGAGAGAGTCGGGGAGGGAGAGAGAGAGTGAGAGTGAGCGAGAAACAGAAAGTGAGGGAGATACAGAAAGAGAAACAGAAAGAGAAAGAGTGAGAGAAAAATAAAGAGAAATAGAAGAAAGAAAGAGAGAGGGAGGAAGAGAGAGAGGGAGAAAGAGAAAGAGAGAAAGAGTGAGATAGTGATTAAAAGAGAAAGACAGAGAGAAGAAGAAGCGAGATCAAGAAAGAGAAAGAAAGAGGGAGAGAGAGAGAGAGAGAGAGAGAGAGAGAGAGAGAGAGAGAGAGAGAGAGAGAGAGAGAAATATGTAGAAAAACGAGAAAGTAAAAAGAGTAAGAGAAAAAAAAAGAGAAATAGAAAAAGAAAGAAACAGAAAGAGAGGAAGAGTGAGGGAGAAATAGAGGTTGGGAGAGAGAGATAGAGCAAGAGCGAGAGAGAAAAAGAGAGAACGAGGAAGAGAGAGGGAAAGAGAGATAGAGAGAAAGGGAGGAGGAGAGAAAGGGAGATAGAGAGAAAGAGAGAGAGAGAGAGGGGGGGAGAGAGAGAGAGGGAGAGAGAGAGAGAGGGGGAGAGAGACAGAGGCAGAGGCAGAGACAGAAAGAGAAAGTGAGGGAGAGAAAAGGAGACAGGGAGAGAGATAGAGAGAGAATTTAGAATCCGTTTCCGCTGCAGAGCCCCATCGCGCACGTTCTCTTTCGGTAATAACAGAATAATTTCTTCAACCAACATAAACCAAGAGTTTAGAGGCCACCACGGCCGCAGCCCTCGGAAAAATGGGCAGTAAAGTAGGAGAGAAACAAGCCTAGGAAGAGAGAAGGCGGAGCAGGAAACTGGAAACAAATGCTAGGAAAGAAATGAAAACAAGATTATCCGCAATTCTGCGAAAAGCCACCGCGCGTGGAGCTGATGCAGAGAGGTGAAACGATTTATATTTGCTGATTAGAGGCAGCTGCAGAATGCAGAAATCGGAGCTCGTGCAGCAACGCCAAAGCACTCATTTTTCAAATCCCATTTCTACCGCGTTACTCAGCCTTTCGATTTGTCTTCATTCGCCATAACCTTCTTGGTTGCCAATTTTAGGTTTGGCTCCAAGACAATAGCGGGTTTGGAGGAAACTTTTGCTACAGCAGTAAAGAGCGTTATAATTATTACTATGAGCGAGAGCCGTTTCACAACCAATGGGTCTGTTGCGTACTTTTGCTACATCCATATAACTCCTTGTTTCTAACGTAAAATTCGGCGAAAATAACGATTCGCACATTAAAAACTTTCAAAATCCACTCATTAACTTAGAAAATACCTTCCATTTCAAACAACCCGCGCCACACTAGACACTTTATCACCGACTTATAACTATACAGGGATGGAGCCATCTCGTTTATTTAAACATGAACAGAACTTACAAACCTTGGAATGTTTCGTTTAGATGCGTACATTTCTTATATTATTTTGCAATCTTTGATAAACCGAAAAGACTAGACACCAAATGCAGCCAAGAAATAATTCATGTATTTAGAAGGGAATTCTATCATTTTGTAGTTACGATGTTGTTTACTTATGCACGGTGGTTCCGTCTATGTAGTATAGTATACCGGTGCAAATAGTGTCTAGTGTAGCGCGGGCTGTTTGAAATTGAAGTGATTTCCTGAGATAGTGAGTGGATTTTGAACGTTTTTAATGTGCGCATCGTTATTTTCGCCGAATTTTACATAATAATCAAGGTTCTATATTGTTGTAGCAAAAGTGTGCACCAGACCCATTATTAGCATTATTCTCATATAATTCCTATGAGTAAATCAAAGTTTTAACACTATACCAGTCATTCATCTTCATATGACAGATGAATATGCTGGTAGTGTTACAACTTCGATTCACTCATAGGAATAACATGAGAATAATGCGAATAATTTAAGTTAAGTATTCATCGTTATTCAAAAAATGATACTAGTCCATCACTGTATTATTGTAAACTTTCACATTTTCACAAATCTCATAATAAGTGGCGAATATTTCAAGGTTTCAAAAATTTGCACTCAATTTTATTGTTGACTGTTGCACTAAGGTCTGAAAAAAAATTGCCGAAATTTTTAAGTCAAAGAAGCCGTCAAAATTTATCGTTTTTAACGTATTGAGCTTAGATTAACTTTTTTCAATAACATTTTTAAGTTTAAATTATACTTGTTAAAAGTTGTTGTCATTATTAAAATTGGTTTTAAAATTTTATAAATAATGATTCGATGAAAAATTTACTTACTTCTTGAATTTTGTCCATTTTTTGACGATCCGAGACCACAGAGTGCATTGGTTAGCACGGTGCACAACGTTTCCGTATACTTTTCATACCGATAACGTTTCCGCACACCTTTTCCCGAATTTCATTTCCGCACACTGCACTATTTGGCAACGCTGTGACGGTGCTACGCGCTTATCCGAGTACTATGTTTAATTCGATCCACCCGGCGCAGTACCGAGTTAAAAAGAGGCGCAACAAATGTACATTTTTGGGTATGAAGGTAATACTTTCTGAAGGAGATAACCTATTTAAACATTATGAAAACCAATAAAATAATAAAAAAATGAAATAATAATTAAAAAAAAAAAAAAAAAAAAAAAAATATAAATATTAAAATAAAAATAAAGAAAAAAACTTTTACTCACCAACTTCTCTGCTATTTCCGGTGGTTAAAAATGCTGTCATAGTAGGAATCTTCATTATCAGAACTGCAACCAGGCCCCTCGTTGGATTTTCCATCTAAATTGTCAAAACTATTTTCACCAATACTATGTCCATCGTCGTTTTTTTGCGTTCGGAATTTTCGAAATTTAAACCCCTCATAAAGTAACAGCTGTCCTCCCCGATTACTTTTCATCACTTCAAAAGCACCAAGCATAGATTTTGCTTTTAAATCTACTTTAAATTGACACACACGCACAAACAAACAAACACACGCAATAACAAGGGTTTTTTCAAAAATTTGCACTCAAAAAATTGGATTTAAACTTAATTAAAAAAAATTTGAAAACACTTTAAAACTATAAACCGTCATAATTTATCTTTTAACGTTTATTTGATTAACTGGTTGCCCAATAACATTTTTAAGTTTTAAAACGATACTTGCGTAAAAGTATGGGTGTCAATTAATTAAATTGGTGTGCGGAAATTTTTTTAAAAGTGTTCGGAAAAAATTCGGGAAAATTTGTCAACGTTATGTTATGATCGCGGAACGATGCATGGTTAGCAGATATGGCAAATGATCCAAAGCGAGATAACTATTCCGGCATGGCGGTATTGATTTTGCCTATACCAAGAATTGAAGGCGTTTTGGGATCTGGAATCAAAATTCGATGGACGGAAATAACAATTAAACAGGTATCCATATAACCATATTGCAGACCATCCAGTTTTTCTGTCCCTACGAATGGATGCTGGTGAGGGGCTTAAAAAGTTACAAAAATAAAGAATTATAAGTAAAAAAACAAAAAACTGACTTTGGTTACATAAACATTTTTGTTGGTTTCACTTTGGTTTCCGAACATACTATGGGCATTCTCCCTCATCTCATTAGAGATATTAAAAAAAAATATTTTTGAAAACCATTCGAGGAATTTTTCGTAATTAGAGATGGGAAACTAATCAGCTTTGGATAAAAAAACAAATGAATTTATCAAGATTAACAAATTCGTAACTTCAATCAACCTGATTTCAATTAGAAAGAGCATAACCGCTTTTTTCGCTGCTGGAAAGTGCGAGTACTTTTTGTTGGAGAGCCGCGCTTCCTTCTCTCATTTGATCGGTCTGAATGGCCTCTTCAAAAATCAAGCTCCAAACAGCTGGTAACTTTGCGTGACGTTCTACACCTTCACCGCAATAACTCAGAGTTGAAGTAAATATTTCAATCAACTTCGGTACAACAAAAGTCCATGCAAGGGTATCACCTTTTGCAGTAGATCCTGTTTATTTTTGTTGCGGTTTTCGAAGTTTCTTGTCAGTTATAACGGTTCTCTGCACGGCGTTCATGACCCTGGAATGGCTCGTGTATAAGCCTGTCATATTTCCTTTATCATGTTGGTGACTCAGAGGTAAATAAAATTGCAGCAAAGGGACTTTTCTGCGAAAGGTTTGGGAAGGTAGCATGAAAACATTGCTATAACGCGTGTTTATTTTATATTGTCTTTTGTATACTCACTCGGGCCTGTGGCATAAATTGGTGTTTGTTCTTGTTTTGTTTGAGTTTCGCACGATGTACAAATAAATTATTGTTTCCCTCCCCTTTCAAGTCCGAGTTGAGTTGAACGGCCTCCATGCTTATTGCATCAGATTACTGGACTAACAGTAATCCCCCCTCCCCGGTCTTTCTTCCCTCCTAACTTCTCAAAAATAAATTAATTCTGCTCATTGTAAAGCGCGATAATTATAACATTGCCTCTCTAAAGAGATCAATTTGAACATTATTTTATTGTTTATTTTTGTTATTTTTTAATTTTTAGGTGTCTTCATATCTAAGGGGCAGGACCCAAAATTTTGTTTTTCAGTCCATCATGCAGTCTCTATTTTTTTCTCCCTCCAACCATTTGTACTTTCTAAAAAATGCCAATAGACAAAGCTAGACTTAAGATTAAAAGTCCTTTATTATCTATACATCTTTCATTGAAAATATACGGCCCAAATCTGCGTATATCTGTGAACACCGGGCAGAGAGTCTAAATCATTGGTGACCAAGGATTTCATCAGATTTTGACTGTGAAAATGTGAACACGATCGAGAAATCTAGGTAACCCAAATACATATATTAATTCAGGCCATTTTCAATGCACCATTTCCCTATAGAAAATTGGAAAACTGACCAAGTGCAATTGAATCATACAACATTTGTGATTGGCTCTTAAATTTAGGTATAACACTATTTGGAAGATCATAATTGAATCCTTGGGCGAACTGTGGATGAAATAATTGGTTTAGCAAAAAAAATGGAAAAAAACTGAACTTATAAGACCAAAAATCACGGAACATTTACACCCTGAAAGAACGCCGTTTTTACTTTCCCACTCTAATAAAGTTAGAAATTGAGAAAGTATTGCGATGGCGCAGATGTCTTTTTGTCTACTCCGGCATAATTTTTGAACCAAATCGTCCATATACGTCCAGATTTTACAGAGAAGTTTCTTTCAACATTTCTTAGAAGAATATTCTTTTGTTTTTTCAAAATTTCTAGTTTTTAGAAAATTTTGGAGGATAGAAATTTTCCATCAAAATCAATGGGGAAAAAATGGGTAAAATGGATGAACGTATAGGGGAAACTTGGAATATTTCAAATATAGCTCTTTAAATTTTGATAAATCTTTTCAAAAACATTCTGCAACCAGCCTGCTGTAAAATTAAGCCCTTGAGGGGGGTCTGGTGGTCACCCTATGAATAATGAAGGGGGGTCTGGAGGCCCCCACAGATTAAGTTTGATGTAAGAATGTTTTCTTGGGGGATTCACTACAATTTATTTTGGCTTCTGATCGGAAAAAAACTGGGGATGTCTCAGCCATTATAGGTCCCAGAGGCCTCGGCGTACCTCAATTTCTTCCTTTGTAACACATATTCATGTTTGGGAGTGGGGCAATTCACGCGGATAAAGCAAAGACTACATTGGCGGATCCAGCAATCTGACAACAGTGTATTATTTCCATTTGTTTGCATGAGAAATAATCGATTTGTCATGGGGCTGCAGCCCCTCCAAGAGTCGACTGTTAACCCTTCGACTGCTGAGTTAGGAATGCAGGTACTGCCAGGGTGTGAATGGAAAACCGTGCAAATTTACGAATTGTTACGTTTTTTGTTTAATTTTTTTTTAATTTTTTTTTTTTATTTTTTTTTTTATTTTTTTTTAAGAGTTTTGAGGAATCCAGTCACGATTGCGAGTATACTCGTCCGCAGCTCTAAGAGAAGAGGTTTCTCCGCCGCGAGTATACTCGTCCGTAGCAGTTAACCCTTCACTGCATGATTTTTTTTTCTCAAGCAAATGTGGATTTTCAATGTATTAGGTGGTCAAATACACGGGAAAAATAGTGAAAAAAATAATTTGGCGGTTTTTCGGTCAAAATTCTCTTTTTTCTATTTTTTACTCGTTTTTTACAAGTGATATAACACCATAAGAAATGGCGGAAATTTTTTTGATTTATTTTTTTTTAAATTTTCATTTTTTTTTTTTTTTTTTTTTTACTTTAATTGGATTTTTCAAAAAGCCAATGCCGGAAACTTTATAAAAATAATCAAAATGTGGTCAGTTTGGATACGAGGGCAAATTTTCCCCCTGACATGATTTCGATCACGAACCCTTCACTGCATGATGTTTTCTTTTAGCCAATTTTTTTTTTTTTTTTGTGTGAGCTCAAAACATACCTTCTCCCGCGTTGACACACCATGCACCGAAGGCATATCTCAAAACCTGTATTTCATATGAGCGTTTGAAGAATTTGTTCCACCGGTGGAACCCCATGCAGTGAAGGGTTAAAGGGTTAATCATACATTCAAATGAGAGGAATGCGCAGTTGCCAGATTGCTTCATCCGCCTATGAAAGACTGCGATTATTTATCTCATGGAATGTAGAGAATTAGGATATACCTTCGTCTCTGAGCCATTGTATCTCTTAGAGACCGGGGGGGGGGGGGGGGGTCGGTTGGTCGGTGGGGGAGCGAGGAAGAAGTTAAGTTAACACTGGGCGGAAATGGGTGCCATAAATATAAAAAGGGGAGCCTTCAACCCCCCCCCCATTTTTGACCCCGCCCTGCTTTCGTTCAAGGCGGTTGCGGCAGTGCTCGGTGGAGGCAGCAGTGCAATAAGAGGCTAGCAGAGCTCGCGGAGTCACGTAAAGACGTTACGGGAAGAATTAAGGGCAACATTAACGACGCCACGGTTCACGGTTCGCTAATGTTGTCAAATTGGCATTTTTTGTTTTATTTTGACATTTGATTTCATAAATGAGACAAATAGCAAGGTCAAATAAACTGTAGGGAATGCCCTAGGAACACTCTAACACATAAAACTTGATCTGGGGGGCCCCAGACCCCCTTTTTATGGAGGAAACCCCAGACCCCCCTATAATATTCTGGAGGAGACCCCTAGGCCCCCAGTAAAGGGTTAATTTTACAGTTGGCTGGTCGTAGAATGTTTTGCAAAATGTAGTCATTATTCAGACATCCATATTTGAAACATCCCAATTTTCCCCTATGCTCACCCGTTTTACTCATTTTTTCCCATTGATTTTAATGGGAACCTTTCACTCTCCATAACTTGCCTACAGTTTAAAATTAAGAAGAAGAAGAAAAAAAAACCCCTTTGGGGAATGGTAAAAGCAACTTCTCAGCAAAATTTTGATGCATGCAGACGATTGGTTCGAAAGTTATGCTTGGATACAGATAGTCTTACATCTGGAAACGCTGAATTTGGTCCATTCAAACCCGTGTAAAGTCTCGATTCGAGGGAGTGCACTGATGTATGCACCACCAACAGTTCGATCTTTTTCACGAGGTTTAAATGGACAAACTACGAAAGTGCCAAATTTCCGGCGATGCCTCTGCTTTTGAAACTTGATTCACCATATATGTGATTAACTTTTCAAAATGTGCCGACACATTTTAACTTTCCGACAAAGACTCGATGAATAAAATTCCGTTGATATTTTAAAAAAAGTATTATTTTATAAACTATAACTATAAAGCAGTGACGGAGCGTGCAATTTAGGAACGTTGCAATATATTCATTTAAATCATGAAAAAGATCAAAATATTGAATTTTCGGTGACTGTAGCCTTCTCATTCGACCTTTCAAATGGGTTTAAACGGATGAGAAAACAAATTTTGCCAAATTGCATCGCTACACCACTGTTTTAAATAACTGAATTTTAATTTTTAATTTTTTTTTTTTTTCAATTTCATCCACTTGGCTCTTAATAATTAAAAAATTAAAATACAAATAGAAAACTAGAAACAACGCAATAAGATTTAGGTCCATTTGAAATTAGCTGGCTCCTGTTAGAAACGGGAGTGCACATTCTCAACAAAAATAAATGAGTATTCTAAAGTAAATCCATTCTATAATCTGAATGAATTCTTAAGAACTACCAAAGTAAGAGAAATCTTTGTACTGCTTTCTGATAAATAGCTATTGTATGTTTCCTTAAAATACCTACTTTTCTTATTTTTCTTTCCAATGGCTGTGCACAGTCTTAAGGAAAATTATGTTTTTGTACTGAGCTTTAAGCAAAGCTGTTGTATCAATCTCAAATAAATAAAAAAATAAAATAAAATAAAAAATAAAAAAATAAATGGCAACGCAGGGTCACTCTAACCTCAACTCCTCCGGTGCAATGGTGCGCCGCGGTTCCGTTTCATTATGCTCTCTCCTTGTGCACCGAAAAACTGGGAAAATGAAAAGTAATTAAAGAATAAAAAAGAAAAGAAAAGAGAAGAGAAAGAAAAAGCAAAACTACCTATGGTTTAGATAGGAAAAAACGAAACTCATAAAGTGGGTTTATGTGAATGCAGCAATAATATCCTGCATCCCACTTCCCCTCTTCCCCTAGTCTCTACCTCTCCATCTCATCTGAACATTGAACATCGCACAGTGGATTGGGATGAAATCTATTTCATGATATTCATGGGACGCTAGTAAAAGTTTGGCTTCATATTTAACCCTTGACACTTGATGATACGAAAGTAATGGGGCAGTTTCAAGGGTCTCAAATTATGTTTTTTTCTTAAAAAAAAAGAAAAACATACTCCTTTATCTTTAACCCTTGACACTTGATGATACGAAGGTAATGAGGCAGTTTCAAAGGTCTGAAATTTTGTTTCTGTTTTGTTTTTTGTTTTTTGTTTTTTTTTTTTAATAAAAAAAATGATAGTACTTTATATTTAACCCTTGACACTTGATAATACGAAAGTAATGGGGCAATTCAAAGGTCTCAAATTTTGTTTCTTTTCATAAGGAAAATGATTGTCCTTTATCTTTAACCCTTGAAACTTGATGATACGAAGGTAATGGGGCAGTTTCAAGGGTCTGAAATATTATTTTTTTTTTCATAAAAAAAAAAAATGAAAGTCCTTTGTATTTAACCCTTGACACTTGATGATACGAAGGTATTGGGGCAATTTCAAGAGTCTAATTTTTTTTCTATATATATATAAAGAAAACGTTAGTCCTTTATATTTAACCCTTGGCACTTGATGAATGGAAAGTAATGGGACAATTTCAAGGGTCTAAGATTTTGTTTTGTTTTTTTATAAAGAAGATGATAGTCCTTTATATTTGACCCTTGACACTTGATGTTATACGAAAGTAATGGAGCGGATTCAAAGGGCTAAAATTTTGCGTTTTTTTAAAGAAAATCATAGTTCTGAGTGGGTTGAGAGCAAAAGTGCCTTTGATTTTTTCCTGATTTTTACTAGATGTCCCGGTTCTGGAGATACACTCTTGTAAAGTTGTAAAAAAAAATCATATGCGTAGTGACGTCACTCCGCAGAATTTCCATCTAAAACAATGTATTTTGGACTAAAATCTCATCTTTGGAACAATATGGGACTTAATTAGAAACCAAAGACATATTTATTCTCAGCTTATCAAGTTCTTTCATTTACTCAGTAAAGAACACAACATTTCAGACCCTTGGAACTGCCCCATTACCTCCGCATCATCAAGTGTACAGGGTTAAATATAAATTCAAACATTTTGATGTCCCGGGGGAGCTAGGGGGTGAATTTTTACTCCATCTACTTTGTAGCCTATGAATAATGGAAATTTTGACGAAAATATCCGACTTTTTAAGGAAATCTTCTAAATACCCTCATTGAGGTATGCGTGGAAGATTAAATGAAATGTCTGCTTTTTATCTTCAAACAAAAGTGAACTGACCGGGGTCAACCCCCCCCCCCCCACTTCCTTGAGCACACAAAGAGTTAATGGAAAAATAAATTATCGACCCTCAGAACACAGTATCTTACGATGAGAGGACATTCTCTGTAAAAATAATTTCACGTCAATCTAAATTTCAGTAAATTATGAATAGAAACAATAAAAGATCAACATTTTCATTCTTTGTTCGTGTTTCATTCTTTTCAAACCACTGTGTCAACAGGCTTGGGCTAGCCAGGTCTTATGATAGTATCCAAATGTCTGAAGGAATAATCCGATTGGTCCATCACAGTCAGCGTTGTCTACCTGCAGATTTAAAACCGACCTCCCCTCACATTGGATTTAATGTAAATTACTAGGATTTCCCGAGAAGTCTGACAACTCCACGGTCAAAGTTTACACCTCCGGTCTTCGCAGGATTTGCAGCTCTGATGAACGCCTCCCCCTTCTTATCGGTCTTTTTCTTAGTTCATTATAATTTTGTGTGGGGGATGTGGTGATCCTGGCGAGGAGAAACCTAAAATTTATAGTTGATTTACTTTTTAGGCGAAGCGAAGAAGGGTTTAAGGTTTTATACTTTCGATAATCACGGGGCTCAGAAACTCAAGCGAGACTTGAAAGGGGACGAGTCATTTTTCGGTACTTACCCAGCGGATTTAAGTCGAGTTTGTTTAAGCAGCACAGTGTTGACAGTTTGGTGATAGCCTATTTATGCTATTTCTTTTGTCAGCGATAGCTGCTAAAAAGAAGCTGACAAAATTTGTCGTACATCTGACGTAATGGCGTGCATGAGTCAGAAATTTGACAAATTTTCTTCACTGAAAAAAAAAGTGCTGAATTTAACTCTTTTTTAGTTGAAAGTATGGACACCATTTAAAAACTGTTAGTTTGACTGTTTAAAATAGTTAAATTACATCCATGCCGTGTTAATTTAACTAATTTAAACAGTCAAATTAACAGTTTTTAGGTATGGTGTCCATACTTTCAACTAAAAACTAGTTAAATTCAGCACTTATTTTTTCAGTGTTTCTCATAAGCTCCTATGTAGAAATAATGGTGTTCTTTCGATCTGCTCAATCAAAAATGCAAAGTTATTAACAATTTTCAAGCTATAACAGAAAACGTAATGTGAATATGCCATTAAAGTCAAGGAGTCAATTAATTTTGTTTTGGCTCTCCTGAAAAGTTGAAAAAATCGACATACCTACAACTCTACGTCAGAGAGACGACGAAATAACAACAGTTTAATTTCGGATTCAGATCTTCAAAAAATCTTTGAAGTTAGAAGAGCCGACCATAACGTTTTTTTGGTACGTTTGCCATGCAAAAAAAAGTAGCTATGAGTTTTTTAAATAGTAAAAAAACCAAGAATCTTTTTTAGGCAAACGGGCGCATAAATATCCTTACTCCACGGTACTTAATTTTGTCTTTCTAATTGATTAAGTGTGGCATCACTCATTGATAAGTAAATACCTACATTTGCAAAAATTCCTTCTTGAAGGATCTTTTGTTGTCAACTCAGTGGGCTAGAAGGATGTGGAACGAATGAAAGCAATGGTGGCGCATGCAATCTGACAACATTGAATATCGTCCGTTAAAACCCATGTTAAATATCGACCTTAAGGTATGCATTATGGGTATTCCCAATAAATCAATGATTTTCATGTATTTAAATGGATTTAATGCAACATTGCCAGATTGCAAGCGCCGTCGCTTTATGAAAGTTAACGAACAGCCGGCCTTGATGGCTTGGTGGTCAGGACACTTGACTGCGCCAATCCATATAGGTCCCGGGTTCGAGCCCCGGTAGAGGCATCAGATTTTTCACTAGTCTTGTCGCTTGGACTCCTTAAAAGTGGGTCCACGACAAAGATTGCAGTGGAAATCTGGTTGCTTAGAGCATGGATGCGTTTAAACTCTCCGGTGTCTTCTGACATTAAACTAAAAAATTACTCATATTTAACCCAATTTGTCTGTAGTTGGCTGTAGGTCCCTAATTGAACGTGAAAATATATAAGCGAAATGAATCTCGGGGGGGGGGGGGAGTTAATTAATAAGCACCAAAAGGAAGCGTAACGTGCAATTTGGTTACGCTATAGGTTTGCCCACAGTAGTGTCGCGTGCAATTTGGCAGCGCTGAATTTCGTCCATCTAAACCCTTGCAAAATATCGATTCGAGGGAGTGCACTGTGCTCCTCCCATAGTGCGATCTTTTTCATACGTTTAACTGGAAAAAGTGCAGCGTTGCCGGATTGCACGAGACACCACTGTTTGTCCATTTAGACCCATAATATGAAGATCGAACAACTGAGGGTGCCTTTTTAGAGAGTCGAGCTTTGGGTGCAATGGCGCACGCAGGAATTAGTCTCTCTCGCTCTATTCCTGTTTGAGTGTATGTACTAGAAAAGGAAAGATATAGGGGATGAAGTCACGTTCAAGCTCCTGTTTCTGTCCTTTTCTACCACATGTATTCAAATAGAGTAAGAGAGAAAAAGACACATTCCTGTGTACGCTACTGCTTGCAGGGATTAGTAGACAATAAATGTCAAAAGTGGCATCGCTGGCTCGAGCCGAGATTCTGTCCTTTTCTACCACATGTATTCAAATAGGGTAAGAGAGAAAAAGACACATTCCTATGTACGCTACTGCTTGCGGGGATTAGTAGACAAAAATGTCAAAAGTGGCATCGCTGGCTCGAGCCGAGATTCGGAACCAACTTCCTCCTTTCAGCTCGGCTTCGCGTGAGTCTCCCTCCACTCTAAACAGCGAAAAGTTGACCCGGGCCCGAAACCGTGTCCTATTCAAGTTCGCAGAAGCCTTTTCCGCCTCCAGCACATTGCACGGAGTTACAAAGTTTGAAAGATGAAAAGCAAAGCTGTCGTCCGTCTTTTTTTTTTATCAGCGACCGCTCCGAAAAGAAATTACGCAGCTTGTGACGTTCGAGAGAGGAAAACGCCGTACATAGCGTCTGCACATCGCTGAATTGAAGGATGATGCCTGAAAATGGATCATTCACCATACTTCGTGCATATACGTGTTCCGTGAGTGCATTTAATGGGGCTGTTGCACACTTTTGCTGTAAGCGATTTAAGGGTTGATTCACTGAAAAAAAAGTGGATGGTAAAACTGTATAAAAAAAAGGTCATAGTTATTTTTCACCTCATTTTAATCATAAGATCTATCATTGTAATAGTTCGGACGCTTGAATCGACTCAAATTCCTAGTGTCTTCATGGGAAAGAAAATGCGGAAGTATTATTTTAGCACACTCGTAGGAACAATCGGACATTTTCCCAGTGTCCAAATAGTAAATGTTATCTTTCAAAAATAACGATAGAAGCACCGAATTCACGAAATTCAAGGCAAGAATTGGAGATGCCTATATTAATTTTGTCACTCTTTCTATGTTGGCACGGAAGATTCACAGAATAATTAGACACCATCAGAATAGAGATCAACATCCAATGAATGGTGCTGTGACACCTGGAGACGCCGTCGTCTCCGATTGGTCACTTGTTGGTGCAGTTATAATATTATTAGATGGGGGTCTCCCATTATTAGTGTCAAACACCACCATCACACTCACGCTTTTAAAATTATTTTATAAGTTTAGGAGTGGAACTAAATATGCATATTCGTTCCATAGAACAGCAAGTTTGCTCATCCGAAGAGATTTTCTTCTCACGTTAATTTCAATTTCTGGTAAACAGCACACCTGACATTTTACAAGTATTAAGGACCCTTCCACCAATGCCTCGATGGGTCTGTTGCAAAGTTTTGCTACAGCGAAATAGAAGGTTAAATCTGAAGTCAAATCACGCGAAGTCCATTGGTGGTATCCGAAAGTCATAAAATGCAGTATTAAACTCACAAGAGGCGTTTAACTGAAACCCAAGATGGCGGTAAAATATCGAGCAACCTGTGTTGTACGCACCGTAAACATCAATGATGGCCAACGTTAACAACCTCACAGCATCGGAAGTTATGAACTTGTTTGCGATGCGATCGGTTGTGATCGATGTTGTGAGGTTGGCCATCTTGGATGTTCATGGTGCTTGCATACAGGTTGCTCGATATTTTACCGCCATCTTGGATTTCAGTTAAATGAATCTTGTGAGTTTGTTATTGCATTTTATGACTTTCTGCTGCCACCAATGGATTTTTCACGCGGTTTTACATGAGGTTGATCACTCTATAGCGCTGTAGCAAAAGTGAAAAACAGACACATCGCTGGTTTTGTTACAGTGGACGCCTCAAACTGAAAGAACCGCTGTTAAATTTTCTTTGGTTTCACTTCCCGCCAAGAGAATAAATAAAAACGTTGCGATTCCGTGCCTGCGGTTACTACTCTTGCGGGAATACTTACCCCCACCCCGACCCCCAACGGACCCCCCCCCCCCCCCCCCCCCACCCAACACCCCTACCCCCACCACCACCCTCTCTAGGTAAAGAGTCACGACTAACGATTGCGGAGGCTGAGTTTTCTCTATCTAACCGAGCCAATGATTTTACCTCAAACCGTTTCCATTTTTTCTCCTCTGAGTTTCTAATTTCTACTGTATCCAAGTGGTCAGATTTCACGAAGGTCACGCGATTTTACGCGATTCCAATGCTACCTCCTGATTGGTCTATTTTACAAACCGCGCGTTTTTTTTTTTCTATTAAAAAAAATACATGTAGGCTGTCCAAAAAAAAGAAGCAGTCGACGTTTTGAGCGAACGGAAAAAGCTAACAGGTTTCAGTTTATAGATTCGTGTAGACGTGTGGCCTTAGAAAAAAAAAATCAAACTGGATCAGCCTTCAGAACCTCCTTGAAACAATGGAGCTATTGCACACTTTTGCTATAAGCGATTTAATAGTCGATTCTGCTGTTAAAATCTCCAAAAATAACGATGGCAGCACTAACAATTTCCGAAATGCACTCCTAAACTCAATAAACGCTTTTATTTGCGCGAGCGTAATGGTGGCATAGGGCAGTAATAATGGGATATTCCTATCTTCATTTCGTCACTCTACCTCTAACAATAAGTAACAAAACACAAATTATGGCCAAAAATCTATCCCTAAGCTGACAAGGATGATTCACAGAGTAAGTAGTCAGTCAATTAGTCATGAGTGTAGTGATCCACATCCGATGAATGCGGTACTGTGACATCGAGTGACATCGGTGTCAAATGAAAGTCTTCTCTTATTGGTAACTTCTCGATGGAGTTACAGTATTGTTAGATGGGAATCTCCCATTATTACTGCCCTACGTCACCACTACGCTTCCGCAAATACAGACGTTTATTGAGTTTAAGAGTGGATTTTGGTAGCTGCCATCGTTATTTTTTGAGGTTTTCACACCAGAATCGACTATTATATCCCTTATAGCAACAGTGTGCAACAGCCCCATTGAATGAAATATTATTCAGTAAATTGTTATGTTTTTAGAAGGACGCATTTTCACTGACACCCCACTCCCCTTACAGACACGACTCATGGCAACTGCGTACTGTGATTCGGGACGTTGAATATTTGCCCGCTTTAATGGAATTTTTAATGTGCTACAAATTGATTCGATCTTTGCTCGCATAAGTTTCGGAATTGAAGGAATAGCGACTTCGGAGTAAATTAGGGCGTGCAAACTAGATCAAACAGTTCCTGAGTGAATTTTTTTAAACTCCACCCTCCCCAAACCATTTATATATCTTCACCTTTCCCTCTCATTTTCCATTTGGTTCTCTCTCTCTCTCTTTCTTTCTCTCTCTCTCTCTCTCTCTCTCTCTCTCTCTCTCTCTCTCTTTCTCTCTCTCTCTCTCTTTCTCTCTATTTCTTTCCTTCTCTTGCAAACCCCCGTTCTCTATTTCCGCAAGGATTTTCAGTTATTTTGCTTAGTTTGCGCTCAACCCGAGAAATGCGTATTTGATTTTATCTTGAACCCCGGCAGAAGCAAGCGGGGCTGTATTAAGCAGCTCGGGTAAGTAATCATTCGGAAACGCTGTTTCCAGACAGATACCTCATAGTTCTTGAAAAGTGTGGTTTATGAGATTCTTCAAAGCACACTCATTCCTCAGAGAACGTACAAGCAGAGCCATAAGTCCTGCGTTGATGATTCGACGCAACCAGCATTACACGTAAAATCTTCTCTCTCTAGTCTTTCTTCTCTTTTGTTCTCTCAAGACGGAGAGAGGTTCAGGCTACGTGTAGTGAGGGTTGCATCAAATCGTCAACGCAGGACTAATGGCTCTGCTTGTACCTCAGAGGGCCTTTTCTGTTTTTTTGTTTTTTTTTGTTTTTGTTTTTTTTTTGTTTTTTTTTTTTTTTTATTTTTAGGTGAATTATTATGGATGGATGAAAAACGGTTTCCACTAAAATCAATGGGAAAATGGGTCAAAAAAAGGACAAATTTCAATATTTCAAAAATGAATCATTAAATCTAGATAAAAATATCAAAAGGGGGTCTGAAGGTTTTCCCAAGGATATTAAAGGGGATAGGGGGTCTCCCCCAGGATATTAAAGGGGGGTCTGGGAGTCTCTCCAGAATATTGAGGGGTGCATGGAGGGTTTCCTCCAGATTAAATTTGAAGTGAGAAAGTGTTCGTTGGGTACTCCCGACAGTTTATTTTACCGTCACAAACCAAAGTGCGTCCGCCACCGCGCTATTGCAGAATCAGCCACGGTGAAAGTTTTACTAACCACCACAGCACGGTGCGGCGCGTCGCACCCCCTCCAACCTCAATGCTCGGTTCAAAGTCCGCAGAGTGGTGGGATTGCTCAGATTATGAGAGACGTCGAGGCCTATACAGATTGAACAAACGAGATCGGCGCGGTGGGGGGGGGGGGGGATAGCGGCCTTCTTTGGGGGGGGGGGGGCATCGATTTGCTTCGGTGACTATGTACTTTATACAAGAGCTCGCCTTTTCACAATTCCCGCCCGCGGCGGCCACACTCCAACCAAGGCCAGTTTCACAACTTGAGGGCGTTTAGGATCTCGGTCGGTCAATGGGCAAAATTCCAACCGCACCTCGACGCCCCCCCCCGCCTCTTTCATTTAACAGTGAAGTCCGGTCTGAGGGGAGAAGAGAGAAACGCAGAGCGGAGCCAGCGCTCTCTCTTCACAGTTTTCCGTGACAAATATCGGTTTGTTTTCTTAATTGGAATTCCTCGCATCACATAACTTAAGTTTTTATGGTCCACTTCCGGTCGTTTACCAGCCATTTCCGTTTGGGCACGGACAGATGTATATGGGAGTTGAGAGGAAGGGGAGAGGAGGCTAGTGTATGTTTCCGATCACTTCCCTCTTCCTCACGATTTTCCACCGATTCCACGCAAAAGATGCTACAGGGTTCCCAGCAAGTTTTGGTTTCGACTCAGGGATTAGGAGTTGCAGTCTGGCGTGATTTCCAAGGAATTCTTCAATTCAATGGGGCTTTTGCATATATTTTTGCTATAAACGATTTAATAGTCGATTCTGGTGTAAAAACCTACAAAAATAACGATGGCAGCTCTAAAAACTTCCGAGATCCACTCTTAAACCCTATAAACGGTTTTATTTGAGCGAGTGTGATGGTAGCATATGGCAGTAATAATGGGAGATTCCTATCTTCATTTTGTCACTCTCTCTTTGCTGACGAGGCTGATTCACAGAGTAATTAGTCACCAGAGTAGTGATCCACATCCGATGAATGGGACCGTGACATCTAGTGACACCGGTGTCAAATGAAAGTCGTCTCTCATTGGTCACTTTTTGATGGAGTTACAGAATTGTGCGATGGGAATCTCCTATTATTACTGTCCTAAGCTGCATCATTACGCTCCCGCAAATAAAAGGGTTTATTGAGTTTAGAAGGGAATTTCGGAAATTTTTAGTGCTGCCATCGTTACTTTTTGCGGATTTTACACCAGAATCGACTATTAAATCTTTAGAGTTTTGGGTCTATTTTGTATTTCTAGATCTGCAACTTGGAATGTCTGACAAAACGGCGACTTTGTTGGGCACCCTGTAATTATATTTCCGTTGCTGTGAGCTCACGTTCAATTCTTAAATAACAATTTTCGCTGTTTGAGCCAGCCCCCTCCTCCTTTTTCACCCAACATTATTGAACCAATTGGTGACATTTTTCGAGAGGTATAGGTTGTCCGTGTCATGATTCTCAACGTGCGTCTCCCTTCCCCTCTGGCAATCTCCGTCATATCTATGGTGAGAACCTCTAATTGAACGGCTTTCAGCAGAAATGGATTATCTGCTTTTGAGTCCCCATGCAGTTGGTGCCTTTCTGTGTTAAACCTCCGCTCTTTTTGATGAGATATGACGATGGAAAATTGACGCGTGTCAAAATTTAACTGACACCATGCCGTTTAGATATTTTCAGAACTTCATGCAAAACGTGTGGTTAACCATGTATCACATGGTATCATCTCTTTCTGTCTCTCTTCTTTTCCAATTGAATGCATCAGCTATAGAGAAGGATGAAAATAGTGGCTTTTACCATCGCTTGTCTATCCTCTCATCTAACACGGCTGTTGTTGGGCTTCCAACAGCGAAAATTGAAGGACAGTTAATTTCATTCGTCATGCTACTGGGTTAAATAAGATTGAACAACCGCTCTGTGTTGGACATACGTAGCGTTCTGGAATTCAAACATTCACTGTATCCATGCAAATAAGATTTTGAAATGCAGCACTTTTTAATATACATAGATATACTACATCATAGGATAGTGTAATCTTTTTTTGCACGGATGCAGCAAATGGTTGATTGTGGATCGTGGCGCTAGTAGCCTCCGAAGTCTCAAGTTGTAACCCTCTAATGAACGGGTGAGTTCAAAAGAACACAAATCTTCCGTTTATACACTTAGGGAAGGTAGTTCTATTCGTGCTCGGGGGAGTTGGAGTTACCTATACGACGAATTGAAGGCGCCCGGCGAAAGCTTATCTTGAAAGTGTTTTCATAGATAATCGCGTTTATCACGGAATGAAGACTGAAACGATGAGAAATAGTGTCAGTTTTGCCAGATCGAGGGTAAAAAGCCGTATCGTCCCCATTTAAATCAATGTTGAACGTATAGCTTTTTCACCCCAATCTGGCAACACTGAATAGTGTAGAGGAGAAAAACGAATATACTTGAGCGTGTCCCATACATAGTTAAATTCTAGCTTTGCAAAACCGAACCATGGTGTAGTCTTCAAAATAGTATAGAAGAAAATTTCTGATCAAAAGCGAGGTTCCAAGGTTCGCTGTCTCAAAATTTCATCGCTTCTGTGAGTACTGTGATCTAATCTTCTTCGTTCCGTGGCATTGTTCGTAATCTGAAAAAATGCCGGCGGCAAAAAACAAGGAGAAACAACAGAGTCAAACATATTTAAGTACTAGTAATGAGCACTGGTAATACTAGTCGAACTAGTACTATTAGAAATTAAATTACATCTTTAACTATGTGTCACTCCTCCTTTGCCCTGTTTTAGGTAAAGTCTAGCCTTGTGAAACCAAACTATGGTGTAGTCCTCAAATAGTACAGAAGGGAATTTCTGGTCAAAAATACGGTTCCAAGGTTTGCTGGCTCAATTTCATCGATTTTTGTGAATACTGTGATCTTATCTTCTTCGTTCCGTGGCATTGTTCGTAATCTGAAAAATGCCGGCGGCAAAAAACAAAAATAAACACCAGAGTCAAACATGTTTTATTTGTTTTCGTTTTTTCATAGATAAATATATTTTTTTTTCTTATCCGAGCGCGATCAATTGGATGATTTAATGCAGAAAAGGAACAATTGGTATTGATTTCCTGTATACACTCAGTTCCTTTCTGCATGTAACTGCCCAATTGAGAGAATGCAGCGACGAAGTTCATATGCATGGAAGTGGTGTGAAATAGAGATGAAGAAGAAAAGAAAGAGATAGAATGAAGGAAGATTGAGTGTGCGAGGGGAGAGAGAGAGAGAGAGAGAGAGAGAGAGAGAGAGAGAGAGAGAGAGAGAGAGAGAGAGAGAGAGAGAGCGAGAGAGAGGGAGAGAGAGGGGGGAGAAGGAGTGAGAGGAGGAGAGAGAGGAGGGGGAGAGAGATGGGGGAGAGAGAGAGAGGGAGAGGGAGAGAGAGAGAGGAGAAAGAAAAAGACAAGCCAGCATGAACGAACACAGAGAAAAGAGAAAGAGTTGCATTCACGTTATTGCATCTATCTGCTCTTAATGGACTCGGTCCAAGAAACAAGAATTATGTGATGGGACAAAATTAAAAAAGAAAGAAAAAAAGAACCGGGTTCATTCTGAGTCCAATGAGACATAAATACTTCTGTCCTACCCATTGTTCTGCACAATACAGAATGTAGACAAAGATTGTCTTTTTAGAAAAAGGTTTTTCTCCCGATTCAAAACTTTTATGTGACGCCGTAACAGACTCATCATACCCCTCTTTTCATCTGCTAACTTAACAATGTGAGATTGCTCGTTATTATTTCAAGCTTTTTCTCATTTCACAAGTTTAGGCTTTACACCCTATCATAGAAATAACCGTGGAAATAATCGATAGAGCGATTTAGTGCGACGTTACGCCATTGAAATAATTAGAGCCAAACAAATGTTCCATCTCACTCGCTCTTCACGCGGTTGATGACTTGGTGCTGAGCGTTCGAAACAAAGACAGACTGTCTCTCTTGCTCTCTCACTCTCACGTAACTCTCATGTACTACTATCTCACGTTCATTTTAAAAATTGTATATTGAGACATCTGTGTAAATTTTTTTTGGCAGAAATGAATTCCCCGAGGCCTTTTAATGCGATTTTGGTAGTGATATCTCGTGAAACCACGCCCTTTATACGAATTTCGAAACTAGAAAGAGATGAGTATGCATGTGGGTCACGAGAGTTTAAGTGAGATAGTTTGGAACGCTATAGGTCAGTTGCGCTGTCAACAGAATCCACTGTTGATGCTCGATACTTATAGATTTTGCAGAGAAAATAACATTGGTTTTTGTTCCATCGAAATCCGTTCAGAAATAAGCGAGATAGAACCATTTGAAAATGACGGTATCATTGCGTCATTTTGTCGTTAGGTTTGGACAGATTTGCATGTTTGCACTACAGCTACGTAGACCTGTGCAGTGCCGTCAACCCTTTTGCTCACAAAAGCTCACCGCCATATTTAATTTCATTGTTTCTTTTCGTAGTTGTTACTGTGTCCGTGACTGTAGTGTTATCAGTGTGTGTTTTATTATTGTTTATCATTTATTCACTGTAGAGTGACGGACGTTAAAGTTACATAGTTTGAAATTTCTTTGGCAATCGTTGTTCTTTTTAAAATGACTTATTCTTCCATCACTGAGCACTTGGTGGAAAGATACACAGGTGGCGGTCAATCGCGGAAAACGACGAAATGACGAAATAATGTCGTCATTTTCAAATGGCTATATCTCGCATATTTCTGAACAGATTTCGATGGAACAAAAACCAGTGTTATTTTCTCGGCATAATCTATAGGAATCAAGCATCAAAAGTCGGTTCTGTCGACAGTACAACTGACCTATACGTGAGTTTTATCACAACGGATTTCTACCGTTGAGTGCATTGTTGTGATTGTTGGCTAGCCGATGACTTCGTATTAAATCATTTATTTACATCAATCTTTTGCAAGTTAAAAAAAAAAAAAAAAAAAAAATACTCAAAGTCTCCGAAGAACCTCTGAACCTTGATATTTTGAGCTTTGACTCTTGGATCAAAAGCTCTGAATATTTTAAAATTTATAATAAATGTATTTATATTTATACTTTGATTGCTTTTTATCTCATCGCCGAGTTTTTGCCCACGGTGAACCGATGTTGCTCTAGAAAAAGTGCGCTGATCCCCGCATGTCTTTTTGAGTAAAACTTCTCCTTCGAGCAAAATTATGATTTATTGAGATAAGAAGGAACTAAAGAAGAAGGCACGAAAACTTTTTTTTTTTTTTTTATCAAATAAAAAGAAAAAAGAAAATTGGGAACTCTGCAAAAAGACAAACCCTGACTGATGCGGGGCGCTCAGTCATTCAGAAGGAAAGGTCGATTGTCGCTCGGAACATTTGTATACTTTTCTTGAGAGGGAGAGAGAAAGAGAGAGAGAGAGCCAGGAGACAAGTCAATTTCAAAGTTGAACTTTAAGTGGTTCTCTCCCCCTCCCCCACCCTTTTGTCAGCCTTCTCCCACTCCTCCCCTTCAGCTCTCCTCCTCATTGAAGGAAGGAGACGGTATTTTATTCGAGCGTAATTATCCTACCTCTCGAACACTTGACTGAGCCGGAATTTGTCATCCGTCCGTACTTTTCGTTCGGCCTCAATTATCCTATTCCTCCAGTTTTTTACGGCGAAAAATCCCTCGCCTTTCTTTTTTCCCTCATCAAACTTCTCTCACTCCCCTTCCGCCTAAATATCGCTCTCCATTCTGCTCTCCAAGCTGGTCTCTGCTTATCTCAACCAACCCCATCACCTTCTCTTATCTTCTCTCCCCCTCTCTCCCCCTCTCTCTTTCACTCTCTATCCCTCTCACTTTCTCTTTCTCTGTCTCTGCCCGTCTCTCTCTCTTTCTTTATTTCTCTCTCCGTTAGTATCTTGTAATAACTCTGTCACTTTTTCTGTCTCTTTTGCTTTTGCTCTCTCTCTCTCTTTTTCTCTCCCTCTCCCTCTCTTCCCCCCTCCGACTCTCTCCCCCCCCTCTCTCTCTCTCTCTCTCTCTCTCTCTCTCTCTCTCTCTCTCTCTCTCTTTGTATTTTTCTCTATTTCTCTCTCTGTTAGTATCTCGTGATAACTCTGTCGCTTTTTTTGTATTTTTTGCTTTCTTTTTCTCTCTCTCTCTCTCTCTCGCCTTCCCCTTCGTTTCCTCAACATGCATCGCATCATCATCGCTATAAACTGACACACTTTATCCATTTTTATTCTCTCTCTCCCCCCCCCATAAAGTTCGCGAAGAAGAACGCTCAAAAAAAGGAGAGAGGGAGGGGGGAAAAGTAAAAATTACCTTACCCGAAGACTACGTATAGCTGCCACCGCACCAGTCGGTTCGAGGACTGGGGTAATTTCTATGCTTTCAAAACTTTTGCGCGCTCATTCACATTGTCTATGCAGCGCCAAAGGAAAAGAAAAAGCTTGGAAAAACCACAGTTCCTCAAAGCTCCGTCGCGTTCTCCCCCCCCTCTCTCTCTCTCATTCTTCACCCCTGTTTACAACCTATCTTTACTTTTGATCCAACAACTTAGTTTTACCCTGAGAGACTCCTCCTCTTTTGAAACCCTTCAACTTTTATCGGTCCTCACCATGAGTTGCGGATTCAGGAATTTGTCTGTCTCTCTCTTCGATCCTTTGAATACATGCGTTAGAAAAGGAATAGGACCATCACGTGACATAAGCCCCTAGGTATCACCGTCCTTTTCAAACGCACACGTTCAAATGGGCGGAGAGAAAAAGACGAACAGTGACGGCTCATCGTGCTATTTGGCAACAATGTCTTCTCTCCATTTAAATTTATGTTTAACAATCGATTGTTGGTCAAGCGCTGCTTCACTTTCGAATCGATTGTTTTACATACAATCAAATGGAGTAAAGACATTGTTGCCAAGTAGCACGAGCCGCCACTGCACAATCAGATCATAGAGCCACGGAGGCCGACCTTAATCACATTTCAATTACCATTTCAGCCAACTCAAGAATGCACAGCAGTGGCTTATCGTGCGATTTGGCAACGTTGTAATGTTTCCATTTCAACGCATGGAAAAAGACTGAATCGAATCGAATTGGCATTGGGTGAACATTTTCGCATTCGACATTTTACACGGCTTAAAATGGACAGTTTATAACTTTGCCAAATTGCACGACTGATACACTCAAAGTGGCACCATTGCATACTAATCGCTCTAGCTTGCAAACTACCATTAACTCAAAAAACATAGTTTTCAACATTAAGCGTTTTCTTCTTCTTCTTCTTCTTCTTCTTCTTGCGAAAGTCTTCCTCCTCAGACACAAATCATTAAGGTGGTATCGAGACGAGAGGTGTATGTATACAAAAAGTACTAATATACTAAGCTCGGAAGGATAACCTAAGTAAGAACGGATAATAATAAATAATGAGAAATGATGGCACGGAGTGTGGGGGGGGGTTGGTTTTAAGAAAGGAGAGAATGGTTGGGGAAGTAAGTTCAGAGTCGAGAGTAGAGAGTCGAGTTGGGTGGACGGATGGTTTATCTTTCGAGTGGCTGACTAACTTAAGTTTTCTTATACACTCGCCGGTTCCACCCGTTCGCCTATTCAGCACCGGAAAGTAAAAAGTAAGGCGAGAGTCGAGTCGGTGTTTCGTTCGTTCCCCGGATTTTCAGAACAGACGTCAGTCATCCATGCCTTGCCTTATTCCCAGTTGCTAGCCGTGTCTTATCCTTAATACAAAAACTACAATGAAAGAGGGGTGGGTAGGGCGTGGATGCGGGGGTTAGAGCAGAAAGCGGTGAGGTGTTGTAAGGATGCCGGGGGGGAGGGGGGGGGAGAAACTGTTGTGCCCGGCTAAGAGTGGCAATTTTTAGTTATCGGTGTGAGATTCTCGCCAGCTGTTTCCACGGGGAGTTCTATCCTTATTATTTGATCTCCTTATCTCTTCATCTTCTCCTACCAAGGAAAAGCAGTCGAGCTTATGGTCTTAAGTTTGCTCATTGGAACATCGAAGATTTCGAACGGCTCCCGTGGAGTATACAGTCGGTTTGAAACTATGCAGACGAGACGCTGGCTGGAGCCTCCAGAGCCGCAGAGCTGCACGACAACGTTGCCAGATTCTACATGTCTAACAATAAAAACAATAGATGTCCATTGAATGTATAGGCAATGGGGCTGTTGCACACTTTCGCTATAAGCGATTTAATAGTCGATTCTGGTGTAAAAAAAAAAAAAAAAAAAAAAAAAAAAAAACCTCCAAAAATAACGATGACCACAATAAAAACTTCCGAAATCCACTCCGAAACTCGATAAACGCTTTTATTTGCGCGGGCGTAATGGTGGCTGAGGGTAGTAACAATGGGATATATTCCCATCTAACAATACTGTAACTCTATCAAGAAGTGGGCAATAAGAGAAGACTTTCATTTGACACCAGTGTCACTGGGTGTAGCGGTACCATTTATCGAATGTGGATCATCACTCTGATGACTAATTACTCTGTGAAACATCCTTGTCAGCCTAAAAAGAGTGACGAAATTAAGACAGGCATCTCCCATTGTTACTGCCTTATGCCACCATTACACTCGCGCAAATAAAATCGTTTATTGAGTTTAAGACTGGATTTCGGAAGTTTTCGGTGCTGCCATTGTTATTTTTGGAGTTTTTTACACCAGAATCGACTGTTAAATCGCTTAGAGCAAAAGTGTGCAAAAGCCCCATTTTCCCACAGTATAGCTATCATACACTTTTGTGCTATAAGCGATTTAATAGTCGACTTTGGTGTAAAAAACTTCCAAAAATAACGATGGCACCACTAAAAACTTCCGACATCCACTCCTATAAATTCAGTAAACACTTTTATTTGCGCGAGTGTAATGGTACCAAAGGGCAGTAATAATGGGATATTCCTATCTTCATTTCGTCACTCTATCTCTCTCTAACAATAAGTAACAAAACACAAATCATGGCCAAAACTTTTCTATCCCTAAGCTGACTAGGATGATTTTCAGAGTAATTAGTCATCAGAGTTGTGATCCACATCCGATGAATGGTACCGTGACATCTAGTGACACCGGTGTCAAATGAAAGTCGTCTATCATTGGTCACTTCTCGATGGAGTTACAGTATTGTTAGATGGGAATCTCCCATTGTTACTACCCCAAGCCACTATTACGCTCGAGCAAAATAAAGCGTGTATTAAGTTAGGGAGTTGATTTCGGAAGTGTTTAATGCTGCCATCGTTATTTTTGGATATTTTTACACCAGAATCGACTTGTATAGATTAATTACAACAAAAGTGTGCAAAAGCTCCGTTGCACAATCTAGCAACGCTGGTCGTGTAAAACCAGCGATCACGGATTCGCAACATCGTTGAGTCGAACGTCTCTCGTTTGGGGATGGAGATGCCCATGTTGCATCGCAGCAAAAACACACCACGGTTAAATCCCAAATACTCTTTGGCAATAATCCCCTACCCCTCCAATATAATTTTACTTCTGATCAAAATCTTAATTCAAGCGTGCACAAAACTTAAGTTTTGCATGAGCTGTTCAAAGTTGTAACTTTTTCAGACCTAAACTGCATTTACCGCAGGTAAAACAAATCTGTCGTATTCAGTAGCGTAGCGTGAAATTTTTTAACGTCACAGTTCGTCCATTCAAACCCATGAAAAATATCAAACAATCGGTTTGAAAGGAGGTTTGATAAGAAATCAGATCCAAATTTTCGAATGAAAATTCATGCTAGTTTACAACTAGTTTTCCCGAATTTTTTGTAAAACAGTTGATTCCACGTACGTTAAAGTATCTTTTTACTCCGACATAATTCCTGAAAGATCACAAGTAAATTTACAATCACAGTTTTGACATCAACAGAGATGCTGTATGTTTTTTCCTTGTCTTACTCACAGTCTCTTATGGGCGTATCAACGCCATGACACTCAATCATCCAAACCTCTCTTTCTATCGTAGCTTGTTCGAGGTATAACGCATGGTGTGATGGTGCCAAAGAGCCTTTAACCCAGAATTCTGCACCCACAAGAAACTGTAAGTGGAACGAGGACAAAACATTGTACTTTCTTCGAAATAATTGTGACTGTAAATAAATGCGTGATGTTTCACAAATTTTGCTGTAGCGTGATTACATTAGTACGTGGAATCCGATGGTGTAATAAAATCTGTGACAACTTGTTGTTTACTGTCACGAATTTGCATTTGAAAATGTGGATCATGTTTCTTATGGGAAACCCTACGATAGCGAATGAGATGGAGTATTTGTAAGGATCCAATTTTTTTCGTGACGTCACACTAAATAGGTCTATTTATGATCACCATGGTCAATGGTCATGGCGATAACTATATTGGTAAAAATAGGTGAAATTTACTGTTTTAGTCTAAATAAGAGAAAGCGGAACCGCATTCATAGTTGAAAAGAAAGATGTGGAAGTATACCCTGACGTCCTCATATTTTTCTTCCAGCCCGGAGAGTTATAAAAAAGTAATAACGTTTCGGGGCCAATAACTACAGCTTATTTTGTTCACAGAAATTGTATACCTATACGCACGGGATGAAAGAAGGGAAAAAAGCTGCTAATAACAATAACTACACGTCGAGGAAACTCCTTAAAATGATAAATTTACTAAAGTTATTGCTATCTATAGAGCAAAGTTTTCACGCGCGTAATATGAAGTGGTCGACGATATTAACTACCGCGGTGGTAATTTTAAACTTATTAGATGGCGCGAGTTTTTACGATGTAAATTATGAGGCCAAAGAAACGAAAGTCGTAACACTAAAAGTGTGCGCAGCTTTTAATGGCGGCAACTTTTCCCCCGTTGTTGCTTGCCCTGCATCAGAAAACACTTAGCTTACTGTTTATTCATCTAACACTTCATTGTTTAGACTTTCCCCCTCTCCTCATTACTAAGGCCAGGATGACAACTAGAGGGGCTCTCTATATGGCAAAATGGATCTGTTGCATACTTTTGCTACAGCAAAATAGAGCCTTGAATCTTATGTAAAATTCGGCGAAAATAACGATTCGCACATTAAAAACGTTCAAAATCCACTCATTAACTCAGGAGATCAATTCAGTTTCAAACAGCTCGCGCTACACTAGACACTATTTGCACCGGTATACTACTACATAGACGGAACCACCGTGCATAAGTGAACAACATCGTAACTACAAAATGATGGAATTCCCTTCTAAATACATGAACTATTGGCTGCATTTGCTGTCTGGTTTTTTTCGGTTTATCTAAGATTACAAAATAATATAAGAAATGTACGCATCTAAACGAAACATTCCAAGGTTTGTACCTAAGTTCTGTTCATGTTTAAATAAACGAGATGGTTCCATCCCAGTAGTTATAAGTCGGTGATAAAGTGTCTAGTGTGGCGCGGGTTGTTTGAAATGGAAGGTATTTTCTAAGTTAATGAGTGGATTTTGAAAGTTTTTAATGTGCGCATCGTTATTTCCGCCGAATTTTACGTCAGAAACAATGTGTCATATTGATGTAGCAAAAGTACGCAACTGACCCATTATGTAGAAGGTATAAGTGTTCTGTCAGAAAGTATAAAATTCCATACATGGATAGCGGCAAAAACTTCAGAAAATTTACTGAGGGGGGGAGGGGAGGGGTATGATTCCAATCATCATCCTTTGAACTCCTGCGTGTTATTGTTTTATTTTGATAAGTTTTCGACACAAATATCGGTTTCCATACCTTTCACAACCTATTGTGCGAGGAATTGAGGATATTATTGAGACGTAAAAAATCGAACAGCCACTGTCAGTGTTTACTGTTTATTTGTTTAAATGAAATCAGCTGTGATGACAGTCAGCCTTGATTATTTGAATGTGCCCAGCTAACCCCTCAAAATATCATGCACTTGGTGGAAAGATGAAGAGGTGAATATAGTGTCTAGTGTTTTTCGCAATGGGGCTGTTGCACACTTTTGCAATATGCAATTTATTAGTCAATTCTTGTGTAAAAACCTATCCAAATAATGATGGCAGCCATCTCTAAAAACTTCCGAAATCCACTCCTAAACTCAATAAACACTTTCATTTGCGCAGGCGAATTTCGCGAAATATCGTGCACGTGGTGGAAACATACAGTGGGTGAATAGTATATGTCTAAAGTATTTTTCACAGCCGTGTGTGAGTTTATTACTGATTTTTGGTGTTTTCTGATGCTACCATTGTCATTTTTACGGCTTTTTACATACGAATTGGTACTTTGAAACACTCTAGCCGAAGTGTGCAACAGACCCATTTGAGAGCAACCTATTATATTTAACATCCTGTATATTTTGTGTCCGCTCTCATTGTCTTGAAAACTTTCTGAGTACATTTCTGATATACCACGTTTCAAATAAAGCCTGCAGCTTACAGCTTTGCATTATCTTGATGCACCATGGTTGCATGCAGCAGATAGAATCTGGGGTTACCGCAGTATATTTATTTATTTAGTTTTTTTTTTTTTTTTTTTTTTTCAAAGGAGTTATCTGATTTTGCTCTTTCTTATTATTCTATATAACATTTTCGTTTTTACCTCACTTCCGTATTATCTGGACCGAAAATCTAAGAAGAGGAATGAACGCAAACCCAGATACTTTACATCGCACGAGAGTTTATGCCCGAGGCAGAGACGAACTTTACTTTTTTTAAGATACCACAAACATACTTTGTGAAGTATGATGGGCAAACAGTGAGGGAGAAGTTAGAGGGCGCTCAAACTCAGTATGTGACCCTAGAGCCTTTTAAGTTCTTTCGGGCTCACTATTTTTCCATCAGGGTAAAGAGCACGATAACTTTAACCTTCATCTTTCCGCGGTGCAGACCCTAGGGCTACTTTGTATTGTTTTTTTGTTTTTTGTTTTTGTTTTGTTTTTTTTTTTTTTTTTTTTTTTTTTTTTTTTTTTTTTTTTAGCGAGCTTGAGATGGTATTCAGAAGTGTAAGAGCACCCAAATAAACCGATAATCTTTGAAATTTTTCATATCATTATTTCCCTACGTACAAAATGAAAATAAATTCAAGCGATGACTTTTCCGTGAGGAACACTTTAAAATTAAAAGTTCAAAAATGGAGGCAAGTTTTGTTTAGATTTGAATGAATGAAAATTGAAATTTCGCCAAAATTATGACGGGCTATGGGTGCGCCTTCACTTATGCAACGTGTTCTATGTAAGCCAGGCTTCTTCCAGCCATTTTGATTCTTCTCAAGTAAAGATTTATTCCTACAATGTATATTTGTAGGTGTTTAACGGACGGTTTTAGTGCGAAGTCAACGGTTAGCCAACAACCGAACAAGAATGCTCTCATCTGTCGCAATCGGTTGTGATAAAACTCGCGTGGCGTTCCAAACTATCTCACTCACTCTCCTGTGACCCCCATGTATACCCATCTTTTTCTGGTTTCGAAATTTGTTTACAGGGTCTTGTTTTACGATATATTATTATCAAAATCGCATTAAAATGCCTCGAGAAATTTATTTCAGCCGAAAAATTTCACGAAAGATGTCTCTATATGCGATTTTTGAAATTGGAGTGAGATGGCAGTACGAGTACATGCAGGGGTTATATTATGAGAGCGAGAGTGACAAATTGTCTTTGTTTGGAACGCTCACTCATCACCAGCAGTCACCATTACTAAAACCCTCTATACTTGTCAAATGGCAGAGGCAACTGCTGGTAATGCTGGACATCTTAGATTTGCGGCAGTGTCACTTTTTCGTGTCGCGTTGTGTGTTTTGGTAAAATAATTGGTGATGTACCATTCCCAGATTTAGATTGATTTATAAAAAAAGAAAATGAACGGGAGGGGAAGAATGCTGTGCGGCTTTATTAACTCTTATTAATATAAAAATATCGTATTGAAAGCGGTGTTTTACGATTAGAATTTTTTTTTTTTTTTTTTTTTTTTTTGCATATTTTGCTATAAGTATTTAGTTTACTTGGTAATATTTTTCCTTGACGTGGCAAGTTACTGCAAACTGCAAATGGGGCTCTTGTGAACTTTTGCTACACGGGAATGAAGAGTTGTTTCTTAAAAACCTATAAAAATGACGATGAGTACAATAAAAAATCACGGAATTCACTCTCAGAATAGAGCTTACTGGCGGTTCGACGCCGGTATCATGGAAGATTCCAATCTAAATTGTGACATATACCTCTGTGCAGTGGCGGATCCAGAAAATTTTTCTAGGGGGGGGGGGGGGGGGGTGGAAGCAATTTCGGGCTATTTTCTATAGGAAAAAGGCAAAATTTCAGGCTTCTGGGGGGGAGGTACGTGAATCCGCCACTGCCTCTGTGTTTCCAAAGAGAAAATGGCATGTTATATAGGAGTCTCCCATGATACCTGCGTCGAACCGCCATTACAATCTTGCCATTTATGTAGCTATGTAGGTTTATTACTAAATTTGAAACTTTCTCAGTGTGATTTCCGTGATTTTTGCTGGTTTTCACATCAGAATGGACTATTCATTTGCTCACAGCAAAAGTTTGCAAGAGCCCCATTGAGTGATGGAAGGATGGAAGCTAAAGAACATAGAGCATTTATTTGCTAAAATAAGTAAGGTGCGGAAATACCATCTGTCGTACAGTTTTGACGGAGTTTTCATTCTCCCACCCTACAACCTTTGTCCTCCCTACCCACACCTCCCCCCCTCTCCCGGAAACTTTCACTTTAGTCGCATGCATCCTTGCATACAATCTACAATACCTACATTCCCTCAATCCGACCCCCCTACAACCCCCCCCCCCCTCCGGAGAGTACTATCTCAGTCCGCGCATTCGCAATGCGCATGTGTCAATGTGTTTTAAAGTGAATGGAGTGTGTTAGTGGGTATGCAACTGATATAGAGCAGATATGGAGACTGGGGAGGAGGAATCGGCCCTCGAAAGATAGTTACGGATGGATATTACCATATTCCTTTTACATATTGCGAGCGATTCTCTCCAAAGCTTGCTTCAGGTCCCCGGCTGTCTACAACCATCATTTATTTGTGCAGTTACGATATACATTCGTCAATGTGGTTTTATCTTTTTTTGATTTTTGGTTTTTTTTTTTGTTTGTTTGTTTGTTTACTTGTATGTTTGTCTCTTGGAGTTCAAAGTTTGTACATCATGACGAGACCCGATCTCATCAATGGGCCATTTAGCATTGTTTAACTCAAAGATTCCACCCCTAATATATAAATCTACGACAGTAATTTATAGTTGAAAACATTAGTTCAGAGCTTCCCTTATGCGGATCTTACAAGGACTAATTTGATTCACCAATGATTCCACTGAATGATGAAAAGGTTAAACATTCCAGGGGGGTGATCACGGAGGATCGTTTCGTTTCGGTATCGTTATCGTTATCGTTTGCATTAAATCAAATGGGCTTGCTTCTGCGCAACTCGATCGCGCAGGTGATCCCCTCCTCACCTCTTCCTACTTCAAACGATCGAGTAAACGACAGCCTCCAACTCATCGCTTCCTTTCGACCGTTTCAATCGTTACGAGAGGCTCAAAACGATTCGATCAGTTGAGCCACCCATAAGGTTACACGTAAACGATAACGATAACGAAAACGAAACGAAACGATCCTCCGTGATCACCCCCCAGGTCAGCAAAGTGTCTTTAACCTATGAAAGAATTCTACGTAGAATTTGCATATTTAGGTGTTTGGTGAGCACCTTCTCATTCGATCTTTCAAATCGGTTTAAATGGACACATTACAACTTTGCCAAATTGCACAATACACCGCTGATGTTCAGCCCGCTATATGTTTTTGAAGGCAAAAACTTACCAGACTTTAACTGAAGGATACCGGCAACAAATTGTCAAAGAAAAGGGTAGACAGACCCTTGAAGCAGAATTTTGGAGGAATAAACTCTCGATTATTGTAAATTTGTGCGTAATTTTACCTTATTTTTTGGAGAAAATTGAGAAGAAAATTGGTATTTTCCGATTTTCTGGCTGAATAGGGCTGGTGAAGGAAGAAGCTAGGAAGGGAAAAGCTACCGGCGTCCGTGCCTAGATTAATTTTATATATGTTACAGGACAAACCCGATTTTAGGCCAAACTAGTTTAGCCTAGGCCGAACTGTTTTTTTGAAAGAGATTTAGTTTGGCCTGGAGAATTTTAGGCCAAACTAGTTTGTCCTAGGGCCAACAGGTTTCGCCTGGAGAATTTTAGGCCAAACTAGTTTGTCCTGCACATCATCAGTTTGGCCTGAACATTTTTAGGCCAAACTAGTTTGGCCTGCACATAATCAGTTTAGCCTAAACATTTTTAGACCGAACTAGTTGGGTCTAGGACAAATTGTTTCAGCCTGAAAATCGTTGGGCTAGACCAATTGGATTATATTTTGCTTCTGCAGATGAATAAATAAGGCGAATGATTGAACTGGTTACGAAGGGAAAACTGTATTTGAGATAAATTTTAAATTTAAGTTAAAATAAGTTAAAAACAGTAAAAATGAACGAAAAAAGGTAATTACACATGATTCGAAGGTTCTGGGTTTGATTCCGATTCCAACGCCGAGTTTCTTTCATATTAATATTTTCCTTTAATGCCATACACTGAGAGAAATCACATATTTAAAAACAAGGAAACACGTTTACTTCTGACAAATTTCCTCGCGAGAAGTAAAAATTTGATTGGATGAAGGAGAATCACTGTCACAACAAGGAATATTTTACCTGTATCAGCACTCAGCAGACATTTTCCTTGGGTCAAAGTAATTTCCCCTTAGTCAACATTTCAGTGTGCAGTCTCTTTTACATAAACTAAATACACCTTGGAAAAAATAATTCTCTCATTGTCAGTGTAAGAACATGCGAACTTTATGTGAAAACACTTTTTCCTAGTCCCTACTAGTTTGTCCTGCACATAATCAGTTTGGCCTGAGCATTTTCAGGCCGAACTAGTTCGGCCTGCTCGTTATCAGTTTGGCCTGGAGAATTTTAGGCCAAACTAGTTTGCCCCTAGGCCCAACAGGTTTGGACTGGAGGATTTCAGGCCAAACTAGTTTGTCCTAGGCAAAACTAGTTTTGCCTGTTCCGTTCAGGCCAAACCGGTTTGGCCTAGGCTGAACTAGTTTGGCCTAAAATCGGGTTTGTCCTGTAACATATATATTTCTATTTTTGAAAGAGCTGATGCACTAAATACACACGCAAAGATTTATCATATTTTTGTTTGCCCTTTGAGAGAGAAAACTACTTTACTAAAAGCATACAATTAATTTGCAAACTTGAAATGATTGTTTAGAGCACGAATATCGTTATTTTTTTAAGATAAATTAATTTTGAGGGGCCTTGTTCATGGGGGGAAAAAATGTATTTAGAAATGTCTATTTATTTGCTCGAAGCGCTGAAACGTGATTTCGAAACGTTGGATTAGGGCTCAGCCACGTATTTACCATACCAATGGATGAACCAACGGAGATTAAACTGATACAACGCAAGGTAGATTAACGAAGATACTTGCATCTGTGCAGAGTTTTTTCTCTCTCGGGAGTGAAAACGTTCGGAACACCGCACTGGTCGCCTCATAGAACTGATTCACCAATCAGCGATAAAAAAAACAAAAAAACAAAAAAAGGAACAACAAAAAAAACACTAGTGCCTTTGTCACAAATCGCGATACCGCAGAAAGACCAACTGCAGCTCACTTTGGTACACGCTGTCCCAAGACAGTGCCTGAGAGCCTGTGTCAGTGGACTTGACACTGTAGGTTTGAATGAAATCATCAGCTTCCATCCTCATTTAAGGCAATAACCTGATTGGATATAGGAGCAGTAAGGAGCTGACGTTTTCATGAAAACCATTGAAGTTTCAAATCCAATCTTTTCTGTGACAAGATATACACATGTTAGCTCCACGACTAGCCTGCTTAAAATGTATGTATATCAATCTGCTAACAATGTCATAGGCGGACCGTGACCAAAAAAAGTAGGGGGGGGGGGCTAAAAAGTGACGAATTTTTTTTTGCTTCTCGTCTCTCAAAGGGATGTTTAAAAGTATGTTAAATGTTGCCACATCGACTTTTACAGTTTTCCCAGATTTTTAGCCCCTCCGCCCAAAAAAGTGGGGGGGGCTATAGCCCCCTAGCCCCTGATACGGTCCGCCTATGAACAATGTAATGCATCTACCTAGATAATAATCAACCTTATACGGCTGAGAAACTTAGCGTCCAAGCACTAAATCGATAAGAGGTAATTTTGAATAGAAATATTGACCGATAATGCGAGATATGAGGTGAATCCCCGGTCAATAATAGGGTTGTATAAGCAATTAAAAAAATGTCATTCATGCTCTGTACGAGGATTATTTCTTAAAATGTTCTTCGGCTAAAATCATTAACCATCCAAATTGTGACACAGTATAAAGGAGCAAAATCAAGGTAAAAATTATCCTTCCAACTGTTTTCTAGGGCGGATTTACTAAGCAAATTTCATTTAGTAACCGGCAATGGCGTACGTAGGAATTAGTCTCTCTCGCTTTTCTCTCGTTTGAGTGTATGCACTAGAAAATGAAAGAGATAGGGGATAAAGACACGTTCGAGCCCCTGTTTCTGTCCTTTTCCTACTCACGTGTTCAAATGGGGAAAGAGAGAGAAATACAAATTCCTGTGTACGCTACTATGGTAACCGGGTCCGGTCACAGTTTGGTCACTTGGTGACTCTATAATGTGCTTGATAATTTGTAGATACAATATTTGTTAGTTATGTTTTGTAGGTCATTTTAATGTTTTTTAAACTCATTTCATACCATGTTGATATACTAGATACATATACCTAATAATACACATATTACCAGTATTTCTGTCTCAGATTTTCGTGACCTGGTCACGAATTTGTAGCCTACCTCACTATGTAGGTTTTCGAAAACCGTAACCTGGTCACTAAATTCGAAACCAAAGATGGCGGACACTCATTTGATTCTGGAGTTACAAAGTAACCGAACCCAGTTACTAAATGAAATTTGCTTATTGGGTGATCAAACGGTAGTGAGACCAAAGATTACTTATACATACAGATATGGCATAAGCCCGAATTTTGTTAAGTTGACTCCGGCCGTGATACAACCGGGCATACAGAGAAAATATTACATTTTCCATGTTTGTCTGTTACAAAACTGTTCCGTGTTCCACGTTCCACTGTTCACGTTCCGTGTTTGTTCCAGTTCCGCAAACAAACACAGGAAAATTGGTAAACGTAGTCTTTTCGAACCAGAATTCTGTAATCTTTATGATCCCCTCTGTATGCCTGGTTGTATCACGGCCGGCGTTTTATCCATTTTTCACTTAACACGGGCGAGATGGCTAATGCCATATCTGTATGTATTAGTAATCTTTGAGTGAGAAATATTTTCTTTAATGCCATTTTAAAAACTTTTTATAGATCAATTCAAAATATGAGACTAAAATACTTCAGTTTTAGACAGTTAGGAACATGTGTAATCAAATGTTCTCGGAAGCTGTGACAAATGTAGCTCATTATTATTCGTATATAGTCATTATTTGAACTGAATATGAAATGGTACGTTTTGGGAAAATAAAATCTAGCCCCCCGTTGTTCATACCTTAGAATCACTCGCAGCACATCATTCACGTAGTGCTTTCCACTATTTGAAGCGTGAGCGTATGGTTGCTGAAAA
Organism: Trialeurodes vaporariorum; assembly: GCA_011764245.1. Lineage (NCBI taxonomy): Eukaryota > Metazoa > Arthropoda > Insecta > Hemiptera > Aleyrodidae > Trialeurodes > Trialeurodes vaporariorum. The sequence continues at coordinate 11,397,081 of VMOF01000001.1, read as the reverse complement.
AAGAGCCTTCAAAACACCCGGTCTGTTCTTTAACCACAATTATCAATACCGTCAGAATTCACGTTTCCTCGGGAATAGCACACTTGATGTTAAGCATTGACCAATTTTCGGGTCCCTGCCTCAATTCGTCTATTTTTATCGACCGTTTCGAGGTATTTCACCTCCAGGGACAGTCCAGTGTGCGCGATGAGTTGCGTTGCGTTCGCCCTTAATTTTCAGCCCTGGGATAATGTTGCACTGAACACACGACGCGACGATGCAAGTATGTATATAGTCGAATATAAATTTTGGATGCATGCGTCATTCGTTTTAACGCGATCTCAGTCTCTCACACCCCCTCCCCGTGGATATTCCTAACCCCCCCCCCCCACCATTTCCCGCACCAGACCACCGGGTTTCAACGCATCGCATGGAAATGTTTGCTCTCTCATGACTCGACGTGCGGTGTAATCGAACATTTCGTTCACCCGCCCGCCCGGATGCTTGTAAATGTATGGTGCGCACAATATGCCGTTAAATATAAAACGGGGGCTCCCATTCACAATGCACCATTGTCGGTCATAAATTTGTGTGTGTGAAAAAGTTACATCGTTAAGTTGAGTCATGCTCCGCTTGTATGGATGGTAGACGATTTTCATGTGTTCAAACGCATGCCCTGGAGCGAAGCCCCGCGAGCGGTGCAAGGTACTGCAATTTGTTCAGGAACGGTAGGGTACAATGTCCTTTGATATGTTTGTTCCGATTCACTTTATTCTAGCTTTTTTTGGAAAAGGTTAACCCCTCGAATCACCAAAGTACTTGTATTTGAACTGTTTTGTTTTGTCCATTAACCCTTTCATACCTGAAAATACTTTTTGTTCAATGGGGCTGTTCTGCCGTGCTAAGGAAGAACGCCGTAAAGGCCAAAAATAAAAAAAAAATGAGTTAGACACGGAAATCTACTATTTTTGACATGCACTTTCACGTGGTGAAATCAGAATTCACTTATCTCTATTAGTTTCTAAGATATAGAGGGGCTGCTTGCCGTAAGTACGCCCAAATCAGTACATTTACTCAGGAAAAACGCCGTAAGCGCCAGGTACACGGGCAGAATGCAGTATCTCCAACCGAGCTGAGTGGAGATGCGGCGTTCTACCTGTGTATCGGGCGCTTCCTCGGCGACCCTTTACACAACAATGCATGCCCCGCCAGACGGGGGAAAAGCCGTATGTCCATCGTGTATGCGACCTTCCTTCGATCTTTTGTTGTTTGGAGCAAAAATATTTGACTGGGCACCCTTTTACAACGATCAAAAATCAAGTGAAGATACATATAATCGATTTATGCACAAAAACGTGCCAATATCGAAACCGGGTGGGAGGGCCATGCATTTAACTTTGAACGCGTTTTACTCGATATTATGTGAAGTGGAGATACGGCGTTCTTCCTTAGCACGGCAGTGTTGCAAGGGTCTGAAATGTTGTATTTTTTATAAAGAAAGTGATAGTACTTGATAAGCTGAGAACAATGGTGCCTTTGGTTTTTTTCTAAGGGTCCCGGTTTTGGAGATACACTCGTGTAAAGTTGTAAAAATCGTGTGCGTAGTGACGTCACTACGCGGAATCCCCATTTAAAACAATGTATTCTGGGCCAAAATCTCATCTCCTGAACAATGGGATATAATTGGAAACCAAAGGCATCTTTGTTCTCAGCTCATCAAGCACTATAATTTTCATCATAAAAAACACAACATTTCAGACCCTTGCAACTGCCCCATGAACGGATTTTGGTCATCATAGCTGATCTGGGCAAAATTTTCTCATATAAAATAATATTCATATAACATACTTTTATTTTCTCCGTAAGATTTTATGTTATTCAGATGTACGTTGAAATGTACTATGATTTTCAAAAGAAAGTACCAGGGTCGAAATCCTTATTGTTGAATGCCCCCGTTGTTTTCAATAGAAGTTTCGATTTTTCATGACGTACTCTGAAAACAGCATCTTAAATTGAATTCCAAAAAAACTAATAAAGTACCATTCTTTCAAAAATGTCAAGCGATTTGATACCGGCCAGCGCTTTAATTAAAAGCGCTTGGCAGCTCATTCTACTTGGCAACAATATTAATCCTCCATGTGATTGTATGTTAAACAATTTATTTGAAAAAGAAGCAGCACTTCACCAGCAATCGATTGTAAAACATAGATTCAAATGCACCGAAGGCACTGTTGCCAAAAAGTACGAGCCACCACTGGATATTACAGCACTTTTAGTTTGACTGACTTTCATCAGATATTGCAAATATTCTGAAAATGGGGCTCTTGCAAACTTTTGCTACAGGGAATTTGAAAGTTGATTCTAGCATAAAAACCTGTAAAAATGACGATGAGTACGCTAAAAAATCACAAAATTCACCCTTAGAATCGGGCTTAATGGCGGAGAAACGCAGGTACCATGGGAGATTCCTATCTAATTTGAGACATATCTCTGTGTTTCCGTAGAGAAAGTGACAATTAAACTAGACAGGCATCTCCCATGCAACCTGCGTTGAGCCGCCATTGCAATCTTGCCATTAGATCAGTTATGTGAGTTTATTGATGAATTTTAGATTTCTCTATTGTGATTTTCGTGATTTTTACTTCGCAGAGAGGACTATTCATTTGCTCACAGTAAAAGTTTGCAAGAGCCTCATTGCATTTAAAAACACCTAACCTCTAACCTGGACACAAAGGCTTCCGCCATAGAGATTCATCGTTTGTAAAAAAGAGGATTTGACAACAATGCATGATTATAGGCAACGGAGTAATAAGGGGGGAGTGTGAGATGACGCCGAAAAAATAAATCGATTATCCCTCCATTTAAAATGAGACAGGTAATTAATACAATAGATGCGGATTCGAGATAGGTTCGGACGAGAATGGAAAGTGCCTAGATTGACGCAATCTGTCGAACAAAGAGATAGGCCGCTCCAAAAACCAGGCACTGAATAGCCATGGCCCGACGTACCACCCAATCAATTTAATCCGGACATTAATGAGATTTCGTCGCGCTGTCGCACAATGAGTCAAAGAATGTAGTGGTGGCTCGAAAAATGCGAAAAATCGATGTCTACTCCATTTAAAACTATAGAAAAGTATCGATCGTCAGGAGGTGAAATTGAACCCCCGAGAAATCGATACTTTTCTATAGTTTTAAATGGAGTGGACATCGATATTTCGTATTTCACGAGCCGCCGTGCTAGAAGTATATAGAATTTTTCGGACATTTTTTTTTTTTATGGGGAAAAATCAAAATTATGAACAGTTAATGGCAAAATAACTAGAAACTGAGTTTAAAAAAACGATTTTAAAGTTTAAATTGAGTCGTCTGATAGCATGGTTTTTAGACAGAAAATAACGACTGAAAAACGTTTTTAAAGCAAAAACCGAAAACTATTCTTGTCCGGAAAAATTCATGTTTTGAGCCTCTGTGCGTCGCCTACCCTACACTGACGCATGTCGGGTCTAATAAATTACTTCAAATAGCCAGCCAGCCGGCCAGCCTCAACAATTATCACTTACCTTCATTAAACTCACTTCAATCTGAAATAGAACGAAATTGGAGGAAAAATTCATCCCCATGAACGAATTTGAATGTCAAAGGTAATAGGTCTGTAGCATTATTTTACTTCGGCGTTATTGAGGGTTGACTCTACCGAATTTGGTGTAAAATTGCTAAGAAACCACAGTAGTCTCAAAATTAACGCATAAACTCACATAGGGCGTTGTAAGGAAAGCCTAAGGTGGCGGTTGAAAAGGGCGAATCAGTCTTGCATGCATGCTCCAAGAGTACCCAAAGATTACTTATAAATACAGATAAGGCACAAGTAATCTCGCCCGTGTTAAGTGAAAAATTGATAAAACGCCGGTCGTGATACAACCGGACGTATAGAGGGGATCATAAAGATTATAGAGTTCTGGCTCGAACAGATTACTTTTCCCATATTTCCTGTGTTTGTTTACAGAATTAGAAACATGGAACAGTGAACAGTGGAACATGGAACACGGACCAGTTTTGTAATAGACACACATGGAAAAAGTAATCTTTGCGAGCCACAATTATATAATCTTTATACTCCCTTTGTATGCCTGGTTGTATCACGGCCACGGAGTCGACTTAACAAAATTCGGACTTTATGCCATATATGTAAGCATGGGCATGGGCGTAGCTAGAAAAATTTTCTAGGGGGGGGGGGGCAAGTTTGGAAAAACTACTGGTGGGAGGGGGTTGCTCCCCCTCCCCTAGAAAAGTTTGCCAATTTAGCCGCTCGAAGACGAAATTTCAGAGTGTCTCCACCTCACAAATGATAAAAACATAAACTCGAGCGCAAAGTTTCATTTCATGTTCCTTTTGCAAACAAAAAAAAAAAAAAAAATAATACTTAATAATGATCTGATTGGAAAAGACTAATCTTACAATTTTATTTTTTCCTGACCATAAATTCTAATAATAATGACATCTTTGAACACGGAATAAAGAGAAAAGGGAAAATAAGGACCCTCTCTGAACGGTCTCACTTCCTCATTTAGTGCTTACATTTTGTGTTATACTGTTATACTATGTGTATCGAAACCTTGATGAGTTATTATTTTGTGTGAGGGTTTCCGCCAAGGCCGAATAGTTATCATAGATCAGATCAAAAGTCATTAGAATCAGTTTGGGTTTTATTTTAAAATATCAAAATAATTTTAACGATAAATCTGGCAATTTTAGTTCAATGCCGCGGTTCTATTTCCAAGAATGATTCAGGTATCTGCTTTTCCCGCCGCGCGCGCCCGCCGATCCAATCCCGATGAGGTACAGTGGCTTTAAATACAGTCGATTTACGATTGTTAACCCTTTGAGGGGCAAATTAAGGAAAATAATTTTTTTCCAAATTTTTTTGCATTTCTAGGTTCCTTAGGGTAAAAATAGACCCCAAAAAAATTTTCATACAATTCCATATACTAGTATAGGAGAAAACAGGTGGCTAGTGTAACTATCCACTGCCCCACAAAGGGCTAGAAAATTTTGTTAACATATTTTTTCGAAAATCAGGTTTAAATTAATTTTAAAGGGCCAAACAATGACAACTATAAGTCAGAATCAATCAAATAAACAATTATCTATGAGAAAAAATTGTAATAACAGTCAGGAAACTTATTTGAGCATGGTTTAGTCTTGAAAATAACGCGTAAATGGCACTTTTTGACCTATGATCCACTAAAATTAACTTTTCAGACACCTTGAGGAGCACCAAAAAATCTCAAAAAATCATAAAATTGTTATTTACACTATAGAGAACAAAATTGCCCAGTAAAGTTTACCCCATAAAATTGTAACTTTTGAAGTTAATCCGAATTTAGTGTGTGGCAGAGCAACATTTTTGCTTCGAGCTGAGCTAAAAAGTGATTATTGGCTATGTTGCAACAGAAGATGTGACTTTTTTCTTTTTTCAAGTTGTTTTCTAGACTATAAAGATAATATAAATAGAATAAAAACATTACATTCCTTATGAAAGTACCGAAAAAAATCCAAAATATGCTGTAAAACGGCAAAACGCTGTAAACAATGCTGTAAACGACGATGTTGCTTCAATGAATCTCCGAGGCCTATTATTGGCTGAATGCAAGAATTTAGAATGTGAATAAGTAGTTCAAGTTATAATAAGCCTCTGAACGTCTTATCTGAGCCCTAAAATTCCTTCTATATAAAAGCGAAAAACTTGGAAATAGACAATGCATCACTGTTTGACCCCTTCAGGGGCAGTGGCTAGTGGTACTAGCCACCTTATTCTAACGCTTGTAATTATATTACAAAATCAGCAAATTTTACTCATTAGTACTTCAAAATGTTCAAAATACTTTCAAAATTCATAATCTGCCTCAAAAATTTGCCTAAACCTTCCAGAAAAAAAAATATTACTACATTAGCGGGAGCCGGTCTGTCTTGGAGGGAAAATCTCAAAATGTCAACATTTACCTGGTCTAAAAATAATGTTTACCGCTGTGCTACCATGTGGAAAATATTTTTCCCCTATTTTAGAACATCTTACCAACCAAAAAAAGTGGCTAGTTACAATAGCCACTGTCTCATAAGCTCAGGAAAAAATAAATAAAAGGTGGCTAGTGGCACTAGCCACTGCCCCTCAAAGGGTTAATGCGCTTTTGAATCATGATTTTTCATCAACCACCAGTTCAATTGTTGGATAGGCACGAAGCCTCGCTTGCACTAGAATTCTGTTCTAGGAATTTTGACTTTGAGTCAAAACAACGAAGGTATCGCAAAAGTTAGCAACTCAATTTGCATCCGTTTTCAATCACAAAGCCCCAAAAAAGAGACTCACAATTGGATATATTTTGATGTTGGGATGCCCATATGATGACCAAAAGTATGATATTTAGGTTCATAACTTTCAGGCATCCGTGAAGGTATGTAAGTACTGAGAATCATTCATAATCAGAGCAAGAGCACGTGGAAATGACACGTACATCCGTGTACTTAAATGTATTGTGAAGAAGGTAAAACTACAACATTTCAAACTTGTATACCTGTATAGTGTAAAATGTATTTTAGACATGTAAATCCTATATAAATGGGTTGCTTTTGTCAATGTGAGTGGACGATCTCCTTTCGCTGAAAAGTTCCAGCTTGCGCGGTAAAAATGAATTTGTGGAATCAGTAAATTGAAGCAAATGCTATTGTCACTAATTTTTGGTAAAATCCACTTTACGTATAAGGCTAATTTACGGGTTGACTTGTAAATTTTGCTCAAGTTTTATTATTTTTCAATTTGAATCGTAAATTTTTACAATTCAAAACATTGTGACTGTTGAAATTAGTTTAGCTGTAAAGCCACGACAGCAATTCAAATTACATTTAGTTACAATTTCTTGGATTGTAAAATTTACGATTCAAATTGAAGATTTTACGATCCAAATTTAAAAATTAATAAAACTTGATCAAATTTATCGTTCAAATCGTAAAATTATCCATAAGTTTAGTATTTTTTATCAAAAATAACTAGAAAGTTAGCATTTGCTTTATTTTACTGATTTCACAGAACTAAACTGCTTTACATTAATTTTACTTTATTTAATTTTTTCCGTGTGAGGATAGGGAATTTAACATCGTCGACCTAAATGTTTTTCGGATGCTTTTATTTAGAGAAATACATAAGAAATATTTAAAGATAATTCAAACATCTTTTATAGCATACATTAAAAAAAATGAAACGATTGTTTATCGAAGAAAAGAAAAAAATGACTTACTTTTTGTAGCTTCCAGGAGATAATGATTTTATTTATATAATTTCATTCTAATATGCCACCTCCGCTTCAAAGTGCTGAGTTCACGGCATGAACAGCAGGCAGTCCTTAATTCCTTCCTTTAACACTGCAAGTTCTCGAGCAATGTCGGGAATTCTGTTTGCTTATTTATGTCCTTTTCTCTCTTTCTTTTCCCCTCGTTCTCTCTTTTTCCTTCCCAGTCTATCCAACTGACAGATTTGATTTAGAGAGGTGGATGAATATAAACCTCATCCCTACGGGGCTCTGAAAAAGGAATATACTTCAACACCCCTTAAAGAGAATATCATAGAAAAAAAAGGAGGCAAGAGTATATTAAAAACAAACTGCACTAGTCCCCAGGCGAGTATTTACTTCAATTCCCCCCTATAGTAATCTTCTGACATTATGTCTCGGTTGTGCATTTAAATGTCATTTTAATATAATTCAATGAGGAATGCTAAGTTTGCCAGCTGAAAGGCATGATTTAGTTAGTTTTAAAAATGCTCCTGACCTTTACTGAAAATGTTTAAGAGCAAACACATTTGAACGATCTGTAAATCTACACAATGGTGTAAAGTTTGCTCTCTAAGATTGAGACCTCAAATCGGTGGTTTCTTTGTTTAGAACAAACTGAAAGCTGGCCTGGCTCTCAATTTCTGTAGATGTCTATCAAATTTAAATGATCAAGTTTAAATTAACTCGTGATTTTCTGTTGCTAATTTTAATTTTATTCACAATTCATTTTTTCCCCGTTTTTTTCTTGCTTTCTGACTTGTTCTAATTGTCTCTGATTTGTAGTAATCGATGCTTTGTTCAGTTTTTAAGTAACAGCATCACATCAGTTCCGGTCAGTGGCATAGCGTGCAATTTTGCAACGTTTTTTTCGTCTAAATTAAACTCATGAGAAATATCGAACTTTTGGGTGTTCTGTGAACACCTTCGCATTCGACCTTTTACGTGAGTTTAAATGAACAAAATACAATGTTGCCCAGTTGCACACTACTCCAACGATTCCGGTACATGTGGAACACCCTATGTGTATGCATCAGCATTGGAATTTTCTCAAAGCCAAAAAACAGTTGTATTTTGTCCAAGAATATCTATTAATAAATTCCTCGTGATCCACTTCAATAAATAGGACTAAATGTCTCTTAAAGAAAGATACTTTACCGATAATCGGACTGAGAAGCGAAAACGCTTGCTCAAGCTCAGTAGCGTACACAGGAATTTGTCTTTCTCTCTCTTTCCCAATTTGAACACGTGTGTAGGAAAAGGACGGAAACAGGGGCTCGAACGTGTCTTCAGCCCCTATCTCTTTCCTTTTCTGGTACATACACTCAAACGGGAAAAGAGCGAGAGAGACTAATTCCTGTGTACGCCGTTGCTCAAGCTGTAACTGAGACTAAAAGTTGAATGGTGAAAGATAAAAATTGCTGCGCATCGAATTGATTTGTGAACTTATTTATATCGCACTCATGAATTCAAGTGTACACCCCTTTTAACATTTTTTCACTTATGGTGGAGCAAAAAACTGTACACACACAAACATCCGATAACATAAAAGAATAAAAAACTATAAATATATAGAAAATAAAACTTCATTCTAGAAACATAATATATCAATTTCCCTCCTTTTTCTCCTTTTTTTTCGAGGCTCTTATATGTTTTATTCATGATACATACGGTTTCCTTTTTTTGCCGGTATTTCGGAAGTTGAATCTTATCTGTCAAACTTCCGTAACACATTTTTCTCCGGTTATTTTCGTCGATTGGACACTGGGCAGTAATATTTTTTGCTGCCTCTCGCGGTCTCTGACCTCTACCTTTACTCATACTATGCTATCGTTAATGAAATGTTTCTGAGGTGTTGGCGCGTTCTATAGGCACCGAATACAAAAGTTATTTTGCCAGCAGACAGTGGAGTAGCTTGCTTTTTGGCAGCGTTGCAGTCCGTCCATTTTAAACCTATCAAAAAGATCGAACTTTTATGTGTTTGGTGAACATCTTCCCATTCGACCTTTTTCATGGGTTTAAATGGTCAGTATACAACGTTGCCAAATTGCAAGGTACGTACGCCACTGTAGGCAGACCACTGGTTGGCGACAGGAACAAAAAACGCGAAAAAATATCGCAACAGTCCACAGTTATAAATCGCTGAATTAATGAGAGGGTGCCCGTAAAGTGGAGCAAATCGAATTGCTATATCGATACTTTTATGCAGCTTGAATATATTGTACAGAAAAAAGTCACGGTGTATCATGTGAGTTGAAAATAAGATAAAATGAAATAAACGCATAAAAACAAAATAAAAACTTGTATGAGTTTCTCTAATGGGCTCTTGCAAACTTTCGCTGTGAGCAAATGAGTAGTCAATTATTATGTAAAATCCAGCGAAAATCACGGCAATCCCTCTTAAAAAGTCTAATATTCAATAATAAACTCACAAAACTGGAGCTTTTACGGCAAGATCGTCTTGTCAGTTCAACGCAGGTATCATAGGAGATTCCTGTCAAAATCACTTTCTGTACGGAAACACAAAGATATAGACATAGACTTTAGATAGGAATCTCCCATGAAACCTGCGTCTCTCCACCTCTCAGCCCAATTCTGAGAGCGAATTTAGAGATTTTTCAGTGTACGCATTATCATTTTTACAGGTTCTTATGAAATAATCAACTCTTTAATCCCCTGTAGCAAAAGTTTGCAAGAGCCCCCCATTGCGGTAGAAACTTTCAAAAACCAAGTGGCTCTTATGATTTGAAAGTTACGAAAAACAAATTATCAATAATCATGGAGAAACTCGTGATGTCTCACAAAAAAAACCGTAACCTCAACCCTCTAATGACCGGGTTAGTTCAAAAGAACACCACTCTTCCTTCTAAACATCTAGGGAAGGTAGTTAACTATTCGTGTTCGGGGGAGTTGGAATTGCCTATTCGACAAAGTGAAGGCGCCCTGTGAAAGCTTATCTTGTAAGACGTGTTTTCAAAGATAATCGCGTTTATTCGGAATGAAGACCGAATCAATGTGAAGACAAAAACGAGTAGTTGAGGGCGTGGCCCATAAGGAGTTAAAATGCCAAAGTAGGTATTCAAGAAAAAGGCGAACACGTGATTTTGGGTCAATCACATATTTTATGTTTGAACCAAAGTGAAGGTTGCGACTATATAAAAAAAAAATAATTACCAAGACACAATCGTATAAATCCACGCGTTTTTAAAAAGTTTTCTTCAAGACTGGTGTTGTTTGTATTTTTTTAAATATATAATAATGATTTTATTATTTATTTTTGTTTCAGGTAAGCGATGCTTTTGCTCATAATATGCTCTTGAGGATTAATCAAAATGTTAACAAATCATCAGAGAAAAATCTTTTTGAATTGAACTCAAGGGGATCAATCTTGAGAAATAAGGTGAGGTGAGTCCTGAAAAACTGGATCACCAGCATGAAACTGTTGTTTTTTGTTAGTAATTTCATCTTCGGAACTATATTATCAACCGAATGAAAACTGAAAAATCTGGATAGCTGTGAAATTCTTCGATCTATCATTCTGTACAACGAGCTATAGTGATAGATAGGATTCCTGGGGCGTGATATTGAAACTTCGCGGAGCCATCATGGAAATCTCTTATGAACGTTTCTCACGCAGGTTCGGTTTGTTTGCCTCACTTTTTATGCCTATAAATTTCAAAAAACAAAAAAAATTGTGACAAATACATTTGAAATTGGTTGTAAACGAAAGTGCAAGTATTTTAGAGTGGTTATCTGGACACATAAATCGATATAACTGTTACTTCTGGAAGGATTGCTACGATAAAGAAACTAACACGTAACAGAAATATGCAAAACTTTCTCACCTTATTATAGTTGTAATTAAATTCTGTGTCCAGATAACCACTCTTAAACACTTGCACTATAGTTTACAGTCAATTTTCACTGGATTAATTACATTTGTTGATTTAAGGTTTAGAAAAGTGAAGCAAACAAACCAGATTCAGATTGCCCATGCATGCTGTCCCATTTCGGAATAGGATTTATAACATGTATGACATTGTATGACCTCCTCTATCGAAATTTCTCGTTGTTTTTGCAACAATGATCGGCCCTCAAAACTTTTTGAATGCCCCTCGTAAAATATGGCAACATTTACCAGCATCCTTTGCGAGTCGGAGGGGAAGGATATGAAAGGGGAGGTTGTGGGTCGAGGGAGTGTGGTATAAGAGTGTGTGAATGGAGAGGGAAATTGTGGGGGGGGGGTAGAAGGTAAGGAAGACAGCGACTCTGAGACATTCTGACGTGCCAAGACATTGTTAATTCGTCTCGGTATTTTGTCCCGAGTAACTCGAGCGAGTCATTTTTAGAAAGTTCCGGTGTGTTGTGTTTCTAACACTTGTTTCTTTCTTCCTTTTCGCGAGAGTTGAGAGTTGAGCCCCTCGCTATCAACTCTCTCTCTCTCTCTCTCTCTCTCTCTCTCTCTCTCTCTCTCTCTCTCTCGCTCCACGCGCGTAGCTTGCCTTTTCACCATCAGCCCGAAAGTTTCTAAGGGCTTTTCTATTGCTCAGAAGTGATGGGTTGGAGGTGGGGGTGGGGTTGGTGGTTGTGAATGGGGGTGGGGGTAGGGTTGGCGGTGGAGGATGGGGATGGGGGTGGGGTGATAGTGGCGAGGGCAGCGAGTGCGAGGGGAAGGAAACCTGTTTCTTCCTTGTTCATTCATTCGCGCTCTCCCCTCCTGGTATTTGTTGGGCCGTCGTTCCTCAGAGTCTGCTCCGAGAAACAAGAGGACGCTCGATGAATCTGATTGTGAGGACTTTTTGTCACATATCTTGTGATGCGATAAGGAATAGCTCTGGTCTAACGTTGACGGATGACCGAAAAACAGTTGTACCTACGCAGAGCTATAGAGTTCAGGGCTGCTGTTTTGCGTTATTAATCAATGTGCTATTTTTCAATTCACCGATGATTCCACCGGTTGAGAAAAGATTACAAAGTTCAGTTCAGTGCATGGCTATATTAAACTAAAATGCTCGCATCTGTAATCTTTTCTCAACCGGTGGAGTCATCGATGACTTTAAAAAACTTGCGGATATTTTAATTAATCAACGGAGTTTCCACCGATTAAGGAAATATTACAGATCAGAGTATTTTCGTGCATTACAGTCATACACTGAACTGGACTGTGTAATATTTTCTCAACCGATGGAATCAACGGTGAATAGAAAAATAGCATTGATTATACGCAAAACGGCAGCCCTGATAGAGTTCTGGCAATGGTTTTGTCTCAGTAAATTGACTATCGAATCTAATCACAGACAAACTAAGGATTAAAATGGGAACTAGACCAACAATAACAATAACAACAACAACAATATCAACAATAGTGTTGGTCTAGTTCCCATTTTAATCCTTTTAGTTTGTCTATGATGATTTTTTGTCCATTTAGTTTTTGATTATTTTAATATCGAATCTAATGTGGAATTTGTATGAAAATTAAAAATTTTAGTAATTTAAAAATCATATAATATCTTGTGTGATGCGATAAAAAATGCTTTGGTCTCGAGTTGATGGATGACCAAAAAACTGTGGGTTTAACTTGGGTTTATTTTGATAAGTTCTTCTCCTACGGTGTTTTAGATGAAGTGTGTTTGAACAGAAGCATTTAATCGCTTCAAAAGTTCATGGAAAGAGGATCAGTTGAGAAAAACTTAATCTGTGAACATCAATAAACTCGTTAGCTTATTGGCTTTAGAATGAGCAAAAAGTAAGTCTCGATACAATTTTTTGTAAGTTAACATTACAAGCTTGGTCTGAATTTTATTTGGTTATAAATAAACGGCTTGCTCTTTGGCTAGGCAAATCGCAAGCTGCGATCTAAACAGTGGCGTCGCGTGCAATTTGGCAACAATGTATTATATCCATTTAAACTCATGGAAAAGGTCGAATTCAGGGGGTGCACAGTGCACAAGGAAAATTCGATATATTTAATGAGTTTAAATGGAGCAGTTACATTGTTGCCAGATGGCACGCGACGCCACTGAATCTAAAACTGCCTGCACAGAAAAAAAGCACGTGCTCCAGACACGATCTACCGGGTGTCCGGTAAGTCCCGGAACGGCTGCGCCATTTCTTTATTTACGCAGATAAAAAAACCAAACTTTGGGAATGTTCCTAGATAAATATAAACTACTTTTTTGGGGGGGGGTCAAAATTTTGGTCGCCCCTCCCGGGGGGCGGGGGCGCCCCTAATTTTTTTTTTCAAATGGCAACCCCTATCTTGTGATACCTCATTCGAAAGAGGGTAAAAAACTGAGCATTTTGGCGCAAACCGCATGTCGATATCTTTTTTAGTATTCGAGACATCGAACTTCAAAATCTATGGAAACCCACTTTAAAAAAATCATAACTCTTATTCAGAAAGTCGCTATTTAAAAAACTAGGGGTCTAAACTACTCTACATAACACTCTCTTTCCAGGGAAAAACACCTCTGCCCAAAAAAATTAACTTACAGTTATTGTTTTTTTTTTCCCGCCAAAATGTTTTAAAAAATTTTGGCGGGAAAAAAAACAATAACTGTAAGTTAATTTTTTTGGGCAGAGGTGTTTTTCCCTGGAAAGAGCTTGTTATGTAGAGTAGTTTAGACCCCTAGTTTTAAGTAGATTCCATGAATCTACTTATTGCGGAGGGTGCAATGTTGGATTTTTCGGGAAATTTTATCAAATGAGCACGTTTCATGCTCCCCTGAGTGAGAAAATACCACTCGTTGAAAATTGTATATATATATATATATATATATATATATCTTTATATGTATGTTTCAGCCAGTTTTACCGTTTTTATGTCCCACGATCCTGTTCGTAATTTTTGGTTTTTATTTTTGAAATTTTTCTCAACTATTCGTTGGGTTTAATTCTTGGATGAGTTCGAAGATGGTGTAAATCCGACAGTTAGTTTTCGCGTTATGGGCCGTGTTTGAGTCGTAAAATGTGTTTTTGAGGTTTATTTTTAGGAGTGTTTGTTTTGAAGATTTTTTTTGGGAAAATTTATGTTAGCCGTTTTGTTACGCAACTTTTTTACTCGAGTCATTTTTTCGTGTTTTGCGTTGTAAGCGAGTTATAGTGATGTGTTTTTCGGGTTTTTTGGCGGTGTTTTTATATGAAGAAATTGTTTTTTTGTATCGTAAATTTTAGTATATATCGTGGAGGATGTTTTTAGTTCATATGCTCTTTTCCTTGAATTTTCCTTGTGTTTTACGTGTTTTACGAGCTATTTAGTTTCTTATGGGATTTTACAAGTAAAAGACAAGGATGGTGTACTAGTATAATTGCTCTTTCTTTGTTTTACACGTACACTGTTGCTTAGGTACGTTATTTATTTATTTTCTTGTTTTATCAGCTGCTCTTATCAGATTTATTCCTCATTAGCGTTACAAAGATTAGTTATTTTTCTATCTTGGTACTATAATCTTTTTTTCATGGGCATTTTTATTTAAATGTTGAACAGCTGATAAAAAAAAGAATTGAATAATTCAAATAAAATCATAACATAACCTATTTATTGAAATTTGTGAAAAACTTATATAACCTAACTTTTATTTCTCACTTGCATTGTAAAGATTACACATTTCTCTATTGGTAATATAATCTTTTTCACAATAATATTTGGATTTTGAGCAGCTGATTAAGTAAAAAAGAAAAATTCAGAGAAAAATTCAACAAAAATTATAACCTATATTTAAATTTGTGAAAAAATGATTTAACCAAGCATGGAATCTACTTCGTCTTACCGGCCTGCCGGGAGGCATTTTTTAAATAGCGACTTTCTGAATAAGAGTTATGATTTTTTTAAAATGGGTTTCCATAGATTTTGAAGTTCGATGTCTCGAATACTAAAAAAGATATCGACATGCGGTTTGCGCCAAAATGCTCAGTTTTTTACCCTCTTTCGAATGAGGTATCACAAGATAGGGGTTGCCATTTGAAAAAAAAAGTTAGGGGCGCCCCCGCCCCCCCTACAGGGGCGACCAAAATTTTGCCCCCCCCCCCCCAAAAAGTAGTTTATATTTATCTAGGAACATTCCCAAAGTTTGGTTTTTTTATCTGCGTAAATAAAGAAATGGCGCAGCCGTTCCGGGACTTACCGGACACCCTGTATATACACACCAGTACGGAACGTGCTCAGAGCAAAAACTTTTCAGGTTCTGGACACGACGGGATGCGTTTCAGACGCAAACTCAACCTAAATAGATTGCGCTCAGAACTCGTTCCCGTACTGGTGTGTACGTTCGTGTCTAGAACACGGAAAGTTCGTGTCTGGAGCACGACCATTTTTTTCTGTGTGGATTGCAATTTGCCTGACGACGTATGTACTCTAACTAAACTTTGTACCATAGGTCTTGATACGGTAATTTTTGAGTCATACTGAAAAACGAAATTCCTTGAGGACTCGGGAAAGAACAAAAAATGCCTCCTCTGTCGATCGCTTTTTCCATGCTTTAAACCTCAACCCATTAAATCCGACAGTATTACTATCCCTTCAAACAAATTTTTTGTCAATTTCAATAAAAAGATTGAACTTTTGTCGATTAGTTTGATGTGCGTAGTGATTATTTTTCTTTAAAATCAATTTAAAACCATGTTAATTTGGGAGTCCATTCGTAAGTACCTTCAAAATACCAAGGGCGGATCCACCAATATGGCAACCATGTATTCTTCCCATTTGAATACATGAGGAAGAATCGATTCTCGAGGGGGCCATGGCCCCTTGACTAATCGATTGTTTCTCACGCATTCAAATGGGAAGAATACACAGTTGCCAGATCGCTGGATCCGACCATGCAAAATACAAAGGATTAAAAAGCGCAACCAAAGAACTGTATTCATTCAGAAAACGCTGGCTCGATAAGGATACAAAGAGCATTCAAAACAGTCACATTTGTGATTATTACGGATCAACTACTAGTTGACTTTGTATATACGTATATATACTATTGATTTGAGCCGAAGGTATTTCACTGTCACCTCTAAAACCGCGTCCATTCCTAATCCAACGGCCGATAATATCGGCCGTCTTAATAGGTTGAGCCAAAACATTACGATGAGAGGAGGCACTATGCCGGAGGAACGTAAATTTACAAGAATGTCTTGCAATTTCACCGCTGAAAGTACTATATCTTCTTTCCCCCTCTATACCTTCCTCTCTCTCTCTCTCTCTCTCTCTCTCTCTCTCTCTCTCTCTCTCTCTCTCTCTCTCTCTCTCTCTCTTTCTCTCTTTCTCTCTCCCCCTCTCCATTCCTCGATTCTCTTTCTCTCTCGGTTGGTGCGACGGTGGAAACTGTGGAAGTCGGATCAAATAATTATGTAAATTGTCATCTGGAAGCATTAAGCGGAGTAAACGACGCTTCGCGAGGTTGTCCCCCTTCCCCACCCCTCCCTGCAATAATCACGTTAATGGATCCATTCTAGCATTTCTGCGGAATCAAAGAGTAGATCAAGCAGGGGGGGGGAGTTCGGAGGGAGCTAAAACAGTCTGGGGTACTAGATCAAAGAACCTTAATCTGTGGTTGGGTAATCTCTGGGTTGAAGCGACGCGACGCAGTGGCGGCGGGGTAGGGGGGTGGAGGTGAAACGCTTGGGTGACAGAAGAGGCGATGGTAGGTCTCGCCTCAGTCACCGAAGCGACGCGTTGGGCATCGGGCGCCGTGTCGCGTCGGGCGGGCGTCGCGCGAGTTATGTTACTTGCTCATCAAACTAAATAATGAGTGAATAAATTTAAACGCCCGCCGACCCGCCGCGCGCCGGAGAGATTTAACCGGTGTAATGGCTGTGCAGCACTCCTTATTAATTTATTGTGGAAATGAGGGCGGATTTATAATACCCTCGTAGCATACGTTTTCTGTTCTGCCAGAGTACTATTGACGACAAAAAATATTGTAATACCAAGCGATGCTATAAAGGGTTTTAGTGATGACTTGGTGATGACGTCACTCGGCGATGAGCGTTCCAAACAGAGGCAGTTTGTCTCTCTTCATCTCACGTAACCCCCCCATGCATTGCCATCTCACTCTAATTTCGAAATTAATTCGCATAAAGAGACATTTTTTGTGAAATTTTTAGTCTGAAATGAAAACCTTGAGGCATTTTAATAAGATTTTGATCATAATATGTCGTAAAACAAGGCCCTGTGTACGAGTTTTGAAACTAAGGTAGGTGACCCAAAGGTGGCCCGGCTATTAAGGTGGCCCACCCTTGCTTATTTCAATTAATTACATGAATTGACGATAGATGGCGTTAGTGCTGAGTAGCAGGATGCTATAGCTTCTCCCACTCCAAAAATCAAGAGCATCGGGCGATTCAGTCGGCGCGAAACAGTGCAACGTCCTTTTTTCGGGTCTTCAGCTAATTTTCACGATAGAAAACAATCGTAAAAGCTAAGACCTAAATCGAGTCCACCTTTGACTTTCAATTCATCATAAATCATTATAATTTTTGGTGTAACTAGAGTCTAGATTCCGTTTTCGAACGATAAAATAGCATTTGAATACTTATTAATGAAATTTAAAAGGGGGTGTACACCTTTAGGTGCATCAAAAATATGAGAGGTGGCCACCTTAGGTGCATGTTTTGCGCGATGTCAAAACTCTACTTTTTTTCAAGCGCAAAAAAAACCTCAAAAACAAGCAAATTTAAAAAAAAAAATGAACAAAGATGACCAACTGTCTAAATAGTAAATTGACATATTTAGTCTTTTTTATCTCTCATGCCTCATATGTGCATATTGGCCCCAAGCATAGGTATGGCCACCTTTGGGTCACTTACCTTATAGAATGGTATACGTATACATGGAGGTCACGGGAGAGTGAGTGGGATAGTTTTGTCACAACCGATTGCGACCGATGAGTGAATGGAGCTGTTGCAAACTTTTGCTACAGGCTTATTAATAGTAGAATATGGGATAATACCCTGTAAAAATAACGATTAGCACACTAAAAAAACACGAAATCCACTCCTAAACTCACAAAATGCTTTTAAATGCGAGACCGTAATGGCGGCCGAGGCCGCGGTTTTCTTATGGCAATTGTATGCTTCTTCTTCTTCTTGTGTGGTGTTGCGAGAACACCTCGTGTAGATGGCGCTGATTGAAGATAGGGAGCCCCGATGAAAACCGCTGCCCCGGCCGCCATTACGGTCTCGCGTTTAAAAGCATTTTGTGAGTTTAGGAGTGGATTTCGTGATTTTTTAGTGCGCTAATCGTTATTTTTACTGGGTATTACCCCATAATCAACCATTAATAAGCCTGTAGCAAAAGTTTGCAACTGCTCCATTGTTGTGATTGTTGACTAACCGTTGACTTAGCACTGAAATCTTCTTTAGCGATAGAGAGGGCTAGGCCATACATGTTTTAAGTCCCATCTCAAAGTGTGACATGGACGATCTGAATCTGGTTTGTTTGCCTCTTTTTTTTAACCTCAAACATTGTAATTAATCCAGCGGAAATTGGTTTGAAACGAAAGCACAGGTGTTTTAAGGTGGTTATATAGACACTGCAGGCCGATTATGAAAAATCGTAAAGTTGCTATCGAGTTGTTGATCGAGTACGTGTTATCTTATGGGTGATGTCATTCTGATCGAAACTCCCTCTCATCTCTGCGAATATTCTCCGATAGCTCAGAAGTCATCTGCGATTATCCGCAGGGATGGGAGGGTTTCTATCGGAATGAAACCTATTTATATATAGCACCACCCATATGATAACACTTACTCGATCATCAACTCGATAGCATTACGATACGATCGTCCATAATCAGCCTGTAGATTTTTAATAAAACTATCCAAGTGAGAAAATGTAACATATTTCTATTACGTGTCAGTTTCTTAATCGTGCAAATCCTTCCGGAAGAAACAGTTATATCAATTTCTGTGTTCAGAAAGCCACTGTAAAACACTCGTACTTTCGTTTTTAACCAATTTCAAATGTATATGTCACAATTTTTTTAAAAAAAAAATTGAAGGTAAAAAAAAGAGGCAAACAAACCAAGCCTGAATGAAATACGTCCATAAGAGATTTCCATCATGGCTACTGTCTCTCTCTCTCTCTCTCTCTCTCTCTCTCTCTCTCTCTCTCTCTCTCTCTCTCTCCCTCTCTCTCTCCCTCTCTCCCTCTCTCTCTCTCCCTCTCCTCTTCCTCTTCCTCTTCCTCCTCTCTCTCTCTCCTCTCTCTCTCTCTCTCTCTCTCTCTCTCTCCTCTCTCTCTCTCTCTCTCTCTCTCTCCCTCTCTCTCTCTCCCTCTCTCTCTCCCTCTCTCTCTCTCCTCTTCCTCTTCCTCTCCCTCTCCCTCTCTCTCCCTCTCTCTCTCTCCCTCTTCCTCTCCCTATCTTCCTCACCCTATCTCTCTCTCTCTCTCTCTCTCTCTCTCTCTCTCTCTCTCTCTCTCTCTCTCTCTCTCTCTCTCTCTTTTCCCCATTCGAACGCGTGTGTAAGAAAAGGACAGAAACAGGGGCTAGAACGTGTCTTCAGCCCCTATCTCTTTCCTTTTCCAGTACATACAATCAAACGGGGAAAGAGCGAGAGAGGCTAATTTCTGCGTACGCCATTGGTTTTACCTATCATCTTTTTGATGCAATGCCGACAATGGACGATGATGCTGTTAGCCACTGCGTGCATCTAGCAACGTTAGATTTCGTCCATTCAAACCCATGCATAATATAAATTTGAGGGCGTGCTCTATGCACCTCTACTATTTCGACCTTTTTATCATGGCTTATAATGGACTAAATTGCAACGTTGCTAGATTGCACGCTCTGTCACCACTGCTGCTTACGAATGATGATCAGCTTCTTTTTCTCGCTTACCAAATCATGATTTCATAACATTCTCTCAAGCCTTTTAAGTCTTTAACCTCTGACCCGGACTCTCTTTTCAATCTCGTTATGACATTTCCTGTGCGACTGATATCACATCGCTATACGTGGGTCCTCGTTAGTTGTCCAAACACACGTTTTCTCATCCTGCCACGCAGTCTTTTTCCTGCGCACGTTGTGTACCAAAGCTTCGTCTTGCATGGGCGGATACATGTGATTGTCTTTCTCTGTCTACTCCTATTTGAATGCATGTGTTAGAAAAGGACAGAAGAGTGGGATCAATGTCACGTGATGGCCCCCTCTGCTGTTCTTTTCTAACACATAAGTTCAAATGGAAAGAGAGAGAGAAAGGCAATTCCCTGTATCCGGCAATGTCATCTTGTATATAAAAAAAACCATCGCGAGTGACTCCGAGTATTGCCTGATCAAATAATCAATTACACTTCCTCACTTCACACACGTATGATGAACGAATAAATTTTTTTATCCAAGCACCCTTTTTCCTGGGTTATTTATTTTTATTACCCTCCAGCAGAAAGTTTTTTTCCCCCTTATACCCGTCCCCAATTCTTTGGATCGTTGAGGCACTTTTGTCCTCTGAATTTCCAACCCTCCCTCCTTAGGAGTCTTCGATCCTTTTCCAAATGCGTGGTGCGCCAATTGACGGTGGAGTTGTGAGCGTGAAGGTGTTAGAAAATTCAAGGAACAAATTTGAGTTCCTTGTCGATCGTTGAGCAGAGAAAGGGAAGAGGGTCGATTGTCGCACCTACCACCCGCACGACACGTCCCGGATTTAATATGCTCACGTAATTTGAAGTCTGGAACAGTTTCCTGGCTGCCCTTCCCCCTCCTCCCCCTGCTCCTCGCTTCGTCCCACAGAGACTTCGGATCTCATACATTTTTGGACATGGATTATTGAGTTTTACTCAAGGTAGATGGAGAACAGGTATGGACAACACTCTGAGGTTGCCTCTGATTGGTTGTGAAAAGAGCAATTCCGCCGTCATTTTTCTGACCGCGCGATTCAAATTTAGCTTTCACATCTTGAAAAGGAAAGTGAACAACGTAATGGGGCTATTGCACACTTTTACTATAAGCGATTTAATAGTCGATTGAGGCGTAAAAACCTCAAAAAATAACGATGGCGGCACTAAAAACTTCCAAAATCCACTTATAAACTCAATAAACGCAGTTATTTGCGCGAGCGTAATGGTGGCCGAAGGCACTAACAATAGGAGATTTCTATCTTAATTTCGTCACTCTGTCTATGTTGACAAGGATGATTCACAGAGTAATTAGTCATCAGAGTGATGATCCACATCCGATGAATGGTGCCGCAACACCTAGTGACACCGGTGTCATATGAAAGAAGTCTCTTTTTGGTCACTTCTTGATGGAGTTTCAGAATTGTTAGATGGGAATCTCCCATTGTTAGTGCCTTCGGCCACCATTACGCTCCCGCAAATAACTGCGTTTATTGAGTTTAGGAGTAGATTTTGGAAGTTTTTAGTGCCGCCATCGTTATATTTTGAGGTTTTTACGCCATAATCGACTATTAAATCGCTTATAGAAAAAGTGTGCAATAGCCCCATTGATGATATTATTCCATTCTATAGTCATACAACATTAAAATTTAAAGAAAAAAATTACATTCCATTGTTCAAATAAATAAAGTGTTGCTTCAGATAAACGACCCTTCAAACCTAACCACAAAGAACAATGCAAGATACTCGGTGTAAATAGGAGACAAGATGGCGGCGAAGTCGCTTTTTCCCAAGTGGCCAAGCCAGAGACAATATATAATAGAGACCACGCACTAGCCGTGCGCGCGGTGGCTGACTTATTTTTCGGGACTCAACAGGAATTAACACAGGGAGCATGAGAGTGCACCATCCAACACGGTCCATACGTTGACTGATGCAATTTCGGTGCTTCTGGTTTCACTAGGCAAAAATCTCAACGATGTTTCTCATCAGTCAACGTATGGACCATGTTAGCGGTGTTCTGTTGAGACCCCGAAAAAAAAAATTGCCACCGCGCGCAAACATGGGCAAGGTAGATAGTGCGTGGTCTCTATTATATATTGTCTCTGGGCCACGCCCCCTGATTCGAGTGTTGTCCATACCTGTTCTCCATATACCTTGAGTTATACTCAACAAGCTATAGCGATGAAGGGGGCCATACGACATACGTGTTATGAGTCCTATTTTAAAAAGTGACAGCAGGGGCGATCTGAATTTAGTTTGTTTGCCTCACTTTTTTAACCTTACATCAAAACTTGTAATTAATCCAAAAGGATTTGGTTTTAAACGAAAGTGCAAGTGTTTAATAGTGGCTATCTAGACACGGAATTTTAATACAACTATATATATCCAGGTGAGAAAATTTTGCCCATTTCTGTTATGTGGCAGTTTCTTTATCGTGGCAATATTTCCAAACGAAAACAGTTATATCGATTTCTGTGTCCAGATAGCCACTCTAAATTATTTGCTTTTTCTTTTATAACAAATTTCAAATGTATTTGTCACCACTTTTTTTTTAATTTAAAGGTTAAAAAAAGTGAGGCAAACAAACCGAGCCTGTGTGAAAAACGTCCATAAGAGATTTCGATCTTGGCTGCCTCCGTGAAGTTTCAATGTCACGCCCCACAAATCCCCTCTATCGCTATAGCTCGTTGGTTTTACTTGAGTCCTTTGGAGCCGTCCAAATATTCCGATTATTGTTTTTTAAGCGTGCCGTATATATACGGTGCGCTTCTTGTTTTCATTTTCATATCTAATATATAAATCCAATGCTTTGCTTATGGCAAAACCTTGGCGGGAAAGGTTTGAAAAATTAAAAACGTGTTTTCTTAAAACTGGTTTCATTAATCGTTAATTTATTGCTGCAATCCAGGAGGTCTCGGCGTCTATTTTCCTAAAATTGTAAAAGTTTTGGTATTCCTGTGAATTTCAATAAGTTATTAAGCGTCAAAGTCGAATTCCTTTGAACGAGAATTCCATACAGGTCCAGCAACCTAAGTCATTTGTGCCAACCTATGAGTCAAAATTCAAAGGCAGGAGGGGGGTGGAAACATCTCCCGCAGGAACCCTCTTTGCCCCTCGCCTTTGGGCTCCACCGGTCACAAGATTTCTTCACGGTGCATTAAGCGGTCGTAAATGTGTCAAAATCTGCTTGACGAGGGTACATCGATAAGAAGCGACGAGGTATTGATGAAGAGCGGGAGGGGTATAGAAAAGAGAGAGGCTCATTCATATCCTTAAGTAGACCTGTTTAGTGATGACGTCACGATCAGAATTAGTTCCAAACAAATGCGCTATCTCGCTCACTCTCGTGGATTTACCAGATCCAAATTTTCGAACGCAAATTCATGCTAGTTAACCAACAGTTTTCTCAAATTTTATTGCACCATTAGATTCCACTTGCCTTAAAGTATCTTTTCACTGTAACATAATTCCTAAAAGATCACAAGCGAATTTACAATCACAGTTATACCGAAAGACGTTCTACGTTTGTCCTTGTCTTACTCACGGTCTCTTATGGTAGTATCACCGCCATGACACTCAATCATTCTAACTTCTCTTCGTATCGAAGCTATTGTTCGAGGTACAACACATGCCGTGATGGTGCTGATGAGCCTATATCCTAGAATTTTGTGCTCTTAAGAAACTGTGAGTGTGACAAGGACAAAACATAGGACTCTCTTCGATATAACTGTGATTGTGCATCGATGCGCGATGTTTCAAAAAGTTTGTGATAGCGGGCTCATATTTTATCACTGAGAAAAAAGTGGCTGTTAAAACTGTAAGAATAGAACCATAGATGATTTCGCCTTATTTCAATCATGAGACCTATCGTTGCTGTAGTCAGCGCGCTTTAATCTACACGAATTCCGATTGTCTCTATGGAATTTCGATTATTTCTATGGGAAATAAAGCGCGGGAATATATATCCAATCGGAAAATTTTTTGAAACAATCGGAAATTTTTGTAAGGGACGTGGAACCCAATGGTGTGATAAACACAACGTGTAAAGAACGTGTTGTTTACTAGCACTTGTATTTGAAAATTTGGACTGTGTTTCGTATGGGAAAACCCACGAGAGCGAGTGAGACGGGGCCTTTGTTTGGAACCAATTTTTTTCATGACGTCACACTAAACAGGTCTTTGCATCGAAACATTTGAAATTCTGGGGGATCGGCAAATTGAAAGCCCCTCAATGAGCGTCGATGGAATCAAGGGATTTTTGAGGACATTTTTGGCGTTTTGTTGAAAAATAGGTGTTTAAAATCCAGAACACAGGGAGCCAGAGGGGTTAAATTCGCATTAATTGCTCTAAAAAGTGAGAGGGGCTGTCACGTGTCTTCCACCCCTGGACAGCTTCCTCGCTGCGGCTATGGAATTGACTCTGGAATAACTTATTTACCTATCCTAAAAGTTCGTTGCGTGTACAAAATTTTTCACTGGAACCTTCTTCAAATTTTGGAAACTATAGGTCCATATGGAACTTTGCTTTTCCAACACGAAAAATGATATCGACCGACGGCAACAGAAAAAAAAAGAAATAATATGACAATGCGTTATAGTGAATAATGGCATAGTTTTAACGGTAAACTTTCGATACTTTTCAAGAAAATAAATGGGGAGAGGGGGAATTAAAATCCACAAACCTCTTAAACCTCCACACCTACTAATCTATACCCCTAGAATGCTTGATGTGTAAAGGGCACTTGAAATGGTTAGTTCCGTATATTAAAGGATTATTGTTTCATGAATTCGCAAGTGTTCCATTTATGCATATTACGTATCTACATCGTGACAATCGCAACAAGTGCTGACAGCACCTAAAACGGAAAAAAAGATAAAAAAAACTGTTTATTATTTAGAATCACGGCTTTTCCGAATATGACACTTTTTGACTTCAAAAGAACGCAACCTCATGTTTGATCCCTGAACAAGCCGTTTAAAAGGTGGAGGGATTTAGAAATATCTATTGTCTATAGTTTATGTGGGTAAAAAAGATCGAGCCTTATCAAATAATTTTCTCTTTTCAGCTTTCAATGGGTTTGTTGCAAACTTTTGCTACAGTGCTACAGAGTTTTGATTCTGATGTAAAATTGTCTGAAAATTACATTGGCGGCATCAAATAGTCATAAAATCCACTAATAAACCCAAAAAACGCAGTATAAAGAAAGCCAAAATTGCAGTCGTAAAGCCGAACAATCTGTGCACGCGCACGACGAACATCAGAGATAGGTGACCCATTCTCCCCTTTTTCGTTAAGGGGGGGGGGGGAGAGAGAGAAAATATCTCTACAGTCAAACTGTGATTTTAAAAATGTGCATGGTCAAGATGTTGTCTTTTGTGAAGGGGCGGGGGGGGGAGCAAAATATCAAGAACAGGGTGTTTCAAAACTTGAGTGCCAAACTAATGGAGTGTATTTTTGGGGTCAACATACATATATATAAGACTTTATTTTCCTACATGAGTATGTGCTGCAAATGTTTCTCTTCTGAGCTAGAGCCCTCCAAAGTTTTGAAAACAAAAAACAAACACAAAAAACAACGCCTTTGACTCATCTCCTTATAGATACATCTGATCTAAATTTATTTTTTTCATAATTTCTCACCAAATAAGCTCAATTGGACAGCACTTGTCACAATAGAACCGAGTGGCATTTTTGATAAAATTGAGTTATTGATTGATAGAGCTAGCAATACTGAATCTCGAAGCAACAAGTGCTTCTTCTGTAATAACAACTATTTCCCGTCAAAATTCCAGGTAAAAGTGAGCTGGTGAGCCTCATTGATGTCATTGTCCATATGATGAAATAAAATGAGAACTTGGTTCCTTTGGCTGATTAGGTTAAACCTTAATCCGAGTCACGTAAGGAACCAACTCCGACTTGGTTCCTTTACTTCCTTTTATAGAATTGGGAACGGACTTAAGTCCGGATTAACGGATTTTAAAATAATCAACAGTGTAAACCAACTCTGCCGTTTGGTTTCTCTTAGAGTTTCGTTTTTCGTGATTATGCCAAAAAAAAGAAGAAAGGAAGCAAGTCACTTTAAACGCTAAAAATTAAGTACCTTTCCTACATAGTAAATTCCACTTTTCCGGTGTTGAAATGCAAAAACACAACACGGTAGTTGAATGAAATCAAAACGTAAGTAATTCCAAGTTTTTTGTTTAAATGCTAGCTCTTCAACTTTGGACTCAATTTTCTCGAGATCAGCTCCATGTTGAATGCTGTCTAATTATTATCATTGCTAGCAAAAGCATTAAAGCTGTTCAGACTTTAGTGGCACGCTTTTCCAACACCTGCGTGTTGGAATTTTCCCTGCTTGTTTTTTTTTTTTTTTTTTTTTTTTTTTTTTTTTTTTTTTTTTTTAACCTTTTTAATAATGGATTTTCTGTCAAAAACAAATTAATCCATATTCTTATAACTAATTAACTAGGAGTTAAAAGAATATTGTTAATAGGATTACTGTAAAAATATAATTTAACCCTCCCTGGTGGAAAATGACTTATGTGGAGAGTCAAAATTTGCCTAGGAAATCATGAGTTGCCTTGCAAAGTTCAAACAAAAATCATGGCTCTTTGTGGGCCTCTCATGGAAACTCAAAATAAATCCATGATGAACCCATAATTTCTCATCGGCTCTCTAGATTCTACTTTGGTTCCAATACGTTTTCATGAGATGCTTGAGAAATAGGGGAAAAAAAGGGTCAAACATTTAAGTAATTTTTGGGGGACGTTTTGTGGGTTTTTAAAGATATGTCTAATTAATGATGTGTGATATCCATGTTTCTATTAGTTTCGTCTTACTGTGCGCAACACTTTTTAGCGCGTTCTTTAGACAAAGACAAGACTCGGGAAGTCGTATAATTCCGACTTTCCATGCGTTTGCACAGTCGGTTTCAGCGCCTTGGCGCACAGTAAGTCAAAACATGAATGTTTCGGACACAAAATATACTGCTGTCACTAACCGCTCCGCTCACCAATTCACTTTGTTTTTTTGTTGTTCATCAAAGGGAGGAGTACAAGTCCTGAGGGATGATTATTCTCTCTTAGACGAGTCGATATGGAAAAGTGGGAGTCGATATGAGAAAGTGGGAATCGATCATTCACATTGATTTAAACGGCGTCACGTGACAGATTTGAAGTCGTCTGAGTCATTTATTTCAGAAAAATAACTCATCTCAGTCCATCGAATGACTCGGAATCTGTCACGTGACGCCATTTAAACTGATGGGATCGGTCGATTTCAACTATATCTCAACTCGTATCGTCCAAAAGAGCAGAGTCAGCGTCCAGGTCCACTGGAACGCTAGCGCTTGAAGTATGTTTTTCAACCGCGCTATCATATTTCGAAACTTTTTTTTCTGTAAACTGTTTTTTATTTATTTCTTTTTTTTCACGGGTGAGAATTGACGTGAGTTTCAAAGTTATTCTGAGAAGGAGAAAAAAATGTGTTTACTTAATTTTCAAAAAAAATTATTCTCAATGAAAATGTTGAGTAATTTTCAAACAAAAGTTACTTTGAGCCCCCCATGTCTCACGTGAATGTTTTCTCTGCACATTGCACAAAGTTTGTGAATAGCTAACAAGTACAATTTTATCTTTAATTTTCAAGTAAGAATATATATTCTTCTGCAAGTCAATTTGGCATTTGCAAGGGTGTGGAATGTTTTATTTTTTATAAAGAAAATGAAAGTTCTAGATGAGCTGACAACAAAGATGCTTTCGGTTTATAATTATAAGTCTCATTGTTACCTTGTTGCTGTGATGAGATTTTGGCCCAAAATAAATTATTTTAAATGGGAATTCAGCTCAGTGACGTCACAACGCACAAGGTTTCTTATAACTTTACTCGTGTGTACATTAAACTTCAGGCTATCCGAACTCCGTGTTATCCAAACTCTTTTGTCGATTCATATTCCTCACTTTCACTCGCCGGTCACAAAGGAACTTGACGCATCTCAGACAGCCTTTACGTTGTCTATTTTATTTCCTGTGCTCCGCAAGTGGAGAAGAACAGCTGCTCAAAATTGTTGTCAGGCCGTGCGCATAAGAAAGTTACGGATTATTTTAAATATAGGTAAATGTCATCAAACTTTTTCGAACTAGGCAGTAAAATGTAAATACCAAGCATAAAATTTTAATCATAAAATTAAAGTATAGTTTGCAGTATTATAATTGACTTTTCGGTCACTTTAACGAAAATTAGTACCTGTCAATAACAGACTCCGGATTATCCGAACTGGCAGACCGCTACATTAGTTCGGATAACCCGGAGTTTACTGAATCTTCAAATCCGAGACACTTATGATGAAACCAAAGGCACAATTTTTCTTAACTCACGCGGAAAAAAAACTACGGTGAAAATAACCATACAGATACCTGATTTTGGCACCTGCTACATGTTATGGTAATGTTAACCAGAAGTATACTATTTTGACTAGGTACTAGGTGATGTTATCTGATTGCATGTCGAATTTACTAAAAGTATCGGTAAATGTACCATACTTCTGGTCAAGTTTACCAGAACATCGAGCAGGTGCAAAAATCAGGTACCCGTATGGTTATTTTCTCTAATTTTTTTTTCGTGCATCAAGTACTATCATTTATTTATAAAAACACAAAATTTGAGACCTGTTAAATGAAGTTTCCGGTCTCTTTTCAGTCTCTTGGCGTCTCCGTATGCTTTCCATGGAAACGGAGAGGAGACGCCGAGCGGCGACTCAACGAAGCTTATTCTTCTCACTGGACTTCTATTGGAATGACACATTCTGACGCTCCCCGCATATCCAAGTACTCGTTTATAAACAATCTACCCTTTACAATTGTATTCTTAATTATAAGAACTAGTAAAGTAGTGAACTCCACTTTAGTGTATTAATAAACAAGATCTGTACCTCCAATTCAGCGACTCGCGTACAGTTATTTAAAATTAACAAGACCCTTGCATTTACATTATTCTATGATATTCAAAAAAGAAATCATTTGATTGTATTTTTAACGAAAAGTTAATGTTCTCCTTGAAAATGTCATTTTTCCATCCATTGTACGTTGCTGAGCGGCGGGTGCTTCCTATTGCGAACGAACCGAACACGAAAACGGCAACCGTAGTTGACAAAAGAAATTTCGAATGCGAGAACTCCCCCTCCCCCCCAATTCCGCATCCCTCTGCAGCCCCTCTGTGGCCCGTGCGCCGCATTGGAGGAGTTTGTAAATAAAGCAATCAACTTTATCGCCTTTGCGACTCCCGAAAATTCCTTTCGCAGATATTTCGGTCACGTAGAAAAGTTCAAAGACGGTGTCCTCCTCCTTCCCGTACTGATGGTAATGAATATAAGTCGACGCATCGATTCTGAAGAAGAGAAAATATTGTGCCGTGCTCCTCATTTCCAGAGACCCTACCCTCCCCTCCACATCACCCATCACCTTCCCCCTCCCTTGGTCTATTAACTGTATTACCTCAATTATTATTGCGAGTCTGATTCTCTCTCTTCGTTTTACGCTCCTCGCAATGATTATCATTCTCTTCTCATTCAAGCTTCTGTAAACGTATTTTTCTAATTATGAGGATCAATAGACCTGTTTAGTGATGACGTCATACGATCCAAATTGGATCCAAACAAATGTTCCATCTTGCTCACTCTTGTGGATTTATACCCATAAGAAATCGGATCCAAATTTTCAAATGCAAATTAATGATAGTTAACTACTAATTTTCTCAAATTTTATTGCACCATTAGATTATTTATCATTTTCCTCTCATTCAAGCTTCTGTAAACTTATTTATTTATTCTCACAATCAATAGACCTGTTTAGTCATGACGTCACGATCATGATTGGATCCAAAAAATGTTCTATCTTGCTCACTCTTGTGGATTTATACCCATAAGAAATCAGACCCAAATTTTCGAATGCAAATTAATAATAGTTAACAACTAATTTTCTCAAATTTTATTGCACCATTAGATTATTATCATTTTCCTCTCATTCAAGCTTCTGTAAACTTATTTTGTTATTCTCACAATCAATAGATCTGTTTAGTCATGACGTCACGATCATGATTGGATCCAAAAAATGTTCTATCTCGCTTACTCTTGTGGATTTTTACCCATAAGAAATCAGACCCAAATTTTCGAATGCAAATTAATGATAGTTAACAACTAATTTTTTTCAAATTTTATTGCACCATTAGAGTCCGCGCACCTTGCAGTATCTTTTCACTTACATATGTGAATATGAGAGTGACGCACGATTTCGCGCAGTTATGCTGCGAACTTTGAACTTTTTTTCACCAACTTTAAAGGCATATTCGCAAAAAGTAAATACAGGGTGTTAATCAGCGTCACTGAATGAAGATTTTGAGCTATATTTCATTAAATTTGGAGGCGGACACTTGAGACGTTCCCTTTGTTGGACATTAAATTCCTGAAAGATCACAAGCGAATTTACAATCACAGCTATACCGAAAGATATTCTACGTTTTTAACCGGTTTTTGAGGTTAAACGTCGTGGTTTTCTAAAAGCAAGGGAAACTGGGAGGGAGAGTCGAGCTCCAAAACTACAAACGATTAATTTTTCTCCCCCCTCCTCCAATAACATTTAGATCTTGTCCAAGACACCTTCTCAGTAGTGCATTATAAATGACGTATATTTCACTCGAACAAAATAACGCAACAAAGAAATTACGAAAATCCAGTTGTGGTGAAGTATGTCAACACACCAGTTCCAAAAGGTGACGCACCTAGTGAATGATCGAAAGAAGTATTATTTCTTCCAAGAAAACTGCATTCAATGCGGAAAGTATATTTGGCATTGTTAGAATTTCTTTGACTCAAATCTTTGTCGTTCGTTTAAACAGTGTTGCCAGATCGAGGGTAAAAAGCCGTATGGTCCCCATTTAAATCAATGTAAAACATATGGCTTTATTACCCCAATCTGGCAACATTTTTCTTAAATAACGGTCTTTATTGAATTTGTGCAGAAGAAATGATTATTTCGAAGGTGCATTCAACCGCATTTAGGATTCGAATACTAACCGTTCTCTGTTCATGTTACTTCTGAGAAAATATCGATGCATTGCATTTTGTAGCTTACGATTCATAAACGACACGTTTTTTTTAGAGCATGAGTACCATGCGCTTTATGTAATTGTTCCGGTTTCCAAGTCCGCTGCTTTCTTTATGGGATTTCCCATCATCTCGTAATCACCGTTCCTGAGATCGGTTCCAGCATTGAGGCGTATTGTTCTAGGAACACTTGTCTGCTCGATTCGCACCAATCCTGTGTCAACCTGAACTCGCGTGAATTCTCTATGACGGGAGCCTTTATTGTGTCCAGGTTAGAGGTGATGTGTTTTGAAATGCAATGAGGCTCTTTCAAACTTTTGTTGTGGGCCAAATGAATAGTCCAATCTGATGTATTAACCAGCAAAAATCACGGAAATCACACTAACAAAAGTCTAAAATTCGGTAATAAACCCGCATAACTGCTAAAACGTCAAGTTCGTAATGGCGGTTCAACGTATAGGTATCACGGGAGATTCCAGTCTAATTTGTCACTTTCTCTAAGAAAACACAGAGATATGTCTCAATTTAGATAGAGATCTCCCATGATATATACCTTCGTCTTTCCGCCATTATATAAGCCCGATTCTGAGAGTGAATTTCGTGCGATTTTTCAGTGTATTCATCGTCATTATTACAGGTTTTTATTCAAAAATCAACTATTCAATCCCCTGTAGCAAAAGTTTGCAAGCGCCCCATTGAGTTTGCTTTATAACTCGCGGACACTAAAGATATTTTGTTTGATTGTTCTCCGAGTGATTCTCAACACAATCATACTCAGGTTCATTGCATTTATCGAGGTACAATGTATTTATCTATGCTCCTCTGCTAATACTTTTAAGTGTTGCAGCTGCGACTTGTTTTTTGTTCTTTTTGTATTTTGTTCTTTTTTTGTTTTTGTTTTTGTTTTTTCCTTGCTCCAGTGCTAGTAAATTTTGTAAACATGCGGCGTATCTCTATCGTCGTAAGTTAGACCCTCTGAACCGCACCCATAACGGATGAAGATAATTTTTCGACTCTTAGAGAGTGGATTATATTTGGTATAAATCCACTCATACAAGAGGGGGGTCAATGAAAAAACAAGGGAGGAGGAAGCGATATATTTGTACAAAAAAGCTGCAGTCCTCTCCGTGAATAGTGAACTTATCATGGAGACTGATAATAATACCGGAAAAAGAAGATCTCTCTCTCTCTCTCTCTCTCTCTCTCTCTCTCTCTCTCTCTCTCTCTCACTCACTCTCACTCTCTCTCTCTGGCTGCTGTGAAATCAGTTAATACAATAGGAGCGATATTTTACAATTTACCGCGAGGGTGACCAAGGTTCTAATGACGATTTGTTATCTTCTCGTTTTGACCCGATATTTCTCTTCCTTATGGATGTGCTTGCGTGCTCTATTCATTTCCGTATGGCGTATCGCATTCGTTGAGCTTTTTTCGCCGAGACAATATTCCTCTCTTTTCTTTTTTTCCTACTCCCTCTACCCGGTCGAGGTCTCTAGCCGGTCTATTTCTTTCCCTTTATCTCTCTCTCTCTCTCTCTCTCTCTCTCTCTCTCTCTCTCTCTCTCTCTCTCTCTCTCTCTCTCTCTCTCTTTCTTTTCGCTCCTTCATTGTGACTTTTAAATAGTTTTTCGTGCTTGCCCATGCGCAAGATGGTCAGCCAACCATATCATAGATAACTCTGATAACCCCGCGGAGCCCGAAGCGGTTTTAATCGATTGGCCGGTCCGTATAAGAAGATGCGTTGCGTCGTCGCACGACGCACAGTCTCCATCCGAGAATGGGTCTGTTGCACATTTTGGCCAGAAAGTTTTAAAGTAACTCAATTCTTACGTAAAAATTTGCACAAATATAACTCTCGCAGCATCAGAAAGCACAAAAAAAAACATTAAATAAACTCACAAATGGGGCTCCTGCAAACTTTTTCTACAGGGTGTTGAAAAACTGTTCCCGAATATTTCAGGGCGGATTCTACAGGTCAAAATAAGACTTTTTTTTTCCTACAAACATGTGTCCGAAAATGCCCCCCTTTTGAGCTACAGCCCCCCAAAGTTTTAAAAAACGACCACTATTATGAACCAAATGTCCTAAAAATTGGTGTCTCATGGTAATTTTACGTGTAAAATCCATTAATGACGTCGAAACTTACAGGAATTGAGTCTGACTGTACTTTTCACGAAATCTTGTACATTTAACGGCACGAATTTTATGTTTTGGTTTAAAAATTTGAAGAACAAATACCAAAAGCAGATGCAAAAAACCCTTAGAAAGATTTTTGGTCGTCTTTGTTTCTTTCGATACAACGGGTTTCAAGCGAGATAATCGCTGCACAGTGTAGAAAAGTCAGCGCTTTTACCATAGCGGCCGGCCCGAAGAAGCAGCGGAGATGCTTAGGCGGGTTGCATACTCACTGCCGCTTTTCATGGTAAAAGCGCTGACTTTTCTACACTGTGCAGCGATTATCTCGCTTAAAACGCGTCGTATCGAAAGAAACAAAGTCGACCAAAAATTCTTCTAAGGGTTTTTCGCATCTGCTCTCGGTATTTGTTCTTCAAATTTTTAATCCATAACATAAAATTCGTGCCGTTAAAGGTACAAGATTGCGTGAAAAGTACAGTCAGACTCAATTTCTGAATTTCTCGACGTCATTAATGGATTTTACACGTAAAATTACCATGAGACACAAATTTTAAGGACATTTGGTTCATAATAGTGGTCGCTATTCCAAAAAAACCGCATATTTTTTAAAACTTTGGAGGGCTGTAGCTCAAAAGGGGGGCATTTTCGGACCGATGTTTGTAGGAAAAAAAGTCTTATTTTGACCTGTAGAATCCGTTTCTGATATTCGGGAACAGTTTTTCAACACCCTGTATAAGCAAATAGATGGTACAATATGCTAATGTAATAAAACCAGCGAAAATCACAAAAATCAAGTCTAAAATTCTGTAATGAACTCACATACTGCTATAACGGCAACTTCGTAATGGCGGTTTAAGGCAGGTATCAAGGTATATTCCTGTTTATTATGTCACTTTCTCTAGGGAAACATGCAGAGATAGGTCACAATTTAGATAGGGATCTCCAATGATAGGTACCTGCGTCTCTCCGTCATTAAGCCCGATTTTGAGAGTGAATTTTGTGATTTTGAGAGTGAGTTTTAAGTGTACTCGTGGTCATTTATACGAGTTTTTATGCAATAATCGAGCTTCAATCCACTATAGGAAAAGTTTGAAAGTTCAACCTTGAATTTTCCCATCAAAAGCAGGATATTTCGCATGGTTAGCGCGGCACACTCAAATAATCACGGCAGACTTTCATCCTAGCTGACTCGACTTCATAAAGAAATAAACAGTGTACACCGACAGCGTGTCTGTGCGAATTCTTTCGTCTCCATATCCTCAATTCCTCACAAAAGGTTGTGAAAGGTACGATAACCGATATTTGTGTCAAAAACTTATCAAAATGTAACATTAACACACAGAGGAGCTCCAAGGATGATGATTGAATTAGGAATCATACTTGGAACTCCTGTGTGTTATTGTTTCATTTTTGATAAGTTTTCGACACGAATATCGGTTATCGTATACCTTTCAAAACATCTTGTGAGGAATTGAGGATGTTGAGTTCGAACAGACACCGTCAGTGAATTCTGTTTATTTCTTTAGGAAGTCAGCTGTGATTTCAGTCAGCCATGATTATTTGAATGTGCCAATCCCGCGAAATATCGTGCACGTGGTGGAAAGATACATGGGTGAATAAGGTCGAGTGTTTTGCGCAATTTGTGAGATAATTAATATATTTTGGTGTTCTCTGATGCTGCCAGTGATTTTTGTATAGCTTTTTATGTATGAGTTGATACTTTAAAACGCTTTAGCCGAAGAGTGCAACAGACCTATTGTTTTGTTTTTGTTTTTGTTTTTGTTGTTGTTTTTTTTTTTTTTTGTTTTGTTTTGTGGAAAAAAGGAGGACCTTTGAATCTTGATGCATGAGGTATGATCTCCTATAAATATCAGCACAGCTCAAGTAGTAAAAATGGATTTAAAACGTAAGGTCTTACGCAAATTTTTCTCCCGGAAAAACTTGCGTAGAAAGATAACAATCTATATGAAACGAATTAAAAGAAATCCCAGTTGAGACCTGACAAAATTACAGGTTCTTCTAAGATTAGAACTAAATATAGAACTTGGTGTTTCACGAATTTACCGACGAAAAATGCTTGCCGCTCGGTATGGATTCCAAGTTATTAATGACGAAACACACGTTCAGAATGGGTCTGTTGCACACTTCGGCTTCAGCGTTTTAAAGTATCAATTTCTTGGTAAAAAACCGAGAAAATAACAATGGCAGCATCAAAAAACACTAAAATTCAGTATTAAACTCACAAATTGTGGAAAACACTAGACACTATTCACCCCTGTATCTTTCCACCACGTGCACGATATTTCGCGAAATTAGCGCGGCACATTCAAATAATCTGCACGGCCGACTGTCATCACAGCTGACTTCGTAAACAAATAAACAGTAAACATACTGACGGCGTCTGCTCGAATTCTTACGTTTCAATATCCTCAATTCCTCACAAAAGGTTGTGAAAGGTACGGAAACCGATATTTGTGTCGAAAACTTATCAAAATGAAACAATAACACACAGGAGTTCCAAGCATGATTCCAACTTCGATCATCATGCTTGGAACTCCTGTGTGATATTGTTTCATTTTGATAAGTTTTCGACACAAATATCGGTCTCCGTATACCTTTCACAACCTTTTGTGAGGAATTGAGGATATTGAAATGTAAGAATTCGAACAGACGCCGTCAGTGTTTACTGTTTATTTATTTATGAAGTCAGCTGTGATGACAGTCGGCCGTGATTATTTGAATGTGCCGCGCTAATTTCGCGAAATATCGTGCACGTGGTGGAAAGATACAGGGGTGAATAGCGTCTAGTGTTTTTCGCAATTTGTGAGTTTATTACTGAATTTTAGTGTTCTCTGATGCTGCCATTGTTATTTTCTCGGCTTTTTACATAGAAATTGATACTTCAAAACGCTGTAGCCAAAGTGTGCAACAGACCCATTCAGTAAATTAAGGAAAAAATGCTTTTGAGGATCAGCGTTGTAGATGTGCGGAAGTAGAGAGTTTAGAACGGAAAATTCCAGAAAATTTGCAGCATTTTGATTCCAAGAAACGTTTGCAAGATTCGGTTTATAGAAAGAGGCATATCAAGGTCAGCCCGCACTTAAAGTACGTTGGTTCCCGGAAAAAATCGATTGAATTAAGAGGAGAAAGCGGAGAAATACACGTTCGGGCTTCATAAGCCGGTAACTACTTTAATCACGGTAAGTGTTTACATCGTGGTATGTGTTTCAATAAGTCGCGTTAAATTTCAAAAGTTCCCGGAAGAGCAAACGGGGTGTGCCTTGAATCGCCGCACACTGAACGAAAACGTCCTTGTGCCCGGACATGGCTGGTTTCGCGCTCCTCTCTTTGTTTTTTCCAGTTGTTTTGGCTATTTTTCTTTAAAACCGACATCCTTTTAACTTATTTTTATTTTTTTTTAGTTTTTTATTTTTTTTCATTTAATTTTTTATTATTTTTGTTTGTGTTTCCCACAAAAATTACCCTATAAAATTTGTTTTTCGATGGTAAAAACAATCGCATTTTTATTTTCAGTAATGTATTCCGTGTCATGGGCGGATCCAGCGATCTGGCAACTGTGTATTCTTCCCATTTGAATGCGTGAGAAACAATCGATTAGTCAAGGGGACGTGGCCCCCTCAAGAATCGATTCTTCCTCATACGTTCAAATGGGAAAAATACATGGTTGCCATGTTGCTGGAACCGCCCTTGTTCCGTGTCCGAGCCTCACCCATTGAGCCTCTCCAATGTGCGCCGCGTCGTGTTATCACACGATCATTTCTCGCATCCGCAGTTTCTGGCAGCTAAAAATCATTAAGATGGTTTTTCCAAGTTGCAATAAACACTACTAGCTCAAAGTTCACATTAAATACGATTAAATATCCTGTTGAAACTGTATTCTAATTTTTTAAATCTTCAAATGTTAAATTTGAACAAAAACCATCACTACATACATCTATATTTGCATGATTTTAAAACAAAAAAACTATAGGTCGAAAATTATCTCCATGCAATGGTGAAAATGACTATTGTATCGGCGTTTGTTGAAAAAAAGATTAACACATCTTTCTAAGGCAAAATAAAACACGCAATTTTAGCGTCAAAATTTCAAACCGCCCCAAGAACCCGTTATTCGACAATAATGAGGTATATAGTGCTGGCGCGAGAAAAAAAAAACAAAAAACAAAAAAAAGCAATGTCAGAAAAGTTACATTTGGGTTTTAAAAGACTAGGTACTTTTTGTTAAAAAGTTGAGGTTTTCTGCAGATTGACTTGACCCCCCATGTCCGCGCATAAGGGCCTTTTCGTCCAGTGTGCGCCGTCCTTCAAAAGTATTATGTTTTACATTTAGCTTGTTGGTGAAAAAAAGCTTCGTAAGTAGTTAATTCGTTCTTAGGCCCTTTACGATGAGTGCGCATTGTTGACCGAGACTCTTATATATATTGTCACACAGCGGTTCCCAAACTATAGTCCACCGAGGCCGTTCAGGCACTATTACTTTCAAAAGAAAGTACCCTGTTTGAAATTCTTACTCTTAAATTTTTCCTCGATTTTCAATGAAACTTTCATGGCGTACTTTATGTTCAGGTACTATTACTTTCAAAAGAAAGTACCCTGTTTGAAATTCTTACTGTTAAATTTGTCCTTGATTTTCAATGAAACTTTCATGGCGTACTTCAATTGAGGCCTTCTGATTAGTCCTTAAACCCGCGAAAACCGCAAAATTGTTTAAACATTGCCAAGATCTAGAAGAGTAAAAATGTCTATCACGGTTCTTTTTTATGAAAGTCATTATACATGTGATTTGCCACACAGTAGAGCGAGTCAAAGAGAGGGGTCGGATATGGAATTTATGTTTAAAAAAGCAAATTTGAATGTTTTAAATGTTGTGTTGTTGTAGGAAATTTTACAAGAAACCCAATGAAACTTCTTTGAGACGTAAGTGCGAATTTGAATGTTTTTACCGTCAAAACTCAAATTATAACATGTGATTCTTGTAAGAAATTTTACAATAAAACCAATCAAACTTCTTTCAAACTTATCTGTTGCGTATTGACTCAAATAGTACATTGTACAGTAGGGGACACAAAGAATGTCAGATCACGTCTCCTTGAACTATGCCACCCGCAATACTTATCTCAAATGAATTTAAGTACTGAAGGTGGCCTACCTCAAGGAGTCGTCTTACATTCGTTTTGTCTTTGTTATTTTTGTTCTTTTTGTCTCTTGTTTATATTTTTTCATTGTTGATTATCTTTTCATGGTCATGTTTTCAGCAAGTAAAAAAGTCATATTTTTCGGAGGGGTAATTTTGGTTTTTACTTAAATTTAAGTCAAATTGGGGTTTTTTCTCTATAAATATTCAACCCGCGTCTCCAATAGATTTAACACCAACCATGTAAATAATTCAAAATTTTAGGGTTTAATGGGGCAATTGCAAGGGTCCGAAAGTTCGTGTTTTTTAGAGTCAAAATTATAGCTCTTGATGAGCTGAGAACAATGGTGCTTTTGGTTTCTTCCTAAGGGTCCTGGTTTTGGAGATACACACGCATGTAAAGTTGTACAAAATCGGATGCGTAAATAGTGAGGTCACTCTACATGAAATTTCCTTTTAAAACAATGTAAGTTGGGATAAAATCTCATCTTCGGAACGAACAATGGGACTTAATTTGACACCAAGGGCATTATTGTTCTCAGCTCATCAAGTACTTTCATTTTCATTTTAAGAAACACAAAATTTTAGACCCTTGCAACTGCCCCATGGTAAAATACGAATATACAATTCAAGTTTCTTCTATCAAACCAAACTTTACGAAACTAATAATCGACTTGTAAGCCCATCTTCTCATTAACATAAGTCTTTTTCTTCACTTTTTTTTTTTAAATTTCAAAGAGAAAAAATAAAAAATGTATACATTTATTCATTAACAAAGGGCCGCAAGAGGGTGGCAGGTAGGGCCACAACTCCAAAAAAAATAAATTGGGAAACCATTATTATTGCAACGAAAATAAAATGTCCGTCTTGCGGTTGAAATAAAAAGCCCTTAAAAACTTGACGGGAATTTCTTTCTAAGAGAAAACCGTGAGAGTAAATCTAATTACGGTTTGTTTATTCCTTGAACTCAAGATCACAGCCATCCGGTATAGTTTCGCGAAAACCACCTCAATTCAAAATGAGATATACACGCGGGAAGGAATAAATAAAACGCGAAACAATATAAAGGAGTCCTATATTCATTTCATAACTCAGCTCGTTAGTCTGGAATTCTGGAATTCTCACAATCCTACATTTACCTGTCTCTTCCCCTCCACCTCACACTGTTCCGAAACAAGAATTTTTCCGGACATGGATTTTTGTTTTGTTTTTTTGCATCAGAAACGTTTTATAAAGTCGTTATTATCTGTCTAAATACCATGATTTCTGACTCTATTTAAACTGTAATATCGTTTATTAAACTCAGTTTCTAGTTATTTTGCCAATTAACTGTTCGTAAGTTTGATTTTTCCCCATAAAAAAAATCCAAAAAATTCTTTACTTCGACCCATTGTGCTCCTCCACCACCTCCTCGGTTGAGATTTCGCGGGTTCTCTACCAGCATTTCTTTGGTTGACTGCGTGCAGCGGCTTGAATCTCACAATTCACCAGAAATCCTCGCGCAGTTCCAAAGAAGAAGGTGGTGGGAGGGGGGAGGAGGGGGGCACAAACCTCCACGAAACGGCATCAAGATGCATTTCCCCGAAAACCTCTGAAACAATAACTAGCTTTTGGAGAGCAGCGCAGGGACGAAAAAGGTGGAGGTAATAGAGGACCAGCGGAGTGGGGGGTGGGGGGAGAGTTAGAGGGAGGTGAGGGGGGTGGCCGAACGAAGTGAAAGCTCAGCACTTAATATCCGGAAGGGAGGGGAAGGTTGGTCGACGGGATTTTAAAGGGGTGGAGGGGGCAGCAGGAGAGAAATTGGTAAAGTTGGACCGCATCCAATTAACTTGGGCCGCACAATAGGTTCAAGTTTGCGTGAGGGGCGAGAGAGAGAGAGAGAGAGAGAGAGAGAGAGAGAGAGAGAGAGAGAGAGAGAGAGAGAGAGAGAGAGAGAGAGAGAGAGAGAGACGATGGCGCAAGGGCCCGGGCTATTATTTTTACTATTAATTTCGCAAATCGGAAAGTTTTCGTTGGAGAGCGTGCGATTTTATTGAAAAGCTAATCGTCGTTTGTTGCTTACTAGAAGCCGCGCGCACGCTTGCGGTTGCGGCTAAGCGGGAGCGTTGCCAAGTCTAATCCAACCTAGAAATAATCAATGGAATACGGATATTTCAATTCAAAGAGCCATACCGATATAGAGAGGATTTATGGGACCAAAGGCGGATCCAGCAATATGGCAACCATGTATTCTTCCCATTTGAACGTATGAGGAAGAATCGATTGTCGAGGGGACCATGGCCCCTTGACTAATCGATTGTTTCTCACGCATTCAAATGGGAAGAATACACAGTTGCCAGATCGCTGGATCCGCCCATGTAGGAAGCCACGATGGAAATCTCTTGTGGACATTTCGCACGGGCTCGGTGTGTTTCCCTAATTTCTTTTCAACCTTAACCCTTGTGTTACCAAGGTGGTGGGGGGGGGGTGTCATATTTTCACCTCATGTCAGATTTTTAAAGACAATTTCTATTTGAACAAATAACTTTGAAATTCCATGTGAGACTTGATGAAGGTGCTCATATGCTTTCGACAAAAAATCAGACATTTTCATTAAATTTCCCCGTATTTAAGGGCAAAAAAGACGCAGGGGGGAAAATTGCCCCCTGCAAAAATTTGAGAAAAAAAAATATTTTTCATGTGATTTTATAAAGTTTATTTCATGCAATTTTAGATAATGTGATTATTTCTGGGATTATTTTGCATCCAAATTTAAAAATTCAAATAAATCAAAGGAACGGTAAAGATTCTTGGAATATTTGAATTTTGTTTTTTGGCAATTTCCTCCTCAAACATAATGGTATTAACAGATTTGAAAAATAAATAAAAAAGCCATCAGCAATGGTTTGAAGTCGGGGTGAAAATCCCCCCCCCCCCCCCAGTTATCAGAAGGTGCAAAACACCTTGGTATAGCAGAAGGGTTAACCTTGAAAAAAAGAGGTTGTGACAAATCTGCCGTGGAAATTGGTTACTAGTGTTTAAGAGTGGATATCTGGGCACAGAAATCGACATAACTGTTTCTTTTAGAGGGATTTGCATGATAAAGAAACTGACACATGGGACAGAATTAAGCAAAGAATTCTCAGCTGGATAGTTACATTGAAATTCTGTGTCGAGGCAGCCA
The DNA here is from genome assembly GCA_011764245.1 of Trialeurodes vaporariorum. Classification (NCBI taxonomy): domain Eukaryota; kingdom Metazoa; phylum Arthropoda; class Insecta; order Hemiptera; family Aleyrodidae; genus Trialeurodes; species Trialeurodes vaporariorum. The sequence continues at coordinate 11,355,399 of VMOF01000001.1, read as the reverse complement.
CTCTAGAGCACTTGAACTTTCATCTAAATCCAATTTTTACTAGATCAATTACAATGGGGCTGTTGCGCAGTTTCCCTAAAAGTAAAAGCGATTTCTATTTAATTGACGATTAAGGGGTAAAACTAAAAACCTCCATAAATAACAATGGCAGCATGGAAAACTTACATTAATCAATTACAATTTTTGATTAAGGTTAAAACTTACGAGAGTCAAACAAACCAGAATCAGATCTTCTATACTGCCTCACTTAGGGATAGAACATATAATATGACATGCCCAAGTTAATTTATGTTGTTTGTTGAATGGAATATAATTATTTCAAAAGACGGTCTCAGTACAGAAAAGCAGCGGCGTATTATAAATCTTGTCAAAAAGTGAGGCAGCCAGTGGCGAAGCGTGCAATTTGCCAACGTTGTGTTGTGTCCATTTAAATCCATAAAAAAGGTCGAATGCGAAGGTGTTCGCCGAACACCCAATAGTCCGATCTTTTCAATGGGTTTAAATGGGCAAATTGCAATGTTGCCAACTTGCACGCTACACCACTGGAGACAGCATGGATAAAATGTGTGCTTGCCTCATTTACTTTTAACATTAACTTTTTTACTGACAGGTTCAAGCGAGAGCTGCCGATTTGCGTAGATGTAAAGCCATTTTAAAATTCACCGATGATTCCACCGGCTGAGAAGATATTACAGAGTTTAGTTCAGTGTACGACTGTAATGCATGAAAATACTCTGATCAGTAATCTTTTCTCGTCGGCGGGATGCCGTTAATTAATTAAAATATCCGCAAGTTTTCAAATAAAATGGCAACGACTCTACCGGTTGAGAAAAGATAAAAGACGCTAGTATTTCCGTGCATTACAGTCATACACTGAACTAAACTCTGTAATCTTTTCTCAACCGGTGGAATCCTCAGTGAATTTCAAAGTTCCATTAAATCCAAGCAAATCGGCAGGTCTGGTTCAAGCTCCCAGAATAAAGCATGAAAGCTGTAACTTACAAAAATTTAGTAAGTAGTTCACTATTCGTACTCTGCGATATTGATTTTGCCTATCCCGGTAATTGAAGGCACTTTATGATATTTATTTTGCAAGTGTTAAGAATTTGGAGTTGCTTTTACTGTAAATGAGAGATAGAGATACAAATTCAGTGGGTAGTTAACTATTCTTACTCCGGAATGTTGATTTTGCCTATCCTGGAAATTGAAGGCACTCGATGAGACATTATTTTTTAAGTGCCAACCATTTGGATTAGCATTTACTGTCAATGAGAAATTGAGCAACAAAATCTAATAGCTCGGTTATGATATTGAAAGAGTTGGATCAAAAGTTTTGATTGATTTATAGTTAACCCTTTCATGCATGCATTTTGGGATTTGACTCTTTTTTTTAAGATTTTTCTAGACTGGTCCAAAGAGAACAATTTTCTAAGAATCTTGATGGGTCACACAATTGTTTGAAAAATTCCAATTTAAATTCCATTGAATACCATGTCACATAAAATGGTACTTATGTATATCACTTCCCGTGAAAGGGTTAAAAACTATCCCGCATTTAAACGATGAAGCAAGTGCATTAAAGAAGCAAAAGTGTAAACATATGATTCTTATATGTATCCATCTATTCAGATGAGAAAATTGTGCTTCTAGCTATATGTGTCAATTTTATTTTCGAAATGGAGCTCTTGCAAACTTTTGCTACAGGGGATTCAATAGTTGATTCTTGCATAACAAACTGTAAAAATGACAATGATGATTACACTAAAAAATCACGAAATTCACTCTCAGATTCGGGCTTGATGGCGGAAAGATGCAGGTATCATGGGGGATTCCTATCTAAATTGAGACGTATCTCCGTGTTTACTTAGAGAAAGTGACAAATTAGACGGGAATCTCTCATGATACCTGCTTCGAACCGCTATTACGAAGTTGACGTTTTGGCAGTTATGGGAGTTTATTACTGAATTTTAGACCTTCTAAGTGTGATTTTCGTGATTTTCGCTGGTTTTTACATATGATTGGACTATATTCATTTGTCTACAGCATAAGTTTGCCAGAGCCCCATTGGTGTGGCAAAATTTCACCAATGATGAAGCACAACACACGAGATAACAATCATGAAAATGACTCATTGAACGGATAATTTCAAAAATCACATCGGCAACGCTGCCTCCTTCATATTTTTTGCAACATTGTCTGTTTGAAAAGTTTAATGAAAAAGTGATTAGCCGCGTACAGTGTTTCAAGCTCCGCTCCTAGTTATTATTTACTTTTTGTATCCAGCCCTGCAAAAAGTCTTTACAAGGAACATTTTGCACAAAATAATAACGCGATTTGGACCGAGCTCAAAATGTGTGTTGGTCTTATCAAAAATTGAAACAGTCTTAACAGTCTTGAAGTTTTTAGCTTTTTAGTTTCGAACAAGTCCACTCAACGCGCCATGGCGATAAAAGGGTCATGTAATACAAGTCCTATCTCACAAAGTAATCAGCATGGGCGATTTGAATTTGGTTTATTCGCTCACTTTTTTTAACCTTAAATAACAGATTGAAATTAATCTAAACGAAATTATTTTTTTCACAAAAGTGCAAGTGTTTTAGAGTGGCTATCTTGACACAGAACTTTAATACAATTATCCAGGTAAGAAAATGTTGCATGTTCCTGTTATGTGTCAGTTTTTTTATCCTGCGAATCCTTCCAGAAGAAACAGTCACATGGATTTCTTTGTCCAGATTGCCACTCTAAAACACTTGCACTTTTGTTTAAAACCAATTTCAAATGTATTTGTCACAATTTTTTTTTTTTTTTTTTTTTTTTTAAGTTTAAAGATTAAAAACAAGCAGGGAAACTCCAATACAATTTATGTATTGGTAAAGCGTGCCGTGACAGGTCTGTATGCAGCCACGTCAAGGGCCACCCGGAGGTAGCAAGTCCGGTCGCGCGTATATTAAATTTGAATTATGCGGGTCTTGAGCGCAGGGAAAGGGTCATCTTTAGAGGCGGTTTTCTCATAAACTTGTAGAGTAAAATCAAATCGGTAGGGTATGAAAATCTTGCTCAGTAAGTCTAGTTGCTGTGAAAAAAATTGGTTGAAAACTTTATGACCCTAGCTATAGTTAAAAACCCGGGTAAAAAAGTCGATGTATAAATAAAGATTATTATTATTAATATTATTGTAACATAACGTCACACAAATCCCTTCTATCGATATAGCTCGTTGGGTCCTCCGTATAATCAATGCTATTTTTCTATTCACCGATGATTCCACCGGTTGAGAAAAGATTACACAGTTCAGTTCAGTGCATGACTGTAATGCACGAAAATACTCTGATCTGTAATCTTTCCTTATTCGGTGGAGACTCCGTTGATTAATTAAAATATCCGCAAGTTTTTTTAAAGTCATCGACGACTCCACCGGTTGAGAAAAGATTACAGATGCGAGTGTTTTAGTTTATTACAGTCATGCACTGAACTAAACTGTGTAATCTTTTCTCAACCGGTGGAATCATCGATGAATTGAAAAATAGCATTGATTATACACAAAACGGCAGCCCTGGTTTCTCCAGCACTTGTCCTTCCTCAGCTTGCGAGAGCGGAGTCTTGGATGCTGGAATGTGTTATGTTCGCGTGTTTACGAGTTTACGAGTTTCCTCATAAACCTCGATTCAAATACTATTCAAGTTATTCTTGAACGCCGTTGATGGGTGGAAGGAGGAGAAAGGGGGTGTCAAAGGCGTTCCTCTCTTGCCAATCGCAGAACTTTCAACCAAACTCAGAACAATGACGTTGATTTTGGCGGCAAGTTTGGCCAAGCGAAGAGAGAGCACACTCCTCTGCCACTGCTATGAGAAAATCGTAGCTTTTATATTCCTTTCAATAAAACGACCAACTTTCTGCAAACATCACAAATTCGACAAGTGGCCTGGCTAGATAAGTGACAGTAAAATTGTAACACTACTTGTGAACATGTCCCCTTCCTTCGATTAAACCGATGTTTTTGTGTTCGTTCGAACTTTAGATTCTCTATAATCCGTTGTTGATGATTTCTTGTCTTCATTTGTTGAAACGATATACCCAAATAAAGGTTAAGGTTAAAAATGAAACCACGAAATCGCATCTACAAGGGGATTATAAAGTCTAAAGTTTGAAGAAACCCAAAAACATCGGGTCAATGGAAGGAAGATGCCATGTTCACAAGTGTGAGAATTTTATAGTCGCTTATGTTCGTTATAAAGTGGCTGATGTTTTTGTGTCTATTCAAACTTTAGACTTTATAATCCTTTGTAGATGATTTCATGGCTTCATTTGTAAAAACGATGCCTAAATAAAGGTTACGGTTGAAAATGAAATAAAGCAAATATAGAAGGCTTAGAAAATAAAATGAAACGATCAACTTTCATTTCATCAATGCGTTACACCTTTCAAGCTTCAAATGTCACCTCACTCTCATGCCGGAACGACTTTCTTACTTAATCCGATTCCAAACTAGTAAATTTACTTCCGACTAGTAAATTTATCGGGTAGAATCTGCGTAACTGCAATTGTTTCCAAACAAGATATGTTTACGACGTTTTTCAATTCTTCCTAAAACTCAGACACATTGACTATCTTAATAATATGACTCATCACATGAGCAAACAGGTGATGTCACCAAAACCCCGCTTGTGACCCCTCTATCGATTCAGCTTGAAAAATGGAGTCGATCGCCCTCAAGGTTTCTCATATCTTTTGCAATCGGGGCAGTTTCACTCATAGCAACTCATGACTCATAACATGGGCAAAAAGGTGATGTAATAGCAACATATGACCCATCCATTGGCGGGAGGGGGGGCAAGAGCAAAAAAAAGAAAAGGGGGTCACTTAGGGGCAAAAATGCCAAGTTCGCTTCCCGGCCTCCCCCCCCCCCCGATCCCAAGGGCTTTATCCGCCACTTCAATATCCTCTTCCCCAGTTTGCAATAGTACTATATCTCTCATGCAACCTGATTTTATTATTGAGAGGAGGCAGTTGTTTTTGAGATTGAAACGCTGTCTATTGATAGTTCAAAGCGTTTCTAAATGTTGATAGTTTCTAAATGACGTCATGAGGAAAACCAAAGATATTGAATACTATACAGATACGCAAATGTTGCATACTTAGGATGGGGAAAACGGGCCTGGGTTGGGGTACATAATGCTCCTGCAAAAATGAGAGAACACCCCTGTTAGCCCAACGACACAATGTAAATGTATATCTATATTGTTAGAGAACAGTCGTAGACAATGTAATAATTTACCTGCACCAACATGTCTATAATGTCTATAATGTCTATAGCAATGTCTATAATGTATGTCTCGTCTATATATATATATAGATGTACAGAAAAGCTATCAGGTTGCATCTGCACCTGAAATCGGAGCCCATTTCTCTGAAACGTTTGCGTACCTGTAAAGTATAATATCTTTGAGGAAAACCTACAATTTCAAAATACCGTGAGTCTGTGGAAGCACCAGCTCTTTTGTATTTTGAAGATAGATTTCCTCAAAGCTAAGCTTGACTTCGAAGATGAGGTATTGATTAAAAGACTCAAGCTGTCATAACGTCAAGCAAGCTCTACAGAAAAGCTATCATCATTCATAGGTGCTGTTATAATTAGACACTTCCCTCAATCTACAATAAGCTCTGGTTGACGCAGGCTTTGATCCTACCCATCTTTCAGTCAATGGCGCAAGCAGTGGCTTCGTTTAAAATTTGACATAGCTGTATCTCACCTATCCAAAACCATGTAAAATAGCGATTCTAGGGAGCTCATTGTAAATTTATAATAGATCTATTCCTTTTTCATGCTTTTAAATGGAAAAAATGAGGCGTTGCCATCTTAATTGCGACGCTACTGGGCGCTACACCAATAATGGGTATATTGGCTAAAGAGTTTTAAAGTATCAATTCGTAAGTAAAAATCCGTACAAATGACAATGGCAGAATAAAAAAACTCAGAAACTGCGAAAAATACTAGACAACATTCACTCTGGTATCTTTTCATCACGTGCGCGATATTCTGCGGAGTTAGCGCGGTACATTCAAATAACCATGACCGACTGTCATCACAGCTGACTTCATAAGCGAATAATAAACAGTAAACACTGACGGCGACCACGGTTATAGATTAAAGAGGTATGCTCGTCTGACTTTGCGCCACAAATTCAGTGGCGCGCAGTTCAAAATCACTGCAGGCAAGATGACCGACAAAAGCAGAAAACGTTTACTCATTACAGAAAACATTGGGCTGCCCCCTGCAGGAAAGCAGAAAACAACCCGCAATGTTTTCTGCAAAGAGTATAAGTTTTCTGCTTTTGTCGGCCATCTTGCCTGCAGTGATTTTGAACTGCGCGCCACTGCATTTGTGGCGCGAAGTCAGATGAGAATACCTCTTTAATCTATAACCTTGGATGGCAACTGTTCGAATTCTTACGTCTCAATATCCTCAATTCCTCAAAATAGGTTTCGAAAGGCACGGAAACCGACATTTGTGTCGAAATCTTATCAAAATGAAACAATGACACACAGGAGTTCCAAGGACTGTGATTGAAGTTGGAATCATATTTGGAACTCCTGTGTGTCACACATTTTGTGGACCAATTTTTTAAAAGCCGTATTTGTTAACAGTGCGTTCACGTCGTAGACCTGTTTTCCTGGACCAAAAGCCTGCAGACAGTGTAGACGTGTTCATCGAGTAAACGTCCTTGATAATCAGACTTCTTATCTTTGGACTTAATAAATTAGATTTTTTGTCATTAGACGGTTTTCTTTGGACATCGCATCGTGACTGTAGACCAATTCTTAGTAGACCACAGGACCTAAAACCGGTTTACGATGCACTTCGTCTATATGACTTAATGTATTTGATCTTGTCCCCGTGCTTGTCATAGGGCAGCCTAAGTGGTCACCGGAATAGGCCCATGAATCATCAAAGTAGCCGTTTAAAACAATGTAAGATTTGAACATTTGGCAGCACAAGCTTGCAACAAAGGTAGTCACGACTGTGTCGGTCCAGATTAGAAGCGGAGAAGTTGCACCTGATGAAGACAAACATCGCTAACCGAGACATTTCTCCGCAGTTGCTTGTCCTCAGAGTTCTCGCTCAGTGTCGCCAGATCGAGGGTAAAAAGCCGTATCGTCCCCATTTGAATCGATGAAAAACGTACGGTTTTTCACCCCAATCTGGCAACACTGTTCTCACTGATGCATTATCCCATCTATACGTCGCGTCACCACCAACACGCCGCACAGTAGAACGAGTCAATGGAAGAGGCCGGACATGCGGCATGGCAACTTTAAAATGCGTATAATCTTTGTTAATACGCAACGCAGAATTTTAAAAGTGGTTTCATTGATTTTATCGCAAAATTTCCTACCAGAATCACTCACCATAGTTTGTTTTTTGACCGTTAAAAAACATACAAATTTGCATTTTTAATCAAAAATGCCATGTCCGATTTCTTCCAATGACTCGCTCCACTGTGCGGTCATTGCCCGTTACACGAGCTAGCATCTAAACCGCGTCTTGCTGATTGCCTACCCTTCAACTTTGCAGGCACAAAGCACTCCTCCGTTTTCCCACTATACTCGACAAGTTTGCGATATATTTAAGAGCTAGTCGAGGGGTGAATTCTTTCTGAAGGGGGGGGGGAGAATAGGGACGTAATTGAAACGGGATCGTGCAAAAAGCTAGGTATTTATTCACCGTGAGTTGGATTTATACTTTCAAAAAGAGCTTCGATTGCGTACTCAAAATGGCTTCTTCTTTTCTTTTAAAGTCTCCCCTCGTTTTCATCGATTCTTCAGTTTTCCGAATTCGAGTGTTTAAATACCCCGCGCAAAAGAGTCCATAAGAAGAGGTTTATGGAATAACCCCTGCCCTCTTTGTCCCTCATCACTAAGTTACAAAGGTGAAGTGTTGCCAAGTTGTCATAAGTGTCTACTTTTGGGAAGCCTCCTCTTCACAAACCTGGAAATTTTTTTCCGAGGGCTTACCCATCTTCAAAAAGGTCCTGCAGTGTTCCTTTGAGTGCACGTAATAGCTTATGTCAAAGGTTTTTATGTATATTGAGAACAGCTCATAAAAGATATTTCGGGTTGTATATTAATTCACTAAACTATTCGATGCCATACTCACAAAATTATTCGTTCACAATAATCGTCAGTTTTTAAGCATTTCTAATCATTACAGTAATAAGGTGTCACCAAATGCCTTCAGTTAGAGATGCAGGCTAAAACAAGTGTAACAGCGTTTGATTATAAGACTATTTTTATCTATTTATAGAACAACTTTTTCGGGTTGAAGTTTAATAACAATGATTGTCAAAGGAGACGTTTCGGGGTGCCACAGCCCCTCTATCAAACGCAAAAAATTCAAAATTAATTAAAAAGGTGGAAAACACAAGAGGTAAAAGTGGTCAGGCCATCATTGCATTATGTCATGTACTGGTGTGCCTTTTGTATTTTCTTGCACCTTTTTAATTTTCTGATTTCGGAGTTGTGACACCTGGAGGCGTCATTTCGAGTTCGGCTTGGGGGGGGGGGGGGGGGGGTGATGCCATTTTTTTTTGCTCATCAATATAATTTTAGACACTCTACAGCCCTGCATATCCTATATTTACAGTCCTAAATTCCAACTAAACTCGTTCATGACCACCAAAATTTGGTTCGAAACGTTTTTTCTTCTCCTATAAAAAAAAAAAAAAAAAAAAAAAAAAAGTCACTACTTTTTAACTTTTGGCCGACCCTTAGGGGTGGGGGGTGGGGTGAGGGGGCGATTGCCCCCCCCCTCCCCTACCCCTCGCAAATGACGCTACTGGTGACTTCCCAAAACGTCCCGTTTTATAATCATTCTTTTCAGCCTTTAACCCGATGAAGATGTTTTAAATTTCAATAGGCTGGTTGAGAATTGTTTCTGTGTTTATCTTTCCATCCACTGGGTATTGAAAGAGCAGAAGTATAATTTGATTTGAAACACCTGTTGACTCTGCAAAGGTTGTGATACTTGACCAATGATTGTCTCTCAAAACCTCACACAAATACATGGTCTAGACTGGTTCATTACACATTTTTTATCATTTATTTAATTAATGAATAATCGAGCGACTTCAATTAGGGTGTAGGCTAAATTAAGTGCAGCCGAGTTTTACAGTTGATAATAACCGTTATACAAAGCACTTATTTTAGCCAACATCATAAATTGATAGCGCTCGATGGACGTTCGTTTTGAATTGACCATTCTAACCACATGGTCCGCATGTCCTCGTGTAGGGTATTTAAAAAGAGCCATTTGCTCAATATTAGAAACCTTTCAATAACACAATCCTAACTCAAACGTCCTTCCTCTCACTCAATATCAAATAAAAAAATAAATGCTCCTAATCTAACTCCAAACTCTGGGGTTCCAATTTTTGTTTCATTTTTGAACTGCGATTTTTTTTTTGTTTTTCGTGTTGTTTATCGTCCAGTGATTCTATTTCAATTCAATTTTCGGAAGGGCGTTCAAGCCGTAGTTAACGTATGGATTGACTATTTTAAATATTATTTTTTTAATGTTTCATTTTTTACGTTTTCCTAATTTTACCTTGTATTCAGTTTGTTCCCACTCTAATGTGTATGTTAGAAGTAAATATGTTTGTATGTGTAAATCTTAATGGCACCAAGTAAGAAAAGAGCATCGGTCCTACTGGCATGGGCGCAACTAGAATATTTTGCTAGGAGGGGCCAAGTGTGGAAACCCGACTAGATGGTCTCAAAGAAAACCATCCAAGCTTGGGGGAAGAGGGGTTTCGGGGTCCTCCCCGGGAAATTTTGCCAATTAAGTTGCTCTAATAGGTGTGATTTCAGGCTATCTCCACCTAGCAAATAAGTGTGATCATATGTTCTTTTGCCATTAAAAAAAAAAAAAAACATAAAAAAAAAAAAAAACAAAAACAAAAAACTAAAAAAACAATCTAATTAGAAAAAACTACTTTCAACAATTTTAATTTTTGCTCCTTGTAAATTCAAATGATAATAACATCGTAGAACACGAAATAATGGAAAAAGGACCTTCTAAATGGATTCCCCTCTCAATGTACTCCGTTTAATCACCAAAAGTAAAAAAAAAAAAAATCATGCATACTAAAAGTGTTTTTTATTTCGTTTAATCTTTTTACAATTATTATTCTTTTTTCAGTTATTACTGAATTCTTTTTCAACATCATATTTTCAAAGGAGGCCTCCCCCCCACCCCCACCCGGCCTCATAGCAGTGGCGGCCCGTGCGATTTGGCAACAGTGTTTTTATCCCATTTAAATACATGTAAAACAATCGAAACTCGAGGAGGCTGCCAGCCTCCGCTTGAATCGATTTTTTACCTAAGTTTAAGTGGGAAAGATGCATGGTTGCCAAATCTCACGGGCCGCTACTGCCTCATAGTAGCTACGGCTACGCCCATGCCTCCTGGTTTTTGCTCGGTTAATAACTCTCACTTCAGACGAAGTCAATTCCTTTAAACTCTCGATACGCCTCGGTTTCGGTGGAGCATTTAAATCGATCATCAAACTGTGTACTATGACTTTCAAAAGAAAAGTTTCCTGATCGAAATGTTTACTCTTTAAATCTTGGCAACCTATAAATAGTGTTGTGGCTTTGTTAGTGTTTACAGACTAATCAGAATGCCTCTTTCTGAGTCCGTCACGAAAAATCAAAACCTCTATTGGAAACAAAAGGGGAACTACAATGAGAATTCCGATCAGGGTACTTCCTTTTGAAAGTCATAGTACATTGTTACTTTTTAACTCAGAGAGTCGGATGAGAGGATTTCGCGGAGTGATTGAAGTGGCCACCGCACCGCAGTGCATGCCGGGAAAATTGTGGCAGAATTGTGATGAGAAGAGGAGGGGGGCGGATTAAAAATGAAATAAAAACGATACAGCGTGAAAGTGATGGCGAATGGAGGGGTTGGAGTTACTGAAGTGATTTTTTTCCAAGTGCCTCGCAAGGGGCAAAAAAAAGGGATCGGCAATGCGTCGTTCTCCGTTCTGAAGACGGAAGGTCGGAAAGACTATTCGACTCCGACTTTGAGATTTGACAAGAGGTAGACGAAGATCGAGATCCAAATGAATTCCATTGTTCTAACATACGCACTACGCAGCTCACGGTGCTCCTCCGTTGCCGGATTCCCGAATCATCCCGTCCCGATAAGTATGACTAGGGCGGCCATCTTGGATTTGGGAATTTTGAAAAACTAATATGAAAAATGAATTCAGCGACCCAAAAAACCCCCATCCACCGAGTTTCAATGAATTTTATAAACTATTGGAGGAGCAACACTTTTTTGCAGAATCGAAAGCCGGCAAAACCCTATTTTTGGCCTAGATTTGAAACTTTGCGCGGTCATAACTTTTGAACGAAACGTTTTCCGGCATCGCGGTTTGCGCCATCTTAATGCTTAAAAGATCAGCTTTCTTAACAAAAGTTTTTTGTTCAGATTCCTACATTGCGCATATTTTTCGAACTCAAAAAACAGTTTTTTTTAAAAATTTCAAAAATCGAAAAATGGCAAAAATGGGCTCAAATATTTTTCAAACTAAACTTTGTAGGACATCAATCGAACGGTCTTTAAAAGTCGCGTCTTTTAACGCAAAGCTCACGTCGATATCTCTTTTTGTTCAAAAGTTATGGAGTATTGAAGGTTTTCACTTTGACCCCCGCCCCCCCCCCGCTCTCAGTTGACCAAATTTAAAATCTGCAGTTATTCTGACAGCTGATGCTTATCTCTATCATCCCTGAAAGTTTCAACATTTTCTGAGGGGGGCCACTCCTAATGATAGCTGGATGGACCCTTTTGATGTGAGAATGTGTTTGTAGGATATTCCTTACAGTTTATTTTGTCTTCTACACGTGAATCATACACTTATAACTATTGTGCCCATGTAAACCAAACTTGTAGCCTCTGCTTCGCAGCGTTAATAATTTTCTCGGGACGGGTATAAAGGGGCACTAAGTATCGATTTATCGAATTATCGAATTATCGATCTTCGAATTATAGAAGATCCTGTGAATCCCTTGAAGATCGAATAATTAGCGTAGGTTGAAATGGAGGGAATCCGTTGTGTCACGGAGCTTCACTTTGCCTTCGATTTGTACTATGACTTTCAAAAGAAAGTTCCTGGTCAAAACATTGTACCATTTTAAACCTCGGCAACATTTAATCAATTTTGCAGGTTTCAAGTGTTTAAAGACTACTCAGAATGCCCCTTTCAGAGTGAGCCATGAAAAATCGAAACTTCTATCGGAAACGACGGGAAAATTGAACGATAAGAATTTCGACTAGGGCACTTTCTTTTGAAAGTCGTAGTACCTTTTACAAGGGTTAAAATGAAAAAGAAAAAGAAAAAAAAATGCAACGTCACTAAAATGAACGTTGCAATGAACAGCGGAAATTACGAACTCTTCCATTAAAGAGCCATCCTTGGAAATGTTGTAAAATTCTAAAATTTATTCCAAGAAATGATGAAAAATATATATTTTTTTTTAGAAACCCTGTTTGTACACATTATCATTTACCTCGTCCTCTTGAAAATGCCGCGAAATTAGCATCCATAGATGTAAGGTGGTCTGAAGGGTTTCCAGTGAAGTCATCAGAAAGTTACGAGGACTTTAATTATGATGGGTTTTTTTTTATTTCTATATTTTTATTTTCATTTTTTTCATATACTGTCCTTGAATGTAGGAGTGAATACTCATGAATTTAAATAGGCGTAACATCATACTGCTGAGTGATGCATCGTTTGACACAAGAATCGATGATCAAAATTAAACCAGTGGCGGCTCGTGCAATCTGGCAACCGTGCACTTTTGCCATTTAAACGTATGCAAAAAGATCGATACTAGGTGAGGCGCTGCGCCTCACCAATTAATCGATTATTTTACACAGTTTTAAATGGAGGAAATCCATTGTTGCCACATTGCACAAGCCGCCGCTGAATTAAACGAATTTTTGCGATCGAATAGCATTCGCTCGTGGAATTGATGATTCCTAAGTGATGCCACTGATCGGTAAGAAACAAACTAACATGAAAGTCGAGAATGAACTTTTGAATGATATCCTGATGAAAATGAGAACTGCGATAGTAATATTCGAAAAATAACCTCTAAATCAGCATTTAATGACCTAGCCATTTTTAACAAAGAAAAATTAGCGTTTTGAATATTATAATTATACTCATATATACTTATACTTATTATTATATATACTTTGTAGGAAAATTGATTCTAAGCATGGTCTAGCTACAGAAAAAACTTCATTTCATAATTTCGTCATTTTGAAAATAATTGTGGCGGAAGGAGTCAAAAAGGAGAGATTTCCAACACCGCGGTTGCAAGACTTCGAAATCAAATTCACCTCCGGAGGTGAATTCGAAATTTTCAATTGATGGAAGTCAACAGTCAACATTGAGACCAATGAACAAGTCGAATAATAACATCATGAAAAAATACATATCGATATTCACCAATTTTTTTACGACGGTGAGTGATATTCGATCGCAAAAATTCGCTTTTCGTTGAATTAAAAGTTTACATGGATTAATTAATCGATCCAATCAATTATCACGCGTGCAATAATATTGATTTCATCCAATCATATATAATAAGCTAATTTTTACGATCGAATATGATTACTAATACCAACCTACTGTACATAGGAAACTCAATTGTGTTTTTAGGTATTTCGGTGCATTGATGGTATCAATTCGATTTTGAATTCACCTCCGGATTCAAAATCGAATTGATGCCATCGATGCCTGGAAACACCGGAGAAGTTCGAAAAACACGATCTAGTTTCATGTCATCCATTGTTGTCATGCGGAGAATTTCAATGATTTCGTGTAATTCTGTTGGATATATTCGTCGCAAAAATTCGCTCAATAGCATATTGAAATAAACGTAGATTTTCATCTGTCACATATTCACACTTTGTGAAGCTGGAGGTATTGTGATTACTGCGCGATTACATCGATACTCGAAGCTCAAATCTTCTTTTTGAACCGAAAAACTGTTTGTAATGCCGCGCCTTCCGTGAATGTCCTGGATGTCCCCGGAGAGACTTTTAAAAAAAATCCATTCCTTAATTATTTGAAAATCTCCGCTGACATTCAATTTGATCTCGAAATGTTCCATCCACCCCCACTGCACCATATATGGACACTATCTGTACATGTCAGTGAAAGTTGATTACTACGTTTTATCCTTCAGCCTTATCTTACAACAAAATGCATGTAATTCGGTCATTTCTTGAGTGCGAGTCTGGCCCAAATCCTGACTATGTAAGGCTTGAAAAAATAAGACTTGACTACTCCGAGTTGAGTGAATGAAGTATAAATATTTGATGCCACTGCTGTGTTGATGTTATTTGCAGCTCTGATTTTCTCGACGTGCAAATCTCGTGTCAAGCCTCCGTGCTTTTTTTATGCACGATCCTTATGGGAAAAAAGAGTGTATATTGGTTTGGGTTTGGTTTTTGATTTGCGCTGTTGTACAACGTATACGCATTTTAAACGTAAACGCAAGTTTCAATTTTCGTGATTGCACATACATAATCAGAGCCAAAAAAAAAAATATTAAAGCAAACACACCTATTTTGTCCATGCCATCACACACAGTAAAATGCCTTAAATTTGGACGTCCTCACGTTGTTGCCAATACCCGAAGAAGCGTCTGAAACGACCACAATGGGTAATGGGCGTCCTTAATTTTTCAGACAAACATGCAACGTTAATATTGTGCGTCAAATTTCAGCAATTCAACTCAATCACGGTGAATTAATTATTCAAATAATGGATGCAATAATTGAAAATTGGCGAGGGGGCGGGCGTTAATGGGGGGTTGGTGGAAATTGAATGATTCACGACCGCATTTCGAGTCAGTCTCAAAATGACGGCAGCTGAGCGACACCACAGAGGCACGTTGCACGTGTTTTGCAGTGTTCCCTAATTTGAATTTAAAAAGTTTGATTAAAGTTGTGTCCTCAGTGCTGCCGTTTGTGTATAGTTAATGGATTTTTTTTAAATTCACCGATGATTCAACCGATTGAGAAAAGATTCATAAGTTTAGTTCATGCATGACTGTAATACACAAAAATACTCGCATCTGTAACCTTTTCTCAATCACGGTGCGATTGCTGTCAACTGTTCAAAATATACGCACGTTTTTTTAATGTCATCGACGACTCCACCGATTGAGAAAATATTACATATGCGAGTATTTATTCTCGTGCATTACAGTCATTACACTAATCTAAACTGTGTGATACATATTTTGTCTAACGGTGGAAACATCGGTGAATTGAAAAATGGTATTACAACTTGAAGCCGTACCTCTGACAACACTGATGGTTTGATGTTGTGTAATTTCAGGTGAATAATTTTACCGTCGTAAAATCATGAACATGACGTCCTGAACTGTAAGAGGATAATTTGATTAAATCGTGACTCGTCCAATTTTCGACATGCATCCTTCATTTCAATGATTTGTGCCAGTAAAATATTTTAATAGTTTCCAGTTTCTTTATAATTATATTAAACGTGTAGTTATAGATAAACCGTTCCCTGAATCAGCGCATAAGCAGGGCGAATGACCAGCCTTTGTTAAATATCGATTCACAGTAAACTTGCTCACCTAGAAGTTGCGTTTTTAATCAATTTGGCAGCCATAAAAGCATTAGATTTTTACCGTATCCGATAACATCAGACGATTTTTCCATGAATTCAATGCGCGCTCTTCAAGTTTTATCATCATAAAAAATACAGTTAATAGATATATAAACAAGTATAGATGTAAGCAAATACATTAGTAAAGAGATACGTTAGTGAAAAAATGAAAACCCCAACCGATCATAGAAAACCTGATCCTCAAATATTTTCAAGAATTAAAACAAAGGACATATAACCTTCGAGAATTATGTTGTAACAAGTCTGAAAAAAGCGATAGTCATATTACCAGATTTTAGTCGTATCATCAAAAGCACAACGACACGCGTGAACGACAGAAAGTGTATTCTTTGACCAGAAAGTTCTGTTGTTAATTCGAGAATATGGTCATAGAACTATAGAATTTCTTGAAAATTTTCAAGATCTATGTTACAAACACTAGAATTCTGATAATTGCACTATCTTACATAGGTTCAAATATTGGCATGCTTCTGGTAATATTTTTTTTTTTTTTTTCAGTGTAATCAGCCTAGATTTAGAATATAAATTATTTAACAGTAGATGCTAAGATAAGTCATGAAACTGTTCCTTGAAACAGCTATTAAAAGCCCACCAGAAAGACAAGTATGCTCGTAAATTTGTTTTTCCATGTTAAATAGCATTGGCGGTGCCCCGGAAGAGCAGAAAGGATGTTTTGAGAGCCCTGCGTCTTCTCAGCGATTTAAAGCCCACCTAAAAGACAGGTCTGCTCGTTATCCTGTTTCCCTTTTAAAATAGCTTTGGCGGTGTCCCGAAAGAGCAGAGGGAGGTTTTGAGAGCCCTGCGCCTTTTCAGCGATTTAAAGCCCACCCGAAAGACAGGTCTGCTCGTAAGTCTGATTTCCCATGTTAAATAGCATTGGCGGTGCCCCGGAAGAGCAGAGGGGGTGTTTTGAGAGCCCTGCGCCTTGTCAGCGATTGAAAGCCCACCTAAAAGACATATCTGCTCGTGAGTCTGTTTTCCCATTTAAAATAACATTGGCGGTGCCCCGAAAGAGCAGTTGGGACATTTTGAGAGCCATGTGTCTTGTCAGCGAATTGCAATTACAAGTACTGATGGTATTTCAAGGGACTTGAATTAAACCTACTGAATATATTTATAAAATATAATGATGTGAAAGAAAGGAGTAGCTTGGTTATTTTACCATCATATGATAGTTTGAAATGAAGATAAAACATTTTTAAGACTTCCTTAAATACTAAAATCAAAAAGAACACACTCTGGTGAGGTTACAGGAAAGTCCTAAATTTCGTTTCAAATCCGAATTTTAATGCAGAATTTGATATAACCTGCCAATGATTTTGTCCTAACCTTTGATTCTTCATAAGTTAGAAACCCTCAAAACCAAATGTATTTCACTATTTCCTTTGTTCTCACTAATTTCCTTGCTGTTGCGGAACATCCTGTTTCATCATTTATCAAAAGCAGGAGCATAAAAATCTAATTACAAAAGTTAAAGTAGTTACCGTAGCACGTTTAATTATCTATATTTATCTTAGCAATTTACATTCGTAATCACTCTTCCAAAACTGCAGTGCTCTGTGCAAAAGAAAATCTACATTGTGAATAAAATTTATTAGTGCACATTAAGGCAACGAAACTGCTTGAAATAAATGCACTTCAGTTAGAATTTAATAACTACGTGTACGCTTGAGCAAATAAGATGAAGCTAATTTGACCATTTTCGCTTTGAGATCAAATTTGGCACAAATTGTTGGTGCGTTCTTTGCCTCTTGGAAACGTGGGAGACTCGGTCGATTAAATTTTTTTAACGCGTCAAATCTTGTGCTATGTGTGAGTATAATATATCTGCTCTTCTAAACACAGTGTTGTTAACTCCAAAATAGTGAACATTGAACAGTAAAACCAGAGCCCAAGACCAAATAAAGAAAATATGTGGTAAATAGTCCGACTTTCGCACAGAGACAATATATATTAGAGAACGCGCACTAGCTATGTGCGTAGTGGCTGACCTCAAAACTCAACAGGAATTAACACAGGGAGCATGAAGGAAACCCATCCAACATGGGTGGGCCCTACGTTGACTGATGCAATTTTGGTGCTTAAGTTTAATAATTTTTAAAACAACTACCTGCTAAAGGTATTTTAAAGTTAACAAAAATCTTTAATGCAGTGCTAATAAGTAAATATATACCAAAACAATGGAAACAGGCGGAAATTATTGTGCTACTAAAACCAGGTAAACCTGCCTCATTGCCTTCCTCATATAGACCTATCTCGTTACTTCCAGCTATTGGAAAATTATTTGAAAGGATCTATATGAAAAGGCTGAAAAAAATCGTTGGCAAGAGAAAGTTAATCCCTGATACTCAATTTGGATTCAGAGAAAAACACTCTACAATTGAGCAGTTACATAGGGTCACTCATCATATTGAGGAGGCTTTAGAAAACAAGGAATACTGCGTCGCGGTGTTTTTAGATGTTGCACAGGCGTTTGACCGTGTGTGGCATAAAAGACTAATTGAAAAGTTGTACGAAATGCTACCTGAAAATTACGTGGAGCTCATCGCATCATACCTTGAAGGGGCAACTTTTTAGGGTGCGATTCGATGAAGCTGTTTCACAATTTAAACCCATTAGCGCAGGAGTGCCTCAAGGATCAGTTCTAGCTCCTGTTCTTTACTCACTTTTTACTGCTGATATTTCCTCCTCAAAAAGGATCACATTTTTGTCCTTTTTCTAAAAGTTCATTAAATGGTTTCAACAAGGAGCTTAAATTTGCTAAACATTTTCTATAAAAGCTTACTAATCCTAGAAATTCTCTTAATTCTGAAACATTATTTGGGGGCCTGGCATTTACAATAGCATTAATTTTTTCATTTTTGGGTGTACACTATCTTTATTTAATTTGTGTCCTAATCTTTCAATTTCTTCTTGAATCCATAAGCTTTTAGTAAGATTAAGTCTAACATGATGATCGTTTAAACATTTAACTGTGTGGTTTGTGTTAATCATACATTCTTCACGTGTTTTTCCACCGACAAAAATTTCATCAATATATTTGCCAACTTTGGGAAGATTTAGGAGTACATGATCTACGACACCTTGAAATTGCAGGGGCACTGCTTATACCATCAATTAGTCGATTGTATCTGAATAAGCCCCAGGGGGTATTAATGGTGAGTATTTCTTTAGAATCTCGGTGACTTCTAATTGAAGATAAGCTTCGGATAAATCGAGGACTGTGAAAAACTTGCAATCTCTTAAGGTTATCCAAATTTCATCTATTTTCGGCAAGGGATAGTGATCAACTTTAAGCTGCTTGTTGACAGTTTTTCGAAAATCGACAACTATTCTAAGATCTCCATCTTTTTTTTCAACTGGCCAGATGGGGGGAAGTCCAATCTGAATGAGTGACTTTTGTTAACCTTCCGTCTCGAACCATTGTTTCAAGTTTTTCTGGGACAATATTTCTTTAATTATGAGGGATTTCATAGTATTTGTGAAAAATTGGAGTTGCGTTTTCCTTTAGAACTAATCTAGCTTTTACACCTTTGATACTGTCAGATTTATCTTGCGTAAATACTAAAGGGAACTTGGATTTTAAACTGTTGACAAATTGACTATTTTCATCTTGCGCGACACAAATTTGAGTTGAACTAATTAATTTTTGTTTCCAATCAGGCTCTAAATAATTTAACCATTCTCTACCTAAAAGCATTTGAGTAGGGTTATCAAATTGTACAACAATTAATCTAAGTTTATGTTGCTTACCTTTGGAAGGCTCACTTACATTAGTTTCTACTATTACAGACAATTTCTTTCCTTCAACACTTTTTAAAGGGTTTAAATTGACAGTCGTTAACAGGGGTATTTTTAAATTTTTCTTTAAATTCTTTAAGAGAAATTAATGTAACAGCTGAGCCCGAATCTACTTCGCAAGTAACACTTTTCCCGTTTATTGAGATATCAATTAAATAGGGCACGTTATTTATTTTTCGCACTGATATTTCATTTAAAACGAGCGACTTTTGACACTTTTCACTTTCCGAGATACTTTTCATTAACTTCGCACTATTTTGGTTGATGGTTTGATGATGCGGGTTTTCGATGAATGTTGCGTTTGACAAAGGTTGACTGATGTTTTCAAGATAGGAAGGAAGACTGATGTTTGTAGGATAGAACTCCTTTAGTGGTTGACTACTATTTGAGGTATTTATGATTTGTTGACTGTTTACTCTTGGACTTGATTCCAAACAGTTATTTTCTTCAGAATTTGTAACGGAAGAGATCTTACCAAACATCCAGTTTTCTTCGACATGTGAGCAGGCAGAATCTTCACTGTTGTCATCTCCGATGGCTTTCATTTGAGCGCAAACTGTTGATGTTTGTCCTAGTCTTCGGCAGGTGAAACATGTCCAGCTGCGGACCGGGCAATAATTTGGATTGTGACGCCTTGTGCACCTCCAACAAGGTTTGGATGTTTGTGGGTTGACAGGTTGACTTGAACTTGGTTGACTTTGGTTGAACGACTGACTTGAATGAGATTTCTGGTTGGTAACATGGTTAGGTTGACTAGATTGACGTCGGTTATGACAAGAGTAAGGCTGGGTTGATGTGGGTTGACTGAATTTCCGTTGAAAATTTTCTTCACCTTTGCTGTATTTATTAGTTCTCCGGTGTCCAATTTTGGGTACATCTACGGAGTCTAATTCAGCTTGTACGGATTCTTCTTGAATTGCAGTGTTAACAGCAATTTCTAACGTTAGATCTGGGGTATTCCATAACCCTTTTTTTTCAAACTTATTGACTTAAGGCCATTTACAAATTTTATTTATAACCTCTCGCTTAAGGTGGTTCCAAATTGACAGGTGTTAGCAAGGATTCTTAATTCTTTAATAAATTGAGAAGCAGATTCATCATCGGATTGAGTTTTTGCTTCGAATTTCGCTATACTAGAAAATTTAACAGTTGCTGGTTCATAATGCGCTTTAAGGTTATCAATTAATTCTGCGAACGATTTATCCTTTGGTTTATTAGGAAGGAGTTCGGTACGAAGAATGTTGTATGCTTCAAGGCCTAAATAATTGAGTAACAACTTTTTCTGCATTTGAGCGTTAGTAATATCATTGAGGTCACAACAATTTTCAAATAATTCATACCATACGGAGAAGGAAGTTTTCGTTGAATCGAATGATTCCAAGGAGCCAAATCGTCCGATTTGTTTGACAGTGGGTGGATTGGTTGCGGTAATCTCCTGGTTTAACTGGTTTTGCTCGTTTCTTGTATTAGACATTATTGGTCACAGAACAGAAACAGGGTTGACGAACTAGAACGGTGGTTTAAAGGTTTTGGAATTTCGGTAGAAGATTTATTTTCATTGGGTTGAAAAGGTTTCGATTAAATTTCGAGACACTGTGGGAACGAACATTTTATTGACGATTGACGAAATATTTTCTTTCAACAAGTGCACGTGGTTGACACAATGGTTGACGATAGGTTGACAAAGGAACACGATTGACTTACTTTTTCTTTGTGATTACGGCTGGACGGTGGACGCGTTTTTCGATTTTTTTCTTCGTCGCCAAATGTTATATTCTAACGAGGGGGTGTTCAGAACTTTAGAAGACTAGTAACGACTAACAACAATGGTTTACGGTTTAGAACGAAAGGGTAGTTTATTCAGACATTTTGACAGCGAGAACACGAATAATATCAGATCCAGGTTACAACCCAACCGTGGACCGTTTTGACAGAATAATACAGTATTGCCAACTCGTGCAGGCTAAATTACGTATTGAAGTACAGATACAACATATCCCTAATTTGATCAAGCGCTTCTTGTGCAGATTCAGCGTTATATTTAAATTCCATAATTATACCAACATCTGTTATTGTAATGAACATCGCATCTAATCTAGGTGTTTTATTTTTAGAATTATTCGGGCCGTCAACTTGCTCATATTTTACAACATCTTCAATATTACAATATTGAAACCTTGTTTCTGTGCTGAACATATCACCTTGAACAGTGCCTATTAAGAGACTTTGCATGGCTCTCTCTTTATCTACATTCGCACGTGTCAACATGTCGTTAATCGAAGTTTCTAGCTTATCTACGTTCTTAACATCATAAATGTTAAGAACGTGGATAAGCTAGAAACTTCGATTAACGATATGTTGACACGTGCGAATGTAGATAAAGAGAGAGCCATGCAAAGTCTCTTAATAGGCACTGTTCCAGGTGATATGTTCAGCACAGAAACAAGGTTTCAATATTGTAATATTGAAGATGTTGTAAAATATGAGCAAGTTGACGGCCCGAATAATTCTAAAAATAAAACATCTAGATTAGATGCGATGTTCATTACAATAACAGATGTAGGTATAATTATGGAATTTAAATATAACGCTGAATCTGCACAAGAAGCGCTTGATCAAATTAGGGATATATTGTATCTGTACTTCAACACGTATTTTAGCCTGCACGAGTTGGCAATACTGTATTATTCCGTCAAAACGGTCCACGGTTGTATTGTAACCTGGATCTGATATTATTCGCGTTCTCGCTGTCCAGCCCTGCAATTTTCGCAGAGCTGGATAGCTATTTCAACAATTTTTTACGGGAGGATTGGCAAGTAGTTCTCAGCAGATTTCGCACAGTTTCACACTGCTAGCTTAGCATACCTTATATAAGCCGGGTTTTTAGCAACCCAAGATTGCTAAAATAGCAGTGCACGCGGGTATTTCAGCATTTTTTTTTTTTTTTTTTTGAGTGCAGTTTCCAAAAACCTTACCACTGAGAAAGGACAATACATGGATTGGCCTCCTTTGACCAGAAAGCCGTCATAGTATTTAGCTACTTCGTTTAAACTAGCGCTCATGGAAAACTGTTTTAAAAGTCGTTCAACATCCGCGTGGGTAAATCCATAAAACGGTGCTATTTTTGGATAATCGAATACTTTGTACAGGATAAGGTTATTAATGTTCTCTGTATAAGTCCTGCCTTCTCTGCCAATCCCAGTCATGAAAGAGGTATCTACAACATTCTCGGATCCACCCTTCATCATTAGTTTTAAAAACTGGACCAATATGTTACTTATTTTTTCAATATCTTCGCGGGAGATGTTCGTGTGTGAAATTGCGTCCACTATTGGCGCATCCTAATCGTCAATGAAAAGTATGCAAGGCCTATTGAATTGATTATACAGTAAATGTGTTAACTCTGTTCCACCTTGTGTTAAATGGTGAATTTTGTCGGTTAAACTCATCAAATTATTCCTGGGAAGATTGAGGTAAAATTCAAAGTCACGTGCTAGATGGCTCATTATAGGATCTTTTTTGTAAAATAAATAAGATAAATAGTATAAATTTATACTTAAGATAAGCCCTCCTCATCATTGCGCTAAAGGTTTTGATGAATGAATCAAGAGAATCACACTCGATTTCGAGAAAATTTAGTCTAATTACTGGATACCTGCCAAAATGTCTGTCAAATAACTCAGTTTCTTTACTGATGGCAAGTTTTTCGGATTTAAAAAGTTTATATCGCCCACTAAGCTTAGCATCGATAATGGAAGCGTCACTTTTATTCACTTCTAACATTGCGAAACTTGTTAACATATCCAAATTTAGAGTTTTGCCGAATCTCTTCGGCCCATCAAATATGACGTAATTATGAAGAGTATTTTCAAAAAAATATTTAATTAACATCGTTTTGTCTACAAATGCTGAGGACTCCATGACCTTGAAAAACTCATGGGCGAACGATAAATTCCCCGCTTGCGATCCTTTTAGAAAAATGACCTGCGGAAACAAACAAAAGTCATGACTCATTCAATACTTGTCCGGAAAAAATTGCAGGAAAATAGAACTTTCAATTTGAAAAAACTGCAGATAGTACGCTGAAAATTGCAAGAGGATCTTCCATTTTTTTCGCGGCTTCTGCTAATTTTTCGGCCTCACATTACAAATTCAATATTTTCTGAAATCTTAGAGCAATGCAATAATACTGCAATTCTCGTAGAGCGATCCTATTTTGTTACAAAAAATCACTTGGCTCACCACCGAAGGCCGCAGCCCGCGGATGGCGAGTATGTTCTCGCATTAAGGGCTGGCTCCGGCCGCCCTTCGGAAGGTCAAAAGTTTGTCACAAAAGGCTCAGAACTGATCAAAATCAGTCATAGAGTCGACAAACGGAAATGCGGCAAAAAAGTTTCATTTCATAGGTGAGACATTGAGATATTTTTTTCTATAACTAATTTCATTATGATAATTTAATGTGAAAGCATTTAAGATCATTCCTAAACTTTGTCAAGATTTTCTGTGCATATCCTCCCAATTTTTTTTATCTTTTTTGCCGGGAAGCGGTACAGTACAGAAAATTGACATATGCTCCCAAGCCAGCGCTTTTAAGAATAAAAAACAAGCTTCATTTTAAATAACATACTTTTCAATACTTACAGACTGCATAAAAAACTTTTAAGAGTTGAGACGTACCACAGTCTCAAAGTTCAAAATTAATAGCCATATCCTAGACCGCGGACTGAATAATGATCATAACCAATTTTAAGAGGAGGTATTAAAAATTGCTTTGAACTTTTTCCGCCCCATGAAACTTAATCAGTTGCGTAGATAATGATTCCGGGCTGCCGCTAACTATTTTGAGGGACCAAACTGTGCTCATTTTGAGTGTAATGTCGACGACATACCCCTCGCCCCAAGCGTTGGTATCGAGGTCCGATATGCTACCCCGAAAACTTTTAAAGTTCACCTTTGTACAAACGTAATTTAAGGTGACATTGATCCACCAATTCCCAAAAAACGAATGCTCTTGGTCATTTGTTCTTCTTTCTTCCCCCCTCCTACCAAAGAACTCATGACTTCTTCATGCTTTGTCCAGATTCAAACGCACGATGATGAGATAGACAGATTACCAAGGCCACCATTGATGACTCTTAATTTCACTGATAGTCAGCTTTCATAATGGTATTCAAATGAAGTATTGAAAAACGAAGGAGGAAACTAGTTCGTCAAACGAAAAACACCCCCTATTCATTTCCTCAATTTTCTTCTTTTGCCGAGCTTTGGGGACTCCCTAAAGTTTCGGGCCTACAGAGTCCACCCCCCGCCTTGCGGGATCTGTGGAGGTAAAAATATTCTTATCTCTTATTGAAATTCAAAAATTGCTGTAAGAATGCTCGATTTTTTATCCTACATATAGTATAAAATACACTGATTTCTAGCATTTGGAAAAAAAAATTAAATTTAAATAGACGCTTATCGAGCAAAAAAGGCGTAAGTTCCAGATATGAATTTGTTTGATAATTTAATAGTAAATTATGGCATAAAAAATGGCCACTTTTATACCTAAATGGACCGAAATTCTCATTATTTTAGCGTAACTGGAATTCTAAGACCAAAAAACTCATTTTATGATATGCGTAGAACGCTCTTGCCTCGTTTCGCTCGTTTGCACAGCATCACCGGGGCCGCAAGGCTGCAGTTTTGCGTATCCTTGGTCGTATATTAAAATCCAACGATGCTTCCATCGGTGAACAAATAGATTACAGATTCTAGTATTATCGGGCGTCATAGCCCCACTGTGAAATTAGTTTTCGTAATCTTCGAGTCAATCGTTGAATCGTCGCTGAATTTCAAAATCTGTCCATGTTTTCAAAGTGAACGATGAGTTCACCGGTTGAAATTATGTGTACACAGTTTGAACTATGACCTCCTTTCCGAAATGAAACCAGAAACAGGAATCACCGGATCCCGGCTAGGGAGAGGCCAGTTACAGAATAAAAAAAAGAAGAGGATAGGTGTTGATTTTGAAAAGATTGGACACTAATTTGAAAGGTTTAAAAGGAGTGACGCATCCACTCGTCGACCCGACCGTAAGTAGATTAAATAAAGAAAACTTAGGAAGGGTTGGGGTTTTCACCCAACCCCCCTTTAGAGAAAACTCACATTTCAACGCTCACTTGAGCTCCAGTAACGAAAGACTGATCTGCTCATGCTCAGCGCTTAGCCCTCGCCCCAGGACGCTCCCAAACTGCACTGCGCAAGTCAAGTGGCAGTTTGAAAACGTCCCCGTAAGGAACATCCCGAGGGGAGATAGTCTTTTGACTAAAGCCTTCTCCATCCCCGGAGTGTTCATGTGCAGTTGGCGAGAGGTGAGCGCCAAACACAAACAGATCTGATTAAGGACATCTGATTAAGTTCAGTTAAGCAGCGTGACTGTAACACACGGAAATACTTGGATCTGTCATTTTTTTCTTTTACCGAATGGGACCATTGTTGGATTTTAAAACAATACTAAGGATACGCAAAATGGCAGCCCCACCGCCGCACAGTGTGGGATATGATCGGAAATAGCTAGACAAAAGTCTTCCCTCCCTTCGTCATGATTAAAATTATGGTTAAGGGGGTTTTTTAGGTCGCTAATTTCGAAAATGAAGTCAGATTTTTAAAATTCTGAAGTCTAACATGGTTTTGATAAAAGTATTTAAACAATTATGGTCTGTCACTTCTCAGTGAGACATTATTTTTTTACAGGAGCTGCTTTTACCGACCGAAACTAAAAATTTTGCGTAAAAATCTGACTTTCAAATTATTTTCGAGAAGAAAAATAAAAAAAACTTTCAAATAACTTTTGATAAAATAAAAAAAAAAATGCATTAAAATGTATCGAAATAATTTCATCAGTAGCGAAACGTGCGATGTGGCAACACTGGCTTTTCTCCATTTAAATATGTGCAAAACAATCGATTTTCCCCGAAACAATTAATTCCTTGAAGAAGCGATTATTTGAAATCGATTCAAATGGAGAAATACCGCTGAAAAAATGTCTGAGGCGGGGATCGAACCCAAGGTTACAGGCGTGCAAGTCCAGCTCGTATCCATTAAAGTAGCACGCAAACGACGTGCGACGAGCATAATAAAAACTCAGCGCCACTTGGACTGTGAGACAGCGTGTGGCCGAGCATTGAGCATCACAGAGGAGAAAAACATCGTCAAAATGGAGTGGAACGCAGTTACTAAAATGAAGATATCTCAAAACTAGCAAAAACTAGCAAGAAAACTTTACATGAATTTGTTTTCTGAAATACAGGCTTTCATATTATCTGACGATGTTTATGGGTGAATGCGGGTAACAAAAGTTACGAACTAATAAAAATGAGGTTTCACGGAAAAATTACGTCTAAAAACCATCACTATTTCAGCTTGAAAAAAAAACTTTAAATAAGGTCTACAATGAAAATTAATGTGTCAACACGCATCTACATACCTTTGTCTACAATATTCATTCAATAGTTGATTCGTTTTTTCACTTTATTAGACTGTAAATTGACAGAAACTATTCAGCGTTAACAATGGCTTCCAACTGTTTACATCAATACCACAATCAAGAGTAGATTTCAAGCTCTGTAACTATTTACCTCATCATAAAATCGCAAGATTGATGCATATATTCGTGATCAGCATACTCTCAGCTATCATTTAAGACCAATTTTACCTCATTTAGATCACATTGATTTTTCGACTTTTGTCTAGCTATTTCGGCCATATCCCACACTGTGCGCCGGTGCAACAAAGCACCACGCTTTTATTTACGTTCTACTATCGTTTCTACAAGTATGCTTTATTTATGCAACACCGAATGAGAGCATACTTTAAAACGGTGGATAAATTCTAAAACAAATATAACGTACCGCCTAGTGCAATATGAGTCTTATCATGCAGAAACACAGTATTTAAAAGTAATTTCTAAATTCAACTGGGTGAAACAAAGATCCGTACCCTCCTGTCCCTCCTATCTCCCTCGGTCAATTTTTTTAACTGCAGATATAAGACAAAAGGGGATAGCTCCCATAAGAAATGTCTTTTCGGGGAAAAGATTCAAATGTTGGCTGAACCCCTCTAGACGCGTCTAAAACCCATCCCCAGTTTTTAATTTTTCAAGTAAGGGGGAGGGGTCCTATCTTGTATACATCATTCAAAGTCCCATTTAAAATTTTGGGGCAAACAATATTCCACTTGATTTTGCGAAGTACCATGAGGTCAAAAAGACCGATGAGTGTAAACATTAAAATTTTAAAATTTCCAAGCCAATATTGTGCCTTCTTTCTTTTTTCCCGACTTAAATTCTGGTTTTTATCCTGAAATTATCGCGCAAGGTTGAGGAGAATAAAAATGGAAAAAAAGTAAACATGCTCTTTTAACCCAAACAGCGATGGCTATCATCACCGTTTGAAAAAACAAGAGAAATAGCGCCCCCCAAAAATTGTGCATTAGTGCATGCAATGATCGGTGAGTGAGGGGAGGGTGAGCGCGCCACTTGTAATAGCATGGATGGTACCTATTTCGAAGAATGGAACTCTTGGGGCTTTAAATTTTGAACACTTCAGGATAATCGGTTTAATCAAAAGAATCTTTGATTTTATGTTATATTTCGACTCCCCAACCCCTTTCGCGTTTTTGTCAGGTCAATCCAAAATTTAAAAGGGAAAAACTATTTTAAACAATGGTTTTTTTTTTTTTTCTCACAAATGGCCACGCGGAGGCAAAGTAAAGAAAATATTCATTTGGGGGAAAGTGCATCGGCTGCCGAAGGTTTTAACTTGGACCCCCCTTAAATTTGGGCGAAATGAAAAAATTACCATCGTTGAACGCGTCTTGACGAGTTCTATCGACTCTGAAAATATGAATTTTTTTTCCGATAGCCCATTCCTTATGGGAGCTGGATCAACCTCTTTGGGGATATCTCTACCTTAAAAGAAACTGTCTTTTGGGGAGAGCGGTTCAAAATGTTGGCTGCCCTCTCTAGAGGGTCTAAAACCGCTCCCCCAGTTTGAATTTTTCAAGTAGCACCCCCTATCTTGTGATACATCATTCTAAAGGGCTTACAATTTGGCGCAAACAGCGAGTCGATATCATCTCGATTCGCGGTGAGGTACCATCGAAGGTCAAAAACACCGAGCTAACATAATTATATTCCCAAGCGAATATATATTGTGCCTCCTTTCTTTCTTTCCTCGACTTAATATCTCGGGTGATCCAGTGATTTATCTGTAGGTTGCCTGCTTTAAAATGAATGTAACATGACTTACTAAGACAGAGGTGGCTATCATCACCGTGGAAAAAACAAGAGAATATGGCTGCTCCATTTCCATTATTGACACGCAATGATCGGTGAGTTGAGGCGAAGTAGAGCTTGCTAGAACTTGTAAGTAGGTAAGAGATGGTTCTAACTTCGAAGAATGGAAGCTCTGTGCTTTAGTTTTGTCACTGTCAGGAGTAATC
Source organism: Trialeurodes vaporariorum (assembly GCA_011764245.1). NCBI lineage: Eukaryota > Metazoa > Arthropoda > Insecta > Hemiptera > Aleyrodidae > Trialeurodes > Trialeurodes vaporariorum. Next base: position 11,326,381 of record VMOF01000001.1, on the reverse strand, counting down.
ATTTATCAATACAGAATCTAAAATTGATGAGTTTATGTAACTTGTCGACTCACAACGTGACCGCGTTCGTTGTGAACGGGATTTGCTGCAAAATAAAGTTAAGGGAATCTATGAGACACTTGTTTTTTTGTTTTCTGCAAATGGCCACACGGAAGGCAAAGGAAAAAAAAAAAAAAAATCTCAATGCCAAGGTGCATAGGCTGCCGCGGTTATTGCGGGAAACCAGTAAGTGGTCGAAATGAATGAAAATATAAATAATAATAATAAAAAAAGGTAGGAATTTAGGTTTTTAAATAAGAACAAGGTCTGACTTCAGAGAAGCGGCAAACGCTCAGTACGTGGAGCCATGAAAACGGCTATTTTAGTTATACCGCAAGGTAGATTAAAGAAGGTATGTGCAACACTCGCTCGCGCCGCCCGCAGCTGCTTCAAAACATGTTAGCCAATCAGAACGATTTCACCCGCACTACGTCACATTTTCATGAGCGGGAGGTTTGAAATGTATGTGTTTATTTTATTAGTTAGGGATGTGTCAAGCAAAAGATGATCGAAGTTGTCAATTTTCAGATTTCTGTTTTCAGAGTTAATAAATTAAGACTTAAAAGTTGAACAATGTTCCTTCACAGTTAGGAATGATTCCTCTGTCCAACGTACATTTGAACAGCGCGCCACTAGATTTCACCTGTTGCTAGCGCTTGGAGCGGCTGCGGGCGGCAAGAGCGAGTGTTGCACATACCTTCTTTAATCTACCTTGGTTATACCGTTGACCTTGATGGAAAGAGAGGCTCCCCGCCCCGTTCACTTCTTTTCTTGTTTCCGGAATTGCACTGCAGAGATCTCGAATGGATCGAGTGAAAAAGACTCCATTCGACTGTTGACAGAGAGCGCCACAGCAAAGATTTCGAATGGATCGAGTGAGAAGAAGCTCCGTTCGCTTATAATGTTGTTCAAGCTATAGTTGACAGAGAGCGCCACAGTTTCAATGATTTTACAGTGACTGGATAAACCACGGTGCGGCCATTTCGGTCGTCTTCCTGATTGGTCGGATTTCTTAGATCGCGAATTTGAGCATTTAGAAGTATTTTTACGGTTTTATAGGGTTCTCGTACGCAAGTTAGATACGACAGAAAGTGTTCTGTCAAATTTGAAACATATTGGTTCGCAAAATTAAGAGGAATCAACGATTCCCCGTAACTGACCCCCCGCGGATGCGCACCCAACTTAACACGGGCGCCATAGGGAGGAAGTGTGTTCCTGAGTTACTCGTAAAAAATATCGCAACCCCCCGCCCTGAAAATGGAAAAGAGAAAACACAACCGTGCGAAGCACGGGCTTCCCAACTAGTAACTGATAAAAGCGAATGCTGCTGCTAATGGTTTTGGCGCCAAATCTGGCACGCGGTGTGAATAGACGTGACCTTGAGGGTTGATACTTGAATTTGTCTAGATTGACATTGAAATGAGTTTTGAGTAATAAATAAAAATGAATGTATCAAAAAATTATACGAAATTTTGTGCATGCGTGGATATAATTGGAATAATTTTAGCTTGATTAGAATATGAATTATTCGAAGAATTAATTGATGATTGAATGGGTTCAGTGTGATCTGAAATGGAGAGCGCTGATTGGCGCGAATTCACGGGTGTCTTCGCCAGTCGAGATTTTCGCTCGTACAGCAGCGTCTTTGGCAGGCGCGGCCTCTGATTGGCGCGTTTTGACGAGTTGTTGATTTCGAATTATTTAATTGAATTTTTTCATATTTGATTTTATTAGAGTCCCAAACAGTCTCCCTGGGGGATCTGGAATTTGGCAACCCCCCCTAAAAGATGTCCCCCTCAAAATAATGGACCCCGTGTATTAGCGTTTTTTGAAATTCAAACCCAAACTCGAGTTATTCGGAACTGCTCCTTTTTTTACACCCTGTTTATTGTCTCTGACTTGCTTACATACCTATTTTGAATTTTCCAGTTGAATATCAGTCGAGCAAACATGATAACACTACTAATTATTTCGGATGAAGCTGCACTACAGCTGCTTTTCTCTCATTAGTTCGATAATAAGGCTGTATCAAAGACTTCTATAATACTATCTAGACTGGACATAAGGCCGATTTTAGGGCGGGGAAAGTGAAGTGGAAGAGTGGGACAAAAATCGCAAGTTGCTCCTGGCTACGCCACAACCACGATTACAGTATGTGCTAAGATTTTCAGAAATACATTGAAGTAAATGGGAAAATGAGTATTTTTAAAAAATAATTAAAAATACTTAAAAAAGTATTTTTCCGTAAAACTTGGTACCAATTGAAAGCTCATGATATGCAAATTTCGGTTCGGGCCGGTTTTATGTGCGATTTTTGAACGAGAAACATGTTACAGGGGTTTAAAGTCGGGAACCGATTTTCTACAGGGTGTTTCATAAAATTGTTTTCTTTGTACCGTTTTTGAATGGTTCCAGCTCGAAAAAATAAAATTTATGCGATAAATTATTGAGACACACAATAATTATAACTTTAATCACCACATAGATTACGTAAAATTGAGTACATATATACAGCTATATAGGTTGTCTCATGCGGGGCACCGCAACGGTGGAACACCCCGTAGAATCGAGGAAAATTGACCCAACTTTGAGCCTCTGTAAAATGTTTACGATTGAAAAACTGTATAAAAACCGGCCTGAACCGGAATCTGCATATCATGAGCTTTCAAATGGTACCAAGTTTGTTGAACAAATATTTTTTTTTAGTATTTATAATTAATTTTAAAAAAAGTCATTTTCCCATTTAAATCAATGTATTTCCGAAAATCTTAGCACATACTGTAATCGTGGTTGCATACCGATCGGCTTCAATGGGCAGGCGTTATGTGCAGTCTATGCAAAAAACCCAACGACTTTTCTCATCAGCTGACGTATGGTCCATGTTTGCGGTGTTCTGTTGAGACCCCGAAAAAAAAACAACGGTCATCGCGCGCAAACATGGGCAAGATAGATAGTGCGTGGTCTCCAGACATGTTTAGTGATGACGTCACGATCAAAATTGGTTCCAAACAAATGCTCTATCTCACTCACTCTCGTGGATTTATTACCCATTAGAAATCAGATCCAAATTTTTGAACGCAAATTCATGCTAGGTAACCACCATTTTTCACAAATTTTATTGCACCATTCGATTCCACGTAACTTAAAGTGTCTTTTTACTCCGATATAATTCCTGAAAAAAATCACAAGTAAATTTACAATCACAGTTATACCGAGAGTTGTATTTTTTTTCCTTGTCTTACTCACAGTCTCTTATGGGCTTATCAAAGCCATGACGCTCAATCATCCTAACCTCTCTTCGTATCGAAGCTTGTTCGAGGTATAACACGTGGTGTGGTGGTGCTGATGAGCCAATATCCTAGAATTCTGTGCACATAAAAAACTGTGAGTGGGACAAGGACAAAACATTGGACTTTATTCGAAATAACTGTGATTGTAAATTAATGCGTGGTGTTTAAAAAAATTTGCTGTAGCGTGATTACATTTTAAAGTACGTGGAATCCGATGGTGTAGTAAAATCTGAGAAAACTTGTTGTTTACTTTTACGAATTTACATTTCAAAATGTGGATCCTGTTTCTTATGGGAAAAAACCCTCGAGAGCGAGTGGGATGGAGCATTTGTTTGGAACCAATTTTTTTTCGTGACGTCACACTAAACAGATCTATTACATTTTGTCTGTGGATGGAACCTCGTATGGCGAGACTCTATCATATATACAGGGGCTCTTGCCACGATGACATCCTAGTACTTTGTTTGGCAGCGGTATATAATATCACAGAAGTCAGCAATTTTGATTTCAAGATTTCAGGTTCCGCCTCTTACGCAGATGATAACCCCATAACCACTCTCCGAAGGTGCTTGGGCATGGAGGGACGAATCGGCCTCACCGGGGGCCCAAGTACCAAGTAAAATCATTCATCTGAATTAAGGCTCTTTAAGTCCGGGGCGGCGAGAGTAGATTTCAACACTTTCAGTGTTAAGAACCGGAGAGAGACACGAGTTGAAACAAGGGTTCGAGAGAGTAAAGTACAGCAGGATCCACTTCGGAAACTCCACGCTTATGATCTTAGGAAGCACTATTGCCAGAGTTTAGGGAAATACCAGTAGATTTTCCATAAGGATCAATATAAAATCTACTGATATTTCCCCTGAATCTGGCAACGCAGTTAAGAAGGGAACGTCGACGACGGCGCAACTGTTAACTTAAAGCAAACCGCACATTAAAGTAATTAAGAAGAATGGGACGAATTTTGCAGCGCGATGTTATACTTCCCCGCTCTCTCAAAGACGAAAAGTTGGCGGGAAACTTAAACTTAGACGTCTTGACAATACGCTGCTACGACGTTAGTGCGCCGTTTTCCGTTCAGAGAGCCCTCATGGCTCAGAGACCGTATTTGTTGCTTGCAATTTTGAGTGAGATGTATACCTACATTTGAGTCATTTCCTTCCAGGAGTGTTTCTAAGTTCATTGACATCAAAGTAAGTTAGCAAACGTGATTCAAGTGTTATCATACGGCACATAAGAACCATTTTTACCAGAGCTACCACTTCGCGTATCATTGCGTATCAACCCACCGGTTGAGAAAAGATTTCACAGTTCAGTTCTGTGTTTGACTGAATTGCACAAAAATGTTCGCATCTGTAATCTTTTTTCAACCTGTGGAGTCGTCGATGACTTTAGAATTATTTCAAACTCTAAAATATTTTAATTCATGGGGCAGTTGCAAGGGTCTAAAATGTTGTGTTTTTTATGAAGAAAATGGAAGTACTTGATAAGCTCAGAACAAAGATGCTTTTGGTGTCTAATTAAGTCCCGTTGTTCCGGAAATGAGATTTTGGCCCGAAATACATTGTTGGTGGTTTTAGGGTCAAAACCTCCTCTAAGCATAAAGATTTTGCCCTAAAAAAGGTCATCTTCGGCCAAAATTTCTTCCAAACCCCCCCCCCCCTTAGTCCTCAGAAAATGGAAAATTTGCTGTGAAACCCCCAGCAAACTAAAGTTCTCGGTGCGCCACTGCCGCGTAGTGACGTCACTACACACACGAATTTTGGCAACTTTACACGTGCGTATCTCAAAAACCGAGACACCTCGGGAAAAACCAAAGGCACCATCGTTCTCAGCTCATCAAGTAATACCATTTTCTTTATAAAAAACATAACATTTCAGACCCTTGCAACTGCCCCATTAACGGAGCTTCCACCGCGATTGAGAAAAGATTACAGATCAGAGTATTTTTGTGCATTTTCAGTCACACGTTGAATTGAATTGCCTAATATTTTCTCAACCAGTGGAATCATCGATGAATTGAAAAATGTCATAGATTATAACCCAAACGGCTGCTCTGCTTTTTGTGTATTCTACAATTCGTTTTCCGATACGGAAACTTGACTCCACCCACTTTTTATTTCACCAATGAGAGCTGTTTCATAGTGATGTTTGCAGCCCCTCACGGTTTTTTTTACCCCTGAGAACCCAACTTTTTTTTATTAAAGTTTGGTTCTATACTTTAACATTAGAAATCAAATTAATTGCTTTTAAATGCATTCTATGCGTATGGTGGAAATATCGAACATATTGACAATTGAAACTTCTTTGAATTCAATGTGATCATGTTGGTAATTTGTCCAGCCAAAAGTTAGACTCACTTGACTCATTTATATAACCTAATAAACGTACTTATATTAATCAACAATTTAATGTATACAATTAATTCAGATATTTTTAATTTGACTAATATGTCTAAATCTGTTTTTTTTTCTTTTGTTGTGCAGGTACGTTCTGAAAAAAGCTCTAATAAGGTGTACGTTTAACTCCTTCAAATCAGTGAGTTGATTTTATCCCAATTCGGTCCGATTGATTCAGAATTTTCAGCAGATGAAGGCTCATCTCTCAGAATTCTCTTTGCACTTAAGGTAAGATAGAGCCCCGGACTCACCAAGATTGAGGCCTATTTAATTTATTTGAGTTAAGTTTACGATTACATTTTTGCTGGTGTGAAAGTCATGAAGGTAAATCTGGTCAATTATTGTTTTTTTTTCCGTACATCGAATCAAAACTTTCGAGGGCGTTTTTAGAGGGGAAAGAGAGGTTTGGCTGGGTAAGAACTGCAGTACATATTCGTAGGAAATATGTTTTTCATACCAAAATTCCATTTGACTTTTCCCGCCAAAATGGACAGTTTACGATTTATTTCTAGATAACTGATTTTCAAGCCACGTTTTAGACCATATTGGGCAACGCGCAGTTCCTACACGGAAAAAAACAGATTTGTGAAATCAGTAACATGAAGGAAATCCTAATCTTACCAGTCATTCATTTATTATAAAATTTAAAATGTATACAACACATAGTTGATTTTATGTTTTGGATTGTAAAATTTACAATCCGAATAGGAAAATGACTAAAACTTCAGCAAAATGTAATATGATAATCGTACAATTAGCCATAAATTAGAAGGATTCACCAAAAATAACTAGTCTCTTGAGTATTTCCCTCATTTTACTAATTTTACAAACTTCATTGTTTGTTCAGTAATTTAATTTTTTTCCGTAAATTTTCGGGTGGATTTTTTTTTTCTTTTTTTTCTTCTTCTTTTTTTTTGTGCTTCCTTGGACCCTTAGGAAAGGTTTAAGTAAAAAAAAGAAAAAAGAACTGTTGTATTTTTTCCAGACGAAATACCTAGAATTCCCAGACTGAATGATTTACGGATTCGTCTCTGTTAGAAATCGCCTCTTGACTCCCAAAACGTCTGCGTCAATTTGCGCCCCACGGCACACACACTGTTCAGCTCGAGCGACTTGCTCAATGTTTTGCAACGAGTCAAGGCGACATAACAATTTAACGAACGGATCTTTAGAAAGGAAGGAAAAAGGAGGAGACTTGAGTGAAGGGGATAGAGAAAAGTGGTGAAGAGAGGGGAAGGGGGGTTAAAAGAGCAGGGGGGAGAAAAAAAAATATTTAATTATTCATCAAACGTGCGACGCGTTGAGCCACGCGTACGTAAAGAATTGCCGCTTTTGCGAGGCTTACGAATGCATTGCAATTTTAATTATTAACAGAACCGGGAACCATTTTTAATTTTTAATTTCAGTCTATTCACCTGGTCGCCGGCTAATTCTAACGATCCGCAAAACTTGCTCTCCTTTTGAAAGAGGCTCAAAAGACCCTTCCGCAGTTTTCTTTGGCTAAGCCCCTCGTCCTTACGTTTTCAAAGGTATGTGCTCTGTCGTGACTGCATTTACTTATTCCGTGTCCGCACTTTCTCTTAGGTTGGCGAAATTCTGGAAAATAGAAGGTTTCATTGTAGTATTTTTTTTTTTTTTTTTTTTTTTTTTTTTTTTTTTTTTTTTTTTTTTTTAAGTGTCAACGATCAGTCAACCATCTTATACACATAATCAAGAGTGGCGGCTCGTGCAATGAAGCTCTTGCAAACTCTTGCTATAGGGGATTGAGGAGATGATTTTTGCATAAAAACCTGTAAAAATGACGATGAGTATGCTAGAAAATCCCAAAATTCACTCTCAGAATCGGGCTTAATGGCGGCGAAACTCGCTGGTATCATGGGAGATTCCTATCTGAATTGAGACATATCTTTGTGTTCCTGTAGAGAGAGTGACAAAATAGACGGGAATCTCCCATGATACTTGCGTTGAAGCGCCATTACAAACTTGCCGTCATAGCAGTTATGTGAGTTTATATCTGAATTTCAGACTTTCTTTGTGTGATTTTCGCTGGTTGTTTCAGAAGATTGTACAATTTATTTGCTCACTGCGAAAGTTTGCAAGAGCCCCATTTGGCAACAATACCATTCCTCCATTTTATTGTATGTAAAACAATCGATTCGAAAGTGAAGCAGCAATTTACCACCAATCGATAGTTAGACAAAGATTCAAATGGAGTGAAGACAGTGTTGCCAAATTGCTCGAGCCGCTACTGAGAATCAGAGCTGCCGTTTTGCGTATAATTAATCGCATTTTTAATTCACCGATGATTCCACCGGCTGAGAAAATATTACATAGTTTAGTTTAGTGTATGACTATAATTCACGAAAATGCTCGTGTCTGTAATATTTTCTCAACCGGTGGAATCGTCGATGACTTTAAAAAACTTGCAGACATTTTAATAATTAAACGGCGATTGCACTGATTGAGAAGATATATAGATGCGAGTATTTTTGTGTAACACAGTGATGCACTGAACTAAACTTTGTAATCTTTCCTTAACCGGTGGAATCACCGGTGCATTGGAAGATGTCATTAACCCTCAAGGGTCGGGTTAGTTCAAAAGAACGCCATTCTTTCGTTTATATAGGAAAGGTAGTTACTGTTCGTACTCGAGGGTGTTAGAATTGCCTATACGAAGATTTGAAGGTGCCCGAAGAAGCCTTATTTTGTAAGCGTTTTCATCGGTATTGCATTTATCCGGAATGAAGACTGGATTAATGTGAAATAGACTAGAAGAAAAAATTGAGTATACTCGGGCTTGGTCCATAAAGGGTTAATTATACACAAAACGACAGCTTTAGCACTATGGTCGATAATCGAAAAAAAAAGTGGCCAAAAAGTTATCAAAAATCATATTTTCTGACCAGATAAGTTTATTTTAAAAATGTCCTATGAAATGTCTAGGTTTGAATTACTTGATGTAAAATTATTCTCTTTGATTAGAAGTTGGTATTGAATGTTTATAAACGATAAGTTTGTGAAAAATTCGTCGTTTGATTTTTGACCACTTTTTAACGATCTCAGAACAGAGTACCTCGTGAACACTGGTCCATTGAAACCATTTGACGATAATCGGTAACGATTTCCAGAAAATTTGTAGTGTTGGTCTCACTGAGCGGCACAATTTGCTTGGGACGAATCAGAAGGTTTCTTTTGGACGCAAATTTGAAGCACAAATTTTTAGTTCGAGAATTGTTCTCTCTGATTAAAAAGTTGGTATTGAATGTTTATAAATGATAAATTTATGAAAAATTTGTCGTTTGATTTTTGCCACTTTTTAACGATCTCAGAACATAGTACATACCTAGCGAATACTGATCCGTTGAAAACATTTGACGATAATCAGTAACGGTTTCCAGAGAATTCTTAATGTTGGTCTCACTGAGCGGCACAATTTGCTTGGGACGAATCAAAAGATTTTTTAAGACGCAAATTTGAAGCACGGATTTTTAGTTCGAACCTTAGTGAAGTAACCCCAGGCCCTTTCTCGTTAACATCTTACGTCTCCAGCGGTACGTCCTTCGCTTCAGGGAACTAGCGTATTTCATCCAACTGTCCTCAATCTGCCACGCTGCAGTGTTGCCAGATCGGGGTGAAAAAGCCGTACGTTTTACATTGATTTAAATGGGGGTACGACACGGCTTTTTACCCTCGATCTGGCAACACTGCCACGCTGTGTCCCTCCCGTTGGTTTTTCTTTGAAGTAAGTATTCGTTTGTGCTCATGCAACGCAACGTGGTTTAAAATATGGCATTTTCTAAACTCCATGAACAATTCAACCAGTGGCGTAGAGTGCAATTTGGCAACATTGCACTGCGCCTATTTAAACTCATGTAAAAGGTCGAATACGAAAGTGTTCACCCAACACCCAATAGTTCGATATTTTGAACAGGTTTAAATGGACGAACCGCAACGTGGTCAAATTGCACGCTACGCCACTGAATTTAACCTAAAGTTCGTGATTACTAAAAATTACACGGAAAAAAAAAAAACTGTGGTGAAAATAACCATACGGATACCTGATTTTGGCACCTGCTAGATGTTATGGTAATGTTAACCAGAAGTATACTATGTTTGGAATAGGTACTAGGTGATGTTACCTGATTGAATGTCGAATTTACTCAAAGTATCGGTAAAAGTACCATACTTCTGGTCAAGTTTACCATAACATCTAGCAGGTGCCAAAATCAGGTATCCGTATGGTTATTTTCACTAATCTTTTTTTTTTCCGTGTATAAGTTCACGGAAAAAAACTACGGTGAAAATAACCATACGGATACTTGATTTTGGCACCTGCTAGATGTTATGGTAATGTTAACCAGAAGTATACTATGTTTTGACTAGGTACTAGGGGATGTTACCTGATTGCATGTCGAATTTACTCGAAGTATCGGTAAATGAACCATACTCCTGATCAAGTTTACCATAACATCTAGCAGGTGCCAAAATCAGGTATCCGTATGGTTATTTTCACTAATCTTTTTTTTCCGTGTTTGAGAGCCTCGCCACCCCCAAATATTTCAATTGATTACAACCGAGATTACAAATGTAAAGTGGAACTACCTTTTCTGGAATTTAAAATCAAAAAGAGCTTTTACCCGAAACTACAGAGAAGCAGGGATGACTATGGAGGATTTCTTAGCGCGTTGTCAACATTTCTCTCGTGTCAAATGAAGCCGAAAGATGCAAATATGCAGCGATGCCGGTTTGTGCATAATTAATCACGTTTTTTAATTCACAGATGATTCCACCCGTTGAGAGGAGATTACGCAGTTCAGTTCAGTGTATGACTGCACTGCACGAAAATACTCTGATCTGTAATCTTTTCTCATTCGGTGGAAACGCCGTTAGTTAATTAAAATGTCTGCAAGTTTTTTTTTTAAAGTCATCGACGACTCCACCGGTTGAGACAATATTACAGATGTGAGTATATTCGTGCATTCCATTCATACACCAAACTGAACTGTGCAATCTTTTCTCAACCGGTGGAATCATCGCTGATTTGAAAAATGTCATTAATGTGTCTGCAAAACGGCAGCTCTGCAAAAAATGTCATCATGCGCCCGAAGCGCACAAAGCGCGGCATCGATTAGTTCCACCCAATAGTTCAATATTTTGAGCAGGTTTAAATGGACGAACTGCAACGTTGTCAAATTGCACGCTACGCCAATGAATTTAACCTTAAGTTCGAGATTACTAAAATTATAAGTTTGAGAGCCTCGCATCGCCACCCCAAATATTTAAAATCGCGTACTTATAGTTCAAAATATTCATAAAATGCAGTTCTCTCGCTACATTGTTTCTGGGTTGATGAACCAGCTCGGTAAATGCTTATGTTAAAAAAAAAAAAAAAACAAAAAACAATTTCCGGGTTTGGAGGAACGTAAAAGGGATTAATGAGATCGATGAAGATAAATCTCGATTTGAGAAGGATCTCTCTGTACAATGACCTTCAAAAGAAAGTCCTCTCGTGGAAATTGTTCTTGTCCAATGGGGCAACGTTGTAATGTGTCCGTTTAAACCCATGTAAAAAGTCGAATGTGAAGATGTTCACCGAACATCCAATAGTTCGATTATTTTCATTTGATTAAATGGAAACATTACAACGTTGCCAACTTGCACGCTACACCACTGCTATTAAGATACTTTCTTTTGAAAGCCTTAGTACAAAGTTAAGATAGAAGTAAAATAAAGGAGCTCCGAAAATAAACATTACTCGAATATCCATGTATGAAGGAAAGAAAGAGAGAGGGCTGTTCAAGCATAATAGACCTGTTTAGTGATGACGTCACGATCAAAATTGTATCCAAATGCTCTATCTTGACGACTCTCGTGGATTTATACCCATAAGAAAGCAGATTCTTTTCGAATGCAAATACATAAATAAATTACCATGCGTTACGCTTGATCTGAATATTTTCTGATCATAAATATACGGCTCGCGATTTGCCTACACGGAGAAAAAAGACTTGTATAATTTACCATCATGATAGCTGATTTTGACCTTAGCAAAAAATGATGGTAACTTTCACCAGAATGATGGACAAAGTCACCAGAGCTCTGGTGATTTTGTCCATCATTCTGGCGAAATTTACCATCATGATAGCTGATTTTGACCTTAGCAAACCAGTCACCAGTCTTTTTTCTCCGTGAGCAAACGAGGCTCCTGCAAACTTTTGCTATAAGCAAATAAATAGTCGAATCTGTAGATAAGACCAGCGGAAATCACGAAAATCACACTAAGAAAGACTAAAATTCAGTGATAAACTCACATAACTGCTATAAGGGCAAGATCGTAATGACGGTTCGACGCAGATATCATGGGAGATTCCTGTCTATTATGTCTCTTTCTCTACGGAAACACAGAGATATATCTCAATTTAGATAGGAATCTCCCATGATACCTGCGTCTCTCCGCCATGAAACCCGATTCTGAGAGTGAATTTCGTGATTTTTTGTGTACTCATCGTCATTCTTACAGGTTTTTTTGGAAGAATCAACTCTTCAATCCCCTATAGCAAAAGTTTGCAAGAGCCCCATTGCAAGCCGACCGATTGCGATTTGCCTGAAGTTTTGCTGGAAGTACTTTTTTACCGAACCTATAAACACCGCGTGATGGCTCGTGCGATTTGACAACAATGGGTTCTATGTCCATTTAAACCGTGTTAGAAACAAACAAATAATCGCCTTGAGAAATCGATGCTTCTTCATCGGATCAAATGGCAAAGAAACATGGTTGCCCAATAGCATGAGCCACCACAGGTAAACACACGTCCACAAAATTGCAAGGTTTATTTCGTTGCGTGGTGTTCGCCGCATCGCTCTCGCACTCATATTCAAAGCCTGAAGACATTCAAATTTGAAAGGGCCGCATTGCGTACACGTAACTTGTCAACCCCATAAAAACCCCTTTGCGTCGTTAGTTTCTTGTGAAAACGGGCGAGCATCGAGCAGGTCGGCTCGCACTTCCTTTCAAAACTTATTTTACCCGGGGTGAAAACGTTTGCGTATCGACGATCGCATGGATCGACGCAGATCTCATTCAAAATTTATAATTTAGGTCTCTTCTCTCTCTCTCTCTCTCTCTCTCCTCTCCTTTCCTCTCTCCTCTCTCTCTCTCTTTCTCTCTCTCTCTCCTCTCTTCTTCTCTCTTTCTCTCTCTCTCTCCTCTCTCTTCTCTCTCTCTCTCTCTTCTCTCTCTTCTCTCTCTCTCTCTCTCTCTTTCTCTCTTCTCTCTTTCTCTCTCTCTCTCCTCTCCTTTCTCTCTCTCTCTCTCTCTCTCTCTTTCTCTCTCTCTCTCTCTCTCTCTCTCTCTCTCTCTCTCTCTCTCTCTCTCTCTCTCTCTCTTTCAATCATTCACTCACCTCCCTCAAAAGCTGTGTTCATACAAGAGTTTCAAACCCCGAGTTTCCGCGAACCTAAGTTGGGCTGAATCCGAGCTGGAAGATTCTTGCATTAGTTTGTTTTTCTCTTGACTCGGGTCCAAATTGAATCGTATTGGTGCAGAATTCGGGTTGAGATTTTTTGCATAAACACCACAGGCAGGCCCAACTTGAGGTCACATTGAGTTTTGACACTTAATAAGTCAAACTTACAGTTAGTCCAGCGCTTTAGTAGTCTACTTCGAAGTCCAATTGAGGTGCCTTTAAAAATAATCGATGTCGCCCTCGTATTTGCGGTCGAAATTGGTTCAATCTGCGTGGGTCGATCAAAAAAGAAGTAATATGGTCGTCTTAGTGTACATACGTTTATGAAGAGTGAAATGCAAAATCGTGATTTATCTTCTCTAAATACGAATTTCAACTCTCTTTCTTCTTTTTAGTCGAGACTAAGGCCGACAATTTCATTGGTGACGTATTCATTCAATTTCAGTTGAAACTTCAAAACACCAACCAAATATTTGATAACCGCCATTAGCATGCCATAAGCTTACATACATAAACCAAGACGAACACTAAGCTCCCAATCTTAAACAGAGCAACCGGATATTATGATTGTAGACGGTATTGACTTATTTCCACGCAGTGATGGGCAAAAGTTATTTTTTGAATAACCATGAGTAATTAACTAAAATTATTCGCATTATTCTCATGTTATTCCTATCAGTAAATCGAAGTTTTGTCACTCTCAGATTACTCATCTGTCATTGGTTGAATGACTGGTTTAGACGTATGATGTTAAAACTTTGATTTAGTAATTGGAATAACGTGAGCATGATGCGAATAATTTTCGCCAATATTCATGGTTATTCAAAAATTTATTTTTGCTCATCACTGTTTCCACTTACATGGCAACAACGTGCATTGTTGAGCGTAGTGCAACTATATTGGACTAGAGTCCCTATACAAGTATACACTAGTAGAGATGCGCCAAGACTCTCAAAAAGAAGAAGAATAAGAAGAAGAAGCGGATCAATGGAGCCCCCAAGAGGCAAAATACAAATGGCGGTTGGCCGTTTGCCTCTGCGCTGTTGCCGCGATTTCGGTACTTCTAATAGAGGTTAGTCTGATTCTTGCCAATAACGGTCGTTATTGAAAGAGATAATGTTCTCTGCAATAAAATTTAAGCATTGGAAAAATCAACAATAATTACCGCGGTTACTGCTACTTCAAATATGTAACGAAAGCGAGTTCGCGAAAAGTAAACAAACCCTCCACCATTTGCATTTGCCTCTTGGAGCTATCTTGACAGCCTAAATCTGAGAGCCAATCAGAAATGAATTCAGCAATGGCGCAACTCTTGTAATAATAATTATAATAATTTTGTCTCTATTCATAATTCAGATAAGTAGAACATGGAATAGTGTCATGGTACATTACATTTACTTAACAAGGTTACAAAGTTATCAAAATTTAAAATTTTAGAGGTCATCAATGGAGTATAAACATCTCTGTATAAGGTTCAATTTGCAGTCTCTTTTGAATATTTGAAATGAATTAGCCTTTTGAATATTGATAGGAAGCTTATGAAAAAAATGAATACCAAAGAGAATGTCAAATTTGTCCCATTTAGAAAGTAATATTCCAGACCTCAAAGCATTTTTGCCTCTGGTGTTGTATGAGTGGTCGTCTGAATTAGATTTTCAGAGGTGTTTGTTTAAGGAAAAAGTTGTTAATGTCCGGAAAATAAAAAGTGATGGAACTGTTAGAATGTTATTCTTAGGGAACAGTGCTTTTGCAGGAATCTTGTTTTTTTTTTTCATTTTGAAAATTGTTTTTAAAGCTTTTTTTGTTGTAGTATAAAAATTTTATCTACAAGATCCTTTCTACATAAACCTCATATTGAAATACAGTAGTTTATATGACTATGAAAGAAAGAATAATACAAGAATAATAGCAATTTCGTGTCACAAAATTCAACAAAATGGTTTAGGATGAAGATGGCTCTTGACAGTTTTACACGCAATATTACACACTCACAGTAGGGACTCTATATTGGACAATTATTTCTTTGAAAAATGCTAAATTTGACAACAACGCTCTCAGACGGAGAACGGAGTGACGACTAACGTTCAATTTACCTGCGGGCTGTACAAATCATCCGTTCGATTTATTTTACCGCGATTTTGCCTGAATTTATACCGTGGTTTACCATCTCCTCACTCCCTTAGTCCTCATCCCAGGCTTTTTGCATGCTCATTGTTTGAAAATTAATTTCCCGCTCTTGACAAACGCAGAGACCCTTCGCTATACCACCCCTTCTCCCCCCATCTTCCCCCTCTCCCCCCTCTCCCCCCTCCCCTCTCCCCCCCTCTCCTCCGCTCTTACCCTCGAGATCTGATTTTAACTCGATTCCTCTCCTCGTTCGCCTTGTCGCGTCTGATATCGAAAAGTCAATTTCATGATCCATTCCCGTTTCAACCGCCTAAACCAACCTCCAATCCGAGGGCCCCGTGTTTTATTTTTTTATTTATTTATTTATTCATTTTCTTCGTAACGTCGTAAATGAAGGGCTCTATTCAATATTCATTTGTTTGTTTGCTTTTTATTTTAATCTGAATCCTCTTACTGGGATTCTTCAGAACGGCGCACAATGAACCGAGTCAATATGAGGAGTCGTACATGGAATTTATTATTTATTTTTTTATTTATTTATTTATTAATTATCAACGGGACAAGTCCCAATTACAAAACAAAAATAACAAAGATATTAGCAACTTAACAAATGGCACGGACAAGAAAGATTAAATTAGAATACAAAAATTAAAAAACAAGAACGTATTCTTTGACAAGAAATTTAAACATTGAAATGTGTATGCCAAAAAATGCGATCCACTCAGAACAATTATAAGCCGGATCAGAGATTCTGGAAACAACTGATCTATGCCTACAGGCGTTGAATGATGGAGGGATAACAAATAAACGATTCAAATTTCGAAGAGTTCTTGAAGGAACATAGATATTAATGGAACTAAGGAGAATGACTAAAAATGGGAATTTTAATGTTTTTAAAAGTGAATAAACAAACTATAATGGGTGGTTCTTGAAGGAAATTTTACGATAAAACCAATGAAATAACTTTCAAACTTCTACGTTGCGTATTAAACGAAGATAAACGCATTTAAAGTCACCTCACCAGTCCGGTCTCTTCCATTGAATCGCCCCACTGTGTGATGGATTTAATTCAGGCTCTGTTTATTTTTATTTCTCCGGATTTCAATCTTCATTTACTTGTCAGCTGACATCGCATGTGATTGGCTTTAAAAAAGAAACTGTTTCAAAGTTCCAGCTTTGAAGAAAAATCAGAGCAACAACATACTTGTTTCAATGTTCATAAGACATCATTCTCTCAGTGGAAAAATTGAATTTTGAAAGCTGATATGCCACGGTTCAATTTGTCTATTGACTTTTATCAAGAACTGATATAAATAAAACATCAGAATGTATTGCCCGGATTTACAATCAGTTGCTTTAAGGCAAATATTACTGCAACTCTGTCGTTTTACCGTTAGATATTTTTTTCAGGATCGGAATTTAAAACTGCGTTTGATCACATGAACGTAATTGGAGCTCTTGCAAACTTTTGCTACAGGGGACTAAAGTGTTGATCCTTGCATTAAAGCCTGAAAAAATGACGATGAGCGCACTAAAAAATCAAGATATTCACACTCAGAATCGAGCTTAATGGCGGAGAGACGCAGGTATCATGGGAGATTCCTATCTAAATTAAGACATATCTCTGTGTTTCCGTAGAGAAAGTGACATAATAGATAGGAATCTTCCATTGTGTTGAGCCAACATGCCATTACGACCTTGCCGCTGTAGCTGTTTTTTGAGTTTATTCCTGAATTTTAGACTTGTTTATAGTGTGACTTCCGTGATTTTTGCTGGTATTTACATCTGATTGGACTGTTTATTTGCTTATAGCAAACGTTTGCAAGAGCCTTATTGCATCCAACACCATACACACAAAAAGTCTCAATCACTATTTGGCACCGTCCATTTTTATGAACTACATCAGATTGGGAGCTTACGATTAGAAGCGGAGGTCAATTGAGGATTTGAAATGTGTAATGAGATAAGCTCCAATGCTGCAAAGATTTTGAAGTTGTTTCTTTGTTAAAAAGATTACGAAAGACGTCCAATTCAAAGGAAATACTTGTATTTAGATTGAATTTCTCTTTAAATGAATAATTTTTTTCCAGAAAAACACCGCCTTTGTAAACACATTCAGTATTTTAGATAATCAAGAAGAAGATTCACAATCTTTGCAACAAATGATGGCACTATCTCATCTACTGTATATTTCAACTCCTCAATAAATATAGATGTTTTAGTCGATGCTATAAGCTCACATTTTCTGAGCTCAATCAAGATATTTTTCCCACGAGTGTTTATTTGTAAACCCCCTGGACATTTTGGTTGAAATACTTAAACCGAAAATCAATCTGTCCATGACTTTTAAACTGATGGTTTGAACTGTCTTTTGATGTGCCAAAATTCTGACAGTGGTCATTATTTGTTCAAATTCTAGAAGATTTCACTTTGCGTTTGGATTAATGTCTTATTTTTGTGATTACATCGGCAAAATCTTTGCAATTCCTCCGCTGCACTACTTTATTTCTTCTTCTTTTTTTTTTTTAAGAATACCTCTGAAAATCAGAAGAGATTTTGTTGAAAAAAAACATCCACAAGGAAATCAATAGCTGGTTTTCTTATAACGTTAAGCAGTCTAATTATTCTTTTAGTCAGTTTCAACAAGTTTAACGTGCATTTAGAACTCATCCTTTAAATTCATGACGAGCAAAAATCTACCTCATGCATGGGATCATTCTATAATAAGGGTCTACTTCGATCTTCAAAGAGATTGGTCTGCCTTTTCTTGGAAAGTTTTTCAAACGTGCAACTCAGGGATCCAGCCATTAAATTAAAACCCAGCGTATTTTCTTCTCGGAAAAGAATAATGATTTTGAGAAGACATGCAAGCTTTTTTTATCCAGCTCTGACGAAGCTTTAGAGCAACTTTAATGAATGAGTGTAATGTTAAAAGGGGTGTTTAATGCACTCCTTCAGGAGCTAATTCATTCAGATGGGATCAATGATGCATTGACCTTGACCGGAAGCTCAATAGAAATACATGGTTATAGTATCTAACCGAAAGTTAAGGTGTACCTGAAGCGCAGGTACTATTACTTGCGAAAGAAAGTACGCTGGTCGAAACTTTTACTCATTCAAATGTAGGCAACTTTTAAGCAATTTTGCGGAGTTTCTGTTTATTTAGGACCAAGTATAGGATGGCTTATTAAAATACACGTTATGAAAAATCGAAAATTTGAATTGAAAACAACAGAAAAATTTAACAATAAGAATTTCGACCAGGATACCTACCTTCTTCTGAAAGTCATAGCGTCTATTCAAATAGTTTTTTAGTTTAACTAGTATTTAAGGTGTATTATATCAGAAACAAAGCTTAGGAACGGTTAGGTTAGGTTAGGTTTGCTTAGGTAGGCTATTTGAGTAGAGGAGTGTTTTAGTCTATCTATGGGAGGAGAGGTTAGGTTTGGTTAGTTTCGGTAGGCTATTTGAGTAGAGGACTGTTTTAGTCTATCTATAGGTCTGTTTTAGTCCATCTATAGGACTGTTTTAATCTATCTATAGGTCTGTTTTAGTGTATCTATAGGTCTGTTTTAGTGTATCTATAGGTCTGTTTTAGTGTATCTATAGGACTGTTTTAGTCTATCTATGGGTCTGTTTTAGTCTATCTATAGGACTGTTATAGTCTATCTATAGGACTGTTTTAGTCAATCTATAGGTCTGTTTTAGTCTATCTATGGACTGTTATCGGTTACGTGTGTAAGGAAAAGGACCAGAGACCATATAATGTTTGGTCTCGAGCGTAACTTAGCACGATCACGTGACGCGTGAAGGCATCAGCTGATTGGTCGAAACTATGCACGCAAGTCAACTTGCTCATACTGCCGGGACCATACATTCTTTTGTCCCAGATTTTTGGTAGATATTCAGTAGAACAATTTTTAGTCGACCAACTGACCTGTAACTTTTATGGAGGAGGGAGTGTTTTGGGTCTCAAACTCCCCTTAATTTTGAGAGTCCATACTAATGCACGGAAAAATAAAGACTGGTAGAATTTATCATCTGCATAGCTGATTTTGGAGTCTGTTATTAAGTACGGTAAAATTAACCTTCGTATTGTAATTAGAACAAACGTTGTAGTAAATTGAGATAATCTGTTGGTACATTTCACTACAAGGTACGTTGCAGTTCCCATATGATGGTATTTAACAAACTATATAGCAGACTCCAAAATCACACTGAAAAAACGAAAAAACGCTGAATTAGTTAAAAGTATGCGGAATTGCGGACACCACTTAAAAACTGTTGGTTTAAGTATTTAAAATAGTTAAAACATCGTTGAATGACCACGCCACGAAGTTAATTTAACTAATTTAAATAGTCAAACTAACAGTTTTTAAATGGTGTCCATACTTTTAAGAATAAATTAGTTAAATTTAGCACTTTTTTAACAGTGCCGATATTCAGGTGGTAAATTCTACCAGTCTTTCTTTTCCGTGTATAGAGACTTTTGCAAATTAAGAGAGGTAGGGTCGATGTGGACGAATAGGTTCTCCTCCATTCTCTCATCAGAACAGTTATTTTCTAAGTACTACGACTGAAATGACGTCAGCAGAACCGTTGACCGTTGACCGTTGATGGAATTCAACAAAACTTTTCAATTAATTACGATAACAAGTGCGACTAAAAAATAAATTGTGTAGTCTGTGGGGAACTATCACCGAAGCGCAAAACTCTGCATATACCTATCATGTTTTGTTTAAAAAAAAAAAAAAAAAAAATTAAACGCTGTCATGCCACACCTTTCCCGCATTTCCCCCATACCTTTTCTCGGAACGACCCGGAATAGCGCATTCCTTAATCGTTTTACACACCCCAGAAAAAATGTGATTAAAATGAAATTGTTAACCTTCAAAATGTCTGAAGCTCGTCACTTGAAAAATATTCTCTCGGCTGCGGAATTCCATCTGCATGGCCGTAGCTAGGATGTTGCCCTTCTCTCTCTTTGCCCACTTGAACGCAATGTGTTAGAAAAGGATGGATATATGAGCTGTCACGTGACTTCAGCCGTTGTTTCTGTCCTTTTCTAATACAAAAAGAGAGAAAGAGAGAGAGAGAGAGAGAGAGAGAGAGAGAGAGAGAGAGAGAGAGAGAGAGAGAGAGAGAGTGAGAGAGAGAGAGAGAGAGAGAGAGAGAGAGAGAGAGAGAGAGAAATTCCTGGCTATAAGCTTATTGTCCATGTGCCCCCTCGCATGCTCTCACTTCATGCTGCGAACAATTAATTCAATTGTGCGAGATTTAATTAACTTTTTTCGTACGTCGCAAACTCGACTCATTTTGACGAAAAATTTAGAATAATTACAAATTTAACGGATTCCTCGATTTGATCGTCGAGGGACGCTTCCCTCTTTTGTTTTGTTTTTTTCTTTTTTTTCATAAGGGAAAAGAATCTCAACATCACATTCTCAACACGCTCGTTCTATGTCACATCTCTTGAGTCACACAGTAATGCCATCAACCAGGGATTATTAAATTTGCTGTCCCTGCGTTAATTTTTATCACACTTTTCCTCTCAGTTAGCTCATCTTCAACAGAATCTCATATTGCAGTCTCTAAATCATTTTGTAGCCCAGTTTTTACTTCTTTTTTTTCTCGCTCTGGTCTGAGAATAGTTTGAGTCTCCTTATTGGGAGTCGTGTATCCTTTATCCTTTTTATGTAAGACACGGTCATGTTTGCGAACACTTTCCTCAGAAACCAAAATAGGTTATTCCAGAAAATTTGTTTTTCTAATGAATTCGTCTATTTAATGGGAACAATGATCGATCTTCACAGTTGACAATTTCTTTTTTCTTTTTTGGGTTACTTTTGATTTCGTTTTTACACGAGTGTGACTGATAGATCCCTTTGGACCAACACACATTGAACGAATAAATGGATTAAGCGTTTGCACTGAACAATTAATCATGTATACATTTGTTACGATTGTGAACATGTAAATTAAAAAAATGATTTTTTTTTTTTTTTTTCAGAAACCAATGAAGATAATTTAAAAAACTTTTTTAAACGTGCCCAATATATAGGCATGCTTTTTTATTTCGATTTTTGCCGATTTTATGTAACTATTAGTCCCGCTATTTTGCATGTGTTTCGATGCGGCAAAATCTGAGATTAGTCGAGCCAATACCTTTTGGCGAAAAGTTTAAACTTTTTTTTGGTTGAATTCGTGTATTTTATAGGAAGAATTGCGTCGAATGGTGAAGCGATATAGTTTCTTTACAATATATTTATTAGATTGAAAAAAAAAATGTATATACGTAGGACTTTATGGTTCACTTTTTCACTGAAATGCATTGTTTAGTGCCTAAAAATTCACTGTGTAGGCAAAAAACGCAAGTACCATGACCATGGAGTAGTAATATTCATCTTCCGGTTTGAACTGAATGAGTGCGTGTTGATTTTATTTAGTAATGCAAGTTTATGTGTCACCAGCGAGAGTGCAAGACGAAACGGGGTCTTCCTTTACTTGTGTGCCTTGTAAAAATTGAATTTCATATTCAATTAAATCATTATGTCTGGAATTGATTATTGTTGTTCGAATTGATTGATTTATTTTCATGATGATTGATTTTAAGTTTGCCGAATTAGTTACTTGGTTGTAATTATTTCGTCTTGTTTCTGCAGTTTGGCTGGTTTTATAGCCGTAGCTAGGATATTGTCTTTCTCTCTCCTAGCCCATTTAAACGTATGTGTTAGAAAAGGATGGATATAGGCCAGCGGGCCGATCCTTGAAATTCACGACTTTTGGGTAGACTGGATAAGAATGGAAAACGGTGATTGGTGGAGACGAGTCACGTGGTTGCCCAGTCTAATCCATTCCGTATTTTGATTAGACTGGACAACCACGTGACTCGTCTCCACCAATCACCGTTTTCCATTCTTATCCAGCCTACCCAAAAGTCGTGAATTTCAAGGATCGGCCCGCTGGGGCTGTCAAGTGACTTCAGCCCCTGTTTCTGTCCTATGCTAACAGATGCGTTTAAATGGGCTAAGAGAGAGATAGACAGTATCCTGGCTACGGCTATGGCTGGTTTATGCACGATTCCAAATGGACGATTAAAATGAATTTAGCAGAATGAGTTTACAAAATCTTTATCACTGTTATCAATGTCGCGGGCCTTCTATAATTTTTTTTTTCATCTGTTCCAAAGTTATTCTCAAAACGTCTGGCTCTATTTTTGTATTTTTTTTTTTTTTTTTTGCTAAGATTTCCGATTCAAATTTGCTCCGTATGTATAGGAGAAAAAAAATTACATCATCCTCGAGAAGGGAAAAAGAACAAACAGGAATAAAAAATAAAAAAACAAAAAAATATTCACTCCGTATTCAAAAAACTAGGTCGCGCCTTCAAAATGAATTTAACTTAAAAGCATTTTCAATTTAAATAGTCTTCCTGAACAAAAGTAGACTCGCGACTACTAGCAACTACCTAAATTAAAGTGAATGTGCTCAAAGTTTGCGCGCTAAGTTGCCTGTCATATTTTCAGCTCTCTCTGCTTCTCTCCCCTCTCCCCCTCTCTCTCTCTCTCTCTCTCTCTCTCTCTCTCTCTCTCTCTCTCTCCTCTCTCTCTCTCTCTCTCTCCCTTCTCTTTTCCCCCCTCTCTCTATTCCTCTCTTCCCCCCTCTACCCATCTTTGCCTTTCTCTCTTTCTCTGCGCCGTGCGGACACGGAAGGTAGTGACTCAGCCGAGCTTTCTGTGTCTGCGCGTCGTATGCTAATTTAATAAGAACGAAAACAAACTGATATTTTCCCCCTTGAAACAAGTGGACAACTTGTCAGAACATGATAACCCGCTTTAGTTATTGGCTCAAGTGGTTTTTTTTTGCACCCCCCCCCTCCCACGTTCTTTAATTCTTTTTCTTTCCTTTTCCACTCCTCTATGCTTTTACTTCCTTTTTCATCCACTTTACAACTTGTGGGGGGCGCAAGACGAAGAGTTCGTTTGTAGCAGCCGTTTTTGAACTCTTAAACCTTATGCCGGAGAACCGCAAAAAAGCAAATAGTCGGATGAAAGATCTAAGAGCAAAAGTTGCCGGACTTGAAATTATTTTGCAAAAAAAAAAAAAAATAATAATAAAATAAAATAAAATGAGAAAATTGGCGCTTTTTTGAAAAGTATTTAATTCAAGCAACCTCTTAAGGGTAATTCCACTGTAATCATTGGTGGATCCAGCAATCTGACAACAGTTTATATTCTTCCCGTTTCATTGCATGAGGAAGTAATCTATGAACCCTTGGAGGGGCAAATTAAGGGAAATGATTCTAAATCATATTATGTCTCAAAACTTTCCCTAATTCTTCTAAAAACAAAAATATTACCCCATTACCGGGAGCTGGTCTGGACTGGGGGCAAAATCACAAAATGTCAACTAAACCCTATTCATAAAATTCTGTTTATAGCAGTGCTACTAGAAAAAAAAAAAAAAAATGTTTCCTCCATTCTACAACACACTGAAAAAAAAAAATCGCTGAATTAGTTAAAAGTATGGCCACCACTTAAAAATTGTCAGTTTAACTCTATAAAATAGTTAAAAAATAGTTGAATTAACACAGTATGGTGTTAATTTAAAATTTAACTAACTTGAATAGTCAAACCAATAGTTTTTAAGCGGTGCCCATACTTTTAAATAGAAATTAGTTGAATTTAGCACATTTTTTTTTTTTTTTTCAGTGCATGCCAACCAAATAAGGTGGCTAGTGCCAACCAATTAGCAGCTACTTTATGAGCTCAGAAACAAATAAATAAAAGGTGGGTAGTGGTAATAGCCACTGTCCCTCAAAGGGTTAATCCCCTTCAAAATCGATTGGTAATCATACATTTAAATGGGACAGTTGCCGGATGAATGGATTCGACAGTGACTGTAACTCAACAAGACTTTTTCCTGACGCCGAAAAATATCATGAAAATTGCATCATAAAAACGTCTGAGGCTACCGAATGAATTAAGAGCAGCGCGATCTTCATGATATGGCTACTAAGACTTCGAGTAACTTGCAAGCACTTTCATCATTTTCGTTTTTCGAATAGTTGAAAAAGGCAACACATCGTGTAATCTAACGCCATTGCGTGGAGAGCACTATTCACTACTCGTTTATGCAACTATTCGTATTTAACCGTATTGGTTTTGCCTATCTTCGTAAATGAAGGCTCTCTGGTGAGATCGGTGAAAGTCGAACCTCCGTACGCGTACATCATAAGTTTATTTCCCGTATTCGGTATTCCCCGAGTATTTTTTTTTTTTTAACCCTTAACTGCGCCGTGGCACCCCTGAGGCACATAATATATTTCCTCCATTTTGAAGTCTTAAAAATGAAATATCATTTTTTTCCATGTCGTCATTTTTCCGGCACATATGGAGTAAAAGTTTCGATTTTTCACCGAAGTCTGAAAAAGCAAGGCCCCACGTTGGGTGCCATCAGAGCATTGGAAAACATATTTATCCGTTTGACCTGGATTTTCTCCCTATACTGGCCCATGTCAAAAGTACTTTGCAGATCTCTTGGGCGCAAGAATTAATGCTAGGAATTTGTCACTATTTTTCTCTTTCATTTTTAGTCAAAATCAATTGAAAAAACATGTTTTCGAACAAAACAAAAAAAAAAAATCGCGCAGTAAAGGGTTCAAAAATGTGTATGCATAATTTTGAAGGCTCTTCTTACAAATTTTATTTGATGATATGCGCCGGTTTAGTTCTTTGTCTATTTGTTTTTTCACTGACTGACCTTTTTCTTTTGCGACATACTTTCATAAATCTGCATTGTTTGTTTCAGGTGAGACAGGACTCCGAATTTTATTTCTGTGCTGCATTATTGGGTGAGTTGCTAAGGCACTCTTTCAATGTTTCATTACTATCCATTTTTTTTAGCTTAATCTTGCATTCTCTTTTTTCCCATATTTGTAGTTTCAAGCGTGCCCATGGAACATGGCACGCTTATTCCGATCGTTTTGCTGCTAACAATATAATACAATGTATACAATGTAATAAGGCAGCCTATGCTTTCCACGTGTATTCCTATGCTGAGTGGCCTAAAGTTGAAAATCGGCTGTTTTTGAATTTTGTGTTTTTTTCCTGTCGTGTCTGTTGCGTTTTGAGGATTGCAATGGTACAATTATGAAATCGTACCTTCTAAAGTTTGCAGCAAAAAAAGTTGGATTCATTTTAATGCTTTAGTTTTTTTACAATTCCAATTAAACGACGGACTCACCACTTTTGAGGGGTAAGTGGAGTGCGGTGAGGTAATATTTTGCGTTTTATGTTGCCAACTTTGTTGTAATTTTACTCTGCTGTGTTGGTTTTACGATGAATAAATTTTTGTTTGTTTTTATGATTAATTTGTTATGTTGGACATTGTTTTTGGGTTATTTTGTTACGTTTATTGAATATATAATTGATTTTAAAGTACATTCGGGGTTTTTTCGTACGGGCGGCCGATAACGAGTCGTTATGTGATGTTTTTTTTATTTATTTATTATTGTTTTGCAGCCGGTGATTGTTTGGCTGCATTGGCTGCACTGCGGCTCACCTGTTCACTAATTTGATAATCTTTCTCTGTGAATGTCTAGAGTCAGCTGATATTTTCGAATAGAAGGCGCGAAATAAAACCGATACAGATCATGGTTTTACTTATAGGATACCTTCTCACAAAAGTAAAGCTTCAAGAAGAACCCGCTAGAGAGCGCGGAATGAAGTAGTCACATTTCTTTGCCTTTATTTGATCAGCTGATAAATGATTTTTTTGTTTTTTTTTTTTTTGTTTTTTGTTTTTTTGTTTTTTTTAGCGCAATTTTTAACATTCAATCTTTTATGGGTTGAAAATGGATCTCATTAAAATAAACAAATTAGATCAGTATTCTTTTAATTTTTTAGTTTCGGGAATTGTTACAACATTAACGCCTGGTCGAAAGTGTAAGCGAAGTTATGGTTTTTGTATTATTTTTTTAGAGGACGAGACAGGCTCAATTAATGGTATTTGTTTTGATGAAAAGGGGTCCATCCAGCTACCATTAGGAGTGCCCCCCCTCAAAAATGGATAAAACTTTCAGGGATGATAGAGCTAAGCATCATCTTTCAGAATATCTGCAGTTTTTTGAATTTAGTCAACTGGGAGCGGGAGTGCAGGGGGTCAAAGTCAAAACCTCCAATGCTCCATAACTTTTGAACGAAAATAGATATTGACGTGAACTTTGCACCAAAAGATGCGTATTTTAAAGATCTTTTGATTGATGCCCCTAGTAAAAATTGTTTGTTGACCACCAACAAAATTTTACTGGCACCAACAGAATTTTACTGACTGCCAGTAAAATTCTGTTGGTGCCAGTAGAATTTTGTTGGTGGTCAACAAAATTTTGTCGGTGCCAATACTTTTTGTGACCGATGAGTAAAAATTGTGCTGGCAGCCAACAGAATTTTTGATGGTCGGTCAAAAGAAGCATTGGCGCCAACAGAGTTTTGTTGGTGCCAATACTTCTTGTGACCGACCAGTAAAAATTTTGCTGACAGTCAACAGAATTTTTGATGATCGGTCACAAGAAGTATTGGCACCAACAAAAGTTTGTTCTTGGCCAAATAAGTTTTGTTGATGACCAGTAAATAGCTTACGCTTGTGGCTTGGTGGCCATTAATTTTTTAGTGCTGTCCGGTAAACTTTTTGTTATAACTCGCAAATATCATGATGTGGAACATACAGTTGCTAAGTATGTCTCAACTTACAGTCTAGGTTTTGATTTTCTCAAGTTTCACAAAACTAGAACATGGCTATGTTGACGGTTTAAAACGTCCAGGATGTTTACAAATTATTTACCCCCATTTAAAGCTCAAAACTGACTTTTCCATATAGATAAAGAATTAGAAATATAGTATTTAGACAACACGGACTTGAAAAAAGTACAATACTAAATAAAAATTAATCCTATCTTTTATTTCATTTTAATCAAGTCTGTATTGCAGAAACTGTATACAGTATATTTATTCTGACACATATGTTACACCTGTGGATATATTTCACCTATGTAGGGATCGTACTGTAGCGGGGAAAAGAAACCTGGCCAGGATATGCAATATATGCAACACACACCTAATACATGAGTTGAATAGTATACTGTGCATTGCGTATTGCATACCTTGGCCGTATTTCTTTGTATCCGCTCATAAAATTTAAATGAATAATTTCCATGTATGGAAATAAATGTGTTTTTTTGAACTAAACATTGAGACACTTTACAATTGACACAGCCGCACTTACAATAAGTTAAAGAAGCTTTTCTTAGGTATGCTGTATGATAAAAAAGGCACTACCTAAAAGACAAATACGGCACTTTAGTACTCTTTTTTTAAATGTGTTTGGAAAACAGATAACATCCCTGGTAAAATGTTCCATGTGGATAATTTGATTTCCGCCGTGACATTATATAGATTCAAAAACCGATCAAACTTCAAGTTCCGCGACCGTTCAAAATTTGAAGAAAGGGAGACTGACTTTGTTACACCCAGTGACAAATTGATTTTATCTCATCAAGTTTTTTAAATACCAAAAATCTGAATGCAGAATCAGATTCCTCGACCAAAAATACCTTCCATTACCAATTTTCATGCAAATCAGACTTGAAGTAACCATTTTCCCTTTTCACAAACTTATCTACCGGATTTTCGTTAGTTATCCACATCTGATCGGGGTGGTGTAACGGTTAGGTCATCGGACTTGAAGTCGGAAGGTCTCGGGTTCGAATCCCGGTAGTGACCGTAAAATTTGGAAGCTTCCGTCCGAACGGCGGACGTAGGTGTACATCCGTACATGTGTGTGAGTCAAGTTTTACTTTTATTAATCCCCAATATTATCCTTAAAACCCTTTTAACCAGTTAAAACTTTTTGATGGTGATCAATAAAATTTTAATGGTGGACCAGCAGAATTCTGATGGTGGTCAACAAAAAAACTGAGAAATGGAACGCTGACCGGTCAGCAAATTTGTTGGTCGCCAACAAAAATTTTGATGGCAACCATCAAATTTGTTGACCGGTCAGTGTTCCATTTCTCAGTGTTTTTAATGACCGTCATCAAACAATTTTTACTAGGGGTGCTACAGTGTTTAGTTCAAAAATATTTGACCCTTTCTTTGCATTTTGTTTTACTTTTGAAGTTTCCAAAAATCCGTTTTTTGAGTTTGAAAAATAGGCGCAATGAAGGAATCTGAACGAAAAACTATGGCGGCCATTTAAGATTTGAGAATTTTGAAAAACTTATGTCAAAAATAAATTCAGCGACTCAAAAAACCCGCTTCCACCAAGTTTCAATGAATTTCATCGATTATTGGTGGAGCAACAATTTTTTTTTTGTAGAATCGAAAGTCGGAACCCTATTTTTGGCCTAGATTTGAAACTTTGCGCGGTCATAACTCTTGAACGAAATGTTTTTCGGCATCGCGGTTTGCGCCATCTGAAAGCTTATAAAATCAGCTTTCTTCACAGAAGTTTTTGGTTCAGATTCCTACGTTGCGCCTATTTTTCAAACTTATAAAACGAATTTTTTTCTCTACTTTTAGATTATAAATGAATTTTTACATCTGCATTGAGGGTTTTTTCGAGAAAAGTTGAAAAATGTGTTTGAACCCCCCAGAATACACCCCAAGAGGTTGTCAGGAGCTTATGAAAATATCAGAAATGAAAAATTTGGAGTCAATTTTCTGTCTGATTGTTTTGTTTCAAATCATTTGTTTCAGTAATTTTCGAGAAAAATGCCAGCAACGGATGCTCTGACTCACTTTGTATATAAAATATAGTAGACTTCTTTTATTCTATTCAGGTCCTCTGGTATTTAATCACTGTCCGATGAGTAAAATAATTGAAATCTCATGCGCTGAGTCCAGACTATACTTGCTCTCTTTGAGAGAATCCAAAAATTAAATATAATCATCAAAGGTGCCACTATACGGCCAATTTTGTAAAATAAGCACATGTATGGAGAGGGGGGAGGGGTGGAAGCTTTTATATGCGTAACTTTTTTTGCTTCTCATTGATAGAATGTCATCGAATGAAAGGCTAGAAACTCTGCAACTCTGGTAAGCAACTCTGTTTGCTTGAAGGGACGCATCGCAATGAAGTAGGGGACTACACTAATTATAGTTGTCAAAGTTGATGCATAAATTATTAATACTTCAATTAGTATGTACGTCTGTAATGTTTTTACTGGATGCTAATCATAGCATTTTTTCCAAGTAGACGATTCAGCCTAATTTTATCTTGAGTATTCACCATAAGGTTTCTCTGTACAGTAAAGCCTTTAATGAAAACATAGCAGGAATTGCTTTTATTGACATTAATTGTAATTGTTTAATTTTCAGATCCAAATCGGCCAATACTGTGTCTAAAAATTCAGATATTGAAAGGAATGACTCTATTTCGTCTCTATCAATATGTAGACATTTATTAATTACCTTCTTTTACCTTTCATCACCATATTCCACCAACAAAACCATGGCCTACCTATCTTTTCTTTCTCATTTTATTAAATTATAAATAGAATCTTTTACATCCATTCAACGCAGCATCGAATCATTTAAACTTCAAATACTCTATAATCAGTGATTTCATCCAAATTTTCATTATTGAATCATTCTTGTATATTATAAATCTATTTATTCAATTCATATGTTAGTTACATACTACAATGTCTCCTTAAGAATTGCTGATGCATTTCAAACAGCTGTAATCCACAAATGAACAAAACACTGAACCAATTGTAATGTGTCACTGCAAAAACAACGACTGAAAAATATTTTTTTCAAATATACGTCTCAAATGCATATACATTGTCATATTTTCTTAATCAAAGCTCCAACAGCACTTCCTGTACCTTAAATAATATACAAAAAATTGACAAATCTTCTCCCATGAACTACATTATAATAAATATATTTAAACCATGTATGCGTAAGCCTTTATGCAAAACTTATTTCTGCAAAACCCAGCAGAGCAGAAGACCAAATGAAACAACTTATGCGCAGATTTTTATGTTTACAATTCACAAGCACGCTTTTCCAATACATGCAATGTATCGGAGCTTCCCTGCTTGTTTCATTTTGTTTAAGAACCCAAATGAATTTTTGAATACTGATTAAAACTACCGAAATAATTAAAACAATCGGTTTGTTAAGGACAGTCCTTTTTCAATTCTGAAAGGTTGATATGAAGTCATTGGAGTAGCTACAAAACACTTTTGATGTGAGCCGAACATGGAAACCTGATTACATGGTTAAAATTTAACCAATACGTATTGAGCTCAAACCATGGGAAACGTAAAATTAACACTTTCCTTGGATTGTCGAAAATTTAAACCAAGTTATGGTAAATCTCACGATAGCTGTCTTTTCAGTGCAAATTGAATCAAGCCTATTATGGAATAATTTAAATAAAACAGTTTGAAATCAATGATTCTCTGATTCCTGCAAAATAAGTAAAGTCACTATAGTTACTTTACTATATTTTACTGTATTTTTCAGCTAAAGCTGGAGTTGCCATAAGAAACAAAAATCAGTGAATTGTGAATTCACACAAAATAATTTTAAAAAATATTAATAATAAATTTATCCTCGTGAGTTTGTGTTGAATCAAAGATTACAATTTTTAATATAAATTTTCAATCAATAGAGACCATCTGAAATAGGCGGAATCCAGAAATTTGGCAACCATGCTTACTTACCATTTGAACGTATGAGAAGCAATCGAATCTTGAGGAGATCACGACCCTTCTGCTAATCGATTGTTTTTCATACATTCAAATGGGATGAATCTACAGTTGCCAGCTTCCTGGATCCGCCTTTGTCATTTAACCCTTTCAGACCTGTAGTCTATTCCAATGGACATTCATTCGAATAACATTGAATCTTATGGAAAACATAAAAAAAAACAATATTCGCATCAATTTAGATGAGGAAACAGCACTGATCCGTTCCTGAAAAAAAAGATTTTCAGGTCTGAAAGGGTTAAATTAAAAAAGGAAAACACAGGTGATATATTTTTACGATACCTGTTGTCAACGTTGACAACACATTTTTCGTTTGGATACTTGAGCAAAAGTCGGCTGCGATGTTATGCTCAACACTTTCCATTTTCACCCTCTCTTCAGTGACCATTTAATACAATGGCGCGCGTTTCAAACTCTTAGAGCAAAAAATGAAAAAAAAAAAAATATGAGAAGTTTTCAGTGTTTCGAATAGTCGTCGTTGGGCGTGTAAAAGCTCTACCGAACGAGCTTCATTGCAACTCCTAATAGCCTCATTCTGCGTCATGCACACCTGTGAATTCCATAACAAGCACCAAATGTCTTCCTTGAAGTTTACTTTTTACCAAAAAAAAAAAAAAATAAAAAAAAAAAAAAAATAAATAAAGAGGCGAAAACTGATTACCTTGTTCACGTGACTGCAGAGCATGCGTCAATTTCCACAGCAGGCACATCACAGTCTCTGATCCATACTCTGAAATTGTTTTCAATGCTCAACCTCTAAAATTTACCATTAACATTTATGGTTGCATTATTTTCTACCCCCTTGAATACACGGAAAAAAAAAGATTAGTGAAAATAACCATACGGATACCTGATTTTGGCACCTGCTAGATGTTATGGTAGACTTGACCAGAAGTATGGTACATTTACCGATACTCTGAGTAAATTCGACATACAATCAGGTAACATCACCTAGTACCTAGTCAAAACATAGTATATTTCTGTTTAACATTACCATAACATCTAGCAGGTGCCAAAATCAGGTATCCGTATGGTTATTTTCACCGTGGTTTTTTTTCCGTGTATGTGATATAGCTTAGTTCCTTTTCCAACCTATAATCATATTCACGCAAGAAAGGTTCGTAAAGTGAGTAAATGTTACTTAATTGAATTCAAGTAGAGTAACCTGAATTTATGGTCGTTGTGAGTGAAATAGCCTACGGTCATATGATCAAGAGAAAAAGAAAAAGCTTTTCGTGGATGAGGCTTTGTTCATGACCATTGGTTGTAAAAATCTAACCGTTTGTTACTCTTCCTTAGAGATTAAATTCTTGAAATTTGGTTTTTACAATATAGTTAAATAAACTGTAGGGAATACCCTACCAACGCTTTCTCATACCATTTTTAATCTAGGGGAGACCACCAGACACCTTTTTAAAATGCTTAAGGGGGGGGGGGGTATTTTGTTCAACTACAAGGGTTTAATTTTACAGTAAGTTAGTTCTAGAATGATTTTGCACATTTTTATCCAAATTTGAAGATTCATTTTTAAAATATTTAATTTTTTCCCTTTTTTGACCAATTTTTCCATTGATTCTAATAG
The DNA here is from genome assembly GCA_011764245.1 of Trialeurodes vaporariorum. Lineage (NCBI taxonomy): Eukaryota > Metazoa > Arthropoda > Insecta > Hemiptera > Aleyrodidae > Trialeurodes > Trialeurodes vaporariorum. The sequence continues at coordinate 11,293,704 of VMOF01000001.1, read as the reverse complement.
AAAAACCACTGTTCATCCATAACTAAACTAAAAATTAAAAAGTCAAAAAAACAATAAAAAAATTCTGGGAAATGTTAACTGCAACTTTTCTGCAACATTTGGACCCATATGGATCAATTTTTCAAAAGTTATGCTGTGTATTACACGTTTATGGCCACAGACAGAGAGACAAACCAGAAATTGTATGCATTTACCCCTTCTTATCATATATGATAAAGAAATATATAAATGCGTCATGGATGGATATTCTTCAGGATAGTATTAGCATGGCAAGAGTCAATTATTTTATAATTATCGAAACAAAATACCTTGAAAATCTCTGCGCTCTAGAATATACTTTCTCAATTTGTCTAAATTCGTTAGTGAGAAAGTAAAAGTATGCAGCTCCTGTGAAGGGGACGTCCCGTTTGATTAATGCTTTCAGAAAAAAAACGTTGAGCTCTTAAAGTCAAATATTACAAACGTGACTAGTGCCGCTGTGAATCGAGCCATAATCTCAAATCAGACAGGCGAGGAAAAGAATCACCTTAACCCATAAATACCCAGTGGGTCGTTAAAGTTAAATTGGGTTTTTTTTTGGACCAAATTACAGTAAATTTAGGCCAATTTAACTCAAAAATGTTGTGACCATTCAGCACCTATAGTAATTTAGCTGGACCAGAAAATTTCACAATTTTTAAATTTTTTTAACTTTATAAGGTTGTTTTTTTTTTTTTTTTTAGAAAAACACCAAAAAACACCCAACATGTTCAAAAAAAGTTGGGCATATATGGGTTAAGGTATTTTATGGTACTTTTGTAACACTCTGAGACACCCTGTACTTACATAGATCAATAGACCCTGGAAGACGCTGAATCTCACTTGTCTTCTTCCAACGAGCTTTGGTTCGTGGGATTATCGATTGTCTCTGATTTGTTGAACTTGAATTTCAAAAGAGCGTCGAATTTTTTGACATTGAAATACGAGCTTCGACTCTTTTCCACCCGCTACAGGAAAACGTTAACCTCTCGGCATTGAGTGATCCCCCAGCCCAGTGTTGCCATATTCCCTTCTTTAGACCGTATATTGCCCATAAGAATCAATGTAAAATATACGGTTTTTAACCTTAAACCTGGCAACACTGCCCCAGCCCCCTTATTTAACTTCTTTCACAGAGGATGAGAAAGGAACGAACAAACAAATAACACAAATCGATGTGACAGGCGAACGTGTCGGAACTTCGGAATTCCGAAACGAGAGAATCGAAGAAAGGGTACAACAGAAAATGCTTCGGATCGGTCGAGGAGGCAGTGTTGCCAGATGTAAAGAAAATTTAAACCGTGTGTTTCTCATTAGTTTCAATGCAAAATATATGTAATTTAACCTCAAAACTGGCTACACTGCTCGTCGAACTGTAACAACTATCTATACATGTAGAGGTGCTATAATACTTACAAGTCATAAGCATGGTTAGTGGCGCCACAGAATAATAGAACCAGAACGGAAACTCTGTCCAATTTTGAAGAAAATTCATTCCGCGTCCGCCATGTTGGGATATAGGATGTTTACATCTAGATTCGCGCGCGAAAAAATAAAAATGTAGGACATGATCCGCGAAATTTTCATTATGAAATGCCAGAAGAATAAAAGTGAGGCTGGAAACCATGATTTCTTTCCAGAATTTATAGAAATAAATGAGTTTCAACACAAATCACACACGTCCGTCATGTTGGGATATAGGACCATAGCGTTGCCTATTGGTGCCGTTAAATTCCAAACTGGCTTCCATTGCTCTTATGGGAGTTTCCGTTCTGATTGTATTATTCTGTGGTGGCGCCTTGAAAAATCCTTGAATATTCTATATTTATTATTTTTGCCGCCACCCCCCCTCCCCCAAGGATTTTGAGCAAGAGTCTTTATGTATTGAATAGTCCCAATTATAAAGTAATCGATACTTTTGGCAAAAAGAAGGGGCGCGCCGCCCCTTCTTACACCATCTTACACTAATTCACATAAGTCATCTTATTTAGCGTACTGGGGAACAATGTTTGGTGATCCTTGGTGATCCTTGGTGATCCTTGGTTATCCAGTTTTACCAGGGATGTTGTATCCAAAACTCGGAATGCATGCGCTTGATCCGCGAGGTAGGGGCGTAAAGAGTAACTAAACGGTGAAAAACAACAGTCAACAACGCTCTTGATTAGCGGGAAATTTTTGCTGACTTTGGCGTTTGGTGCGTCTTCCAAAAAGTTCCGAATTTCAGATCTATACCCGAGCCTCATAAAACAATTCGCTTTGAATGGATTCCATGTCACGTGACCAATTAGTCGATCGATTAATGGTCATTTACCAGCTTTTATGGAGTTTTTTTTTGTGAAACGAGGCTAGTCAGCACCTGTAGGTAGATCTAACAAAGATATCTGCAAAGTTTGGACGTTCTAATCCGCAAAATGAGAACGTAACTGTGCGGGAATTCGCACTTTCGTAGTGGGATACGAAAGATCGAGCAGCGATTGTGCGAATTCCCATTATTACGTCCTTGTTTTGCGGATTCCAGCATCCAAACTTAGCAGTCATCTTTATTGGATCTATTCCTACAGGTGCTGATGAGTGACGATCCTCGTTTTACAAAAAAAAAACTCCATAAAAGCAGGTGAATGCAGTGGCGTCGCGTGTCATCTGGCAACTTTGCAATTTGGCCATTTCAATCCATATGAAAGGTCGAACTGTTGGAGGTGCACAGTGCACTCCCTCGAATCGATATTTTACATGGTTTTAAATGGTCAAATTGCAACGTTGCCAGTTGGCACGCGACGCCACTGGGTTAATGACTATTAATCAATCGACTAATCGATCCCCTTGGTCACGTGCCATGCGGAATCATCTTCAGGCGATTCTTCAGCGTTAAGTGCCAATTTCTGCCACCAGAGCGCTACCGTTCAATTAATGTCAAATTACAGTAGAAAAGTAATTTATATTTAAGAAAACGGAAAACCAGGTTACTAGATAACAGCGGCGGCTCGTGCGATTTGGCAACAGTGTTTTTATCCCATTTAAATACATGGAAACAATCGAAACTCGAGGAGGCTGCCAGCCTCCGCTTGAATCGATTTTTTACCTAAGTTTAAGTGGGAAAAATCCACGGTTGCCAAATCTCACGGGCCGCTACTGCTAGATAATCATCTGAAAAACGCCTTTGCAAAATATCTCGTCAATAACTTCAAAAACAAGGCTGAAGTACCAACAGATGAAATATCGCAAATTGACAAACGAATTTACTAGCTATTTTCATTCGATGGTACTTTTCAGCCTTATTTATGAAGTTATCGATGAGATATTTTGCAGAGACGTTCTTCAGACGATTTTCTTGTAACTGACTTTCCGTTTTCTGAAATATAAATTCCTTTCGGCCTGTAATTTGACATTCATCGAACGTTAGCGCTCATGGTGGCAGACATCAGCACTAAACGCTGAAGAATCACCTTCAAAACCGGTCTTTTGAACCTTTCCGGAGTTCATCTTGAAATTTGGCAAGGACGCTGCCCAATTGCCGACCAAGACCGAGACCTGGCCCGGCCCGGCTCGGCTGAGGCGCGCGGCGCGTGAACTTTTCAAACGAATTTATGGCCGGCAATTAGTCTTGTGGAACCTCGGCGGTGGTAATTATAACAAATTTCGAAGAGCGTTGTTGCTCTATACTGTAATCTCGGGCAATAATTATAACCTATAACTTTTAAACGGGGAGGGCGGTGCTTGTTTCGCCTTCCTCCGTTTGCCTTCGGAGCTGAATTGTTGCGAGAGGCACAGAAATGGGGGGGGGCAGGGAAGTGGGCGGCACGTTCCGTTTGTGTAAACAACGGCGACTTTTGTAATCGTAGACAGATGGAGCGTATATTTCATTTCTAGGGCCGGGGAAGGAGGAATGGGGGGATGGGGAAGGTGGTTTTGAAGGAGGTGAGGGGTTGGTTCGGTGGGTGAAACGTGCCGGTATTGTTGGATTCGGAGACGTAGACGCGGACGGACAAACACGCCGACGGATGGACCGTGTAAGATAACACAGCGGCAGCGGAAATGACCGAAGCGAATAGAAAGTTAGACAGGTGGGGAAGAAGGGTCTCAGTCCACTCCCTCCTCCCCCCTCCTCCCCTACCTCCCTTCTCACAACTCCCCCAAACCCCACCCCCTTGAATCCTATTAATCAAGGATTTTCGTATTCTTTGATCATCTGAAAAATAAGCTCAAAGTTTTTCCCCCTTGGTTAACCTCAACTTAATTTTGTGAGGTCACTTCTCCGAGGCTTTCGACTCTGTGACAGCAAGTTTGTATTTCATGTTAGTTCTCAAATAAATACTTGATCGTGTGTTTGGTATTAGAATCAGCGGCGTAGTGGGCAATTTGGCAATGTTTTCAGTTTGTCCGCATTGAAACCCATGAATCAGATCGAACTGCTGGGTGCTCGGTGAACACATTCGCATTCGACCTTTTATAAGGGTTTGAATAGACACAGTGCAACGTTGCCGAATTGCACGCTACGCCACTAATCAGAATGCAGATGGTAATAAAGAAGAAAGACAAGGAGAATAAACTGGAGGGAATATACATACCCTATGAACACTTCATCACATCAAACTTAATCTGCGGATCCCCAGTCTCCATTGGATTTTCTGGGTTAGACCCACAGACCCCCTATAATATTCTTGGGGAGACCCCTAGATCCCCCCTTAAGGGGTTAATTTTACAGTAGGCTGGTTGCAGAATGTTTTTGCAAATTTTAATAAAAATTCAAACAACTATATATAATTAACATATTCCAATATTTCCCAATGTTTACCCATGTTTCCCATTGATTTGAATGGAAACCTTTTATCCTCTATAACTTGCTTAAAATTTCAAACTTCAAAAAAAAAAGAAACAAAATCACTCCACGGAACATTAAAAGCACCTTCTCTGCAAAATGTGGATGTAAATGGATCATTGGTACAAAAATTATGCCCAGAATGCAGACAGACAGACGTTTATGCCATAGCAATAGTTTCTCAATTTCTAACTTTGTTAGCTGTGAGAAAGTAAATATAATCAAGGATTCTTGTCCCTTTTGATCATTTTAAAAAATAATCTCGAGTTTTCTCCCTTGCTGTGATCTCGTATAAACGCATTAAAATAAGTAGTGCGGGACTCATCACATGAGCAAAAAGGTGATGTCGCCAAAACCCCGCTTGTGACCCCTCTATCGATTCAGCTTGGAAATGGGGCAGTTGCAAGGGTCTAAAATGTTGTGTTTTTTATAAAGAAATTTAAAGTACTTGATGAGCTGAAAACAAAGATACCTTTGGTTTCTAATTAAGTCCTATTGTTCCGGAGATAAGATTTTGATTCAAAATACATTGTTTTAAATGGGAATTCCGCTTAGTGACGTCACTACGCTCACGATTTTTTACAACTTTACACGAGTGTATCTCCAAAACCGTGACACTTATGAAAAAACCATAGGCACCACTGTCTTCAGCTCATCAAGTACTTTCATTTCCTTTATAAAAAACACAGCATTTCAGACCCTTGCAACTGCCCCATTGGAGTCGGTCGCCCTCAAGGGTTTTCATATCTTTTGCAATGGGGCAATTTCACTCATAGCAACCAAAGATTACTTATACTCCAGATATGGCACTAGCTATCTTGCCAATGTTAAATTTTGCTGAGCGCCTTCATTTCTGAAATCGAGCTAAAACACATACACTGGCCCACGATTTGTTTACGTTTCGGCGAGCGAGAGACGTGCGGGTGGGGTGGGGGTCGTGGGCCAGCTGACTGGCCCCACCCCTCCCGCACGTCTCTCGCCCGCCGAAACGTAAACAAACCGTGGGCCAGTGTATGTGTTTTAGCAATGAAGGCGCTCAACAAGATTTTCGCTAGTGCCATATCTGGAGTATAAGTAATCTTTGATAGCAACACATGACTCATAACTTCGGGTAGTCTCCCTTCAGAAGTCGTCTGACATTGATTTTGTCCCTGACTGTACACATTCTGTCTTAATTACGATTCTAAATCGTGTCGTTTGACCTTACAAATTGCCGGCTTTAGTACAATGCACAGAACTGCGAAATAAAAATCATAAAATTTATGTTTTTGAAATTGTTTTAAAATTTTTTCGAAAAGTAAAAGATCGACCTTCATGGGTCATTGCATTATTGTTGGATCTTGTGAGCAAGATTAGGCAGAATACAAAGGTGTGGCGTGCCTTTGGGAAACGTTCCAGTTTTTGCATTCAAACCCGTGAATAATATCGAACTGTTGAGTGTTTGGTGGACTCCGACGCTTTCGACTTCTTACATTGGTTTAAATGGAAATAATACAACGTTGCCGAATTGCACGCGACTCATTTGGTAGAACATCAGGCGCCAAAGGCAATGACAAGAGCGTAAAGCGTATTAGAAAGTGAGGAACGGGGTTTGAGAGAACGGGGTATGAAGGAGAATAGATCGAATGAGAATCTCTAGATGTGAGCAAAAAAGCCAGCGTCCGCACTTGGTGATGTAACTAACCATCTCTTCGGTACCATTCCCTACCATCCCCCATAATGTTTTCCTTACACCCTTATATGTTATATCATCCATCCTAAATGGCAGAGGAGGGATTCGGGTGTATAAAGGCATTGTACAAGGTTCTTATTAGGGTCCAACCCTCTCTCGACCTCACAAAAAAACATTTATGCGAATCAAGATAAATTAGCGGATGTCTCCTAAAAAAATCTCGGCCTGCATGTGGATCGGCAAGATGTAATTCAGCAACAGTCTTAGTAATGTGAAAACACAGATATTACTTGCTTTCTCATTTAAATATTTCTTTTAACACTGATTTAAACATTCTTAGTGAATGTTACAGCAATGTTGAGGAAATATTATGTATGGGACTACAAAAATATCTATAAAAAATATTGTTGAAATGATTTCTGGAAATATTTAAACAGATATTCATCCAACACCTTGCTTGAAAGATAATAATTAAGCATTGTTTTAAACATTCCAAACTCGGCATCGACATTCGGTCAGGGGGTTGATCACGGAGGATCGGATCATTTTGGTATCGTTATCGTTATCGTTATCGTTTGCATTAAATCAAATGGGCTTGCTTCTGCGCTACTCAATCGCGCAGGTGATCCCCTTCTCACCTCTTCCTACTTCAAACGATTGAGATTACGACAGCTCCCGACTCACCGCTTTCTTTCGTCCGTTTCAATGTTACCCTCGTAAGCCCCTCGAGCCCCTCGGCTCAAAACGATTCGATCAGTTGAGCCACCCATAAGGTTACATGTAAACGATAACGATAACGATACCAAAACGATCCGATCCTCCGTGATCAACCCCCTGTCCGATGAGTGCTTTGTTGTGATTCATGGCTAGCTGTTGATTTTGCACTAAAACCGTTCTTTGGTTCATTTGAGATCACTACATCTCGCCTGACTACCATTAAAGTAAAGTTCGATAATATTCATGGAAAGTTTACAGCCACCATAAACAAAAATGTCAACAAATTTTGAAAATTCTCATCGGCAAAACGAAATGATTGCCGTCAAATGCTTCAGAGTATCATGTGAAAGTACCTTCGGAATCAATTCATGATTATCTCAAGAGCATCAATGATACATTTCACACAAATATACAGGAGTAAATTGCCTAGCATAAGACCATTTTTATTAATTAATAAATTTAGCTACTATTTTCAACAAAAATTAAATTTTCTTCCAACCTTTGAAAAATCGTTTTGCATAGATGGAATATTTTTAAGACCAATAAATTTAAGGAGAAAAAAGTAAAGAATCGGCTCCAACGTTTTCTGACGCTAAACCTGAAACACTCTGTATAATAAAATGAAACTGGGTGGATCAACGCTTTGAAATTAACGCACATGCCTGATCGTGATGACTAATTAGTGTAATCTATTAGATAAACATTCCAACACAGGCCACTTATTTTTGTCCGTATCACAAATTTACGGCACTAAATCGATGCCTTATTGTAGAAAATAGACATACGACTCAGTTACTTTTTTACTGCCATTATATAACGGATCGAAATTCTGGGAAACATTTTGAAGTTAACGGATGTGTAAGGGGGCAGGCATGGCACTGAAAAGGATTAATTCATTTCAACCTGCAATATATGGGGCTATGGGCTATGGACATGCAATATCGTTGAAACGTCTGAACCATTAAAGAGCACTTTCCAGCGCAAAACTCGTTTCCCTCTCTCGCAGTTTTTAGATCTAAACAAGGATATGACCTCGTATCGACACTCGCGCGGTTTAATTACGTTAAATACCTTGAAGTAAGCGGTTTTCCCGAGAAAAACCGAGAGCGAGAGAGAGCGAGAGAGAAAGAGAGAGAGAGAGAGAGAGAGAGAGAGAGAGAGAGAGAGAGAGAGAGAGAGAGAGAGAGAGAGAGAGAGAGAGAGAGAGAGAGAGAGAGAGAGAGAGAGAGAGAGAGAGAGAGAGAGAGAGAGAGAGAGAGAGAGAGCGAGAGAGAGAGAGAGAGAATGGGTATGCGAGAAAGGGTATGATATGAGAGCGAGAGAAAGAAAGAAAGAAGAGAGAGAGAGAGAGAGAGAGAGAGAGAGAGAGAGAGAGAGAAAATGGGTATGCGAGAAAGGGTATGATATGAGAGCGAGAGAAAGAGAGAGAGAGAGAGAGAGAGGAAGAGAGAGAGAGAGGAAGAGGGATAGGAAGAGGGAGAGGGAGAGAGAGAGAGAGAGTATTTTTTGATTGAGAGAGGCGGAGCCTCCGAGTGGATTTACCGATCACCTACCGCTGATAAGCTTTGGCCGAAGCGAACCTCGCGCGCTCTTTCGATTAGGAGAGTAATGAGGATGGATCGACGCAACTTTGATGATAAAATTGAAGTATAGGAAGCTGGGAAACATCGACTTTCTTGTTTATTTCATTTAGATCAGTACTCGTAATTCTCTTTCATCCAGCGGCGCAATGGATGCAGGAATATCTTCTGTCTCTCTCGTTACCCATATGATTGTATGAGTTTAGAAAAGGAGAGATAGAGGGGTTTTTATCCTCTTGTCTATCCTCGTCTCACATACATGTTTTAATAGAGACAAGAGAGATACAGAGAACTCTCCGATGCGCTACTGCTTTCATCTATACTCGCGTCAAATTGAAACGGATCGTGCGATCCGAACGTTGCAGTTCTTGATAACTTCCTTCTTCTTCTTCTTCTTGCTCTGGTTCTTTTATTTCAATTTCATTGGTAACCGCCATGTTTGATGCTTTACGTTAGATTCTGCTCCGTGAGATGAAGGCTCTTTATCTAACGAAGGCAGGCTAAGTGCAAAAAAGAAAAAGAAACTTGAGTTAGTACCAAAATAATTGATTAAGTGCACTACTAAGTAAAAAATAGGAACCCCCAAGATAGCATGATTTGTCTTTAAAAGTATTAAACAGCTATACTTATAAAAGGAGAGCCGTAGAACAGGTTTTAATTTTAATATTAATTTTTGTATATAATATTTACTGCTAAACCTGAAAAATGGGGCAGTTGCAAGGGTTGTAAATTTTGTGTTTTTTATGAAGAAATTGAAAGTACTAGATGAGTTGAGAACAATGGTGCCTTTGGTTTTTTTCTAAGTATCCTGGAGATACACACGTGTAAAGTTGTGAAAAATTTTGTGCATAGTGACGTGACTACGCTTTAGTCCCATTTAAAACAATGTATTCTGGGCCAAAATCTTACCTCCGGAACTACAACTACATACATATTTTACCTCCTTAATTAGGAACTAAAAACATATTTGTTCTCAGCTCATCTTGTACTTTCATTTTCTTTATAAAACACAACATTTCAGAATTTTGCAACGGCCCCATTGAACCAATAGACGGTTTCAGTACGAAGTCAACGGTTAGCCATCAATCACAACATAGCACTCATCGGTCGCAAACGGTTCTGACAAAACTCGCGTAGCGTTTCAAACTATATATTTTACTCTCCCACTGACCCCCATGTACTGTACAGTGTACACCCATCTCTTTCTAGTTTCAAAATTCGTATACAGGGCCTTGTCTTACGACATGTTATTATCAAAACTGCATTTAAATTCCTCGAGGAATTTTTTTCTCCCAAAAAAGTTTGCAAAATATGTCTCTATGTAAGATTTTTGAAATGAGAGTGAGATAGTATAGGCCTAATGAGAGAGTATAGGCCTAAGGCGAATCTAGAGTCCCTATATACTATGAGAGTTGCACCAAGTCTCTCAAAATGAAGAGGTCGAAGCGGATTAATGGAGCCCCAAGAGGCAAAATGCATATGGCGGATGGACATTTGCCTCTTCGCTGTTGCCGCTATTTCTCTATCTCTAACAGGTTATGTTCTGATTCTCGACAAGTGTAGACAAAGTAGAGGAAAAATTAACAAAAATTACCGCGGTCAGTTACTTCAAATGTGTAATGAAAGCTAGTTCGCGAAAAGAAAACAAACCCTTCGCCATTTGCACTTGCCTCTTGGAGCTTTCTTGACAGCCTAAATCTGAGAGCCAATCAGAAATAGAATCAGCAATGGCGCAACTCTTATATTATATAGGGACTCTAGTCTAATCCAACGATACATGATCATCCTCCACGTTTTAAATTTTTCGAATAAGGACAATGCATGCACGAAGAATCGTGAATATTTTTTATTTGTTCTTCTTGAGTCAAAGAATCACAGAAAAATGTTAATTGAAGTAATTGAATGATTGATCGCGGTAGAAAAAATAAATATTAGTTAGGGTATTTTGAAATGTTGAATTCAACTTACGCTAATACGTCAGATAGACGACATGTGTCATTACAACTTCCATGCGCTTGCAACCTAGTGGCGCGCGTCGCGTGCCATCTGGCAACAATGCAACTGCTCCATTAAAACTCCTTAAATGTATCGAATTTTCCTTGTGCACTGTGCACCCCCTGAATTCAATCTTTTAAATGAGTTTAAAGCGATAAAATACATTGTTGCCAAATTGCACGCGACGCCATACTGGCTTGCAACGAGTACAAGTTCAATTTTCGAGCAAAAAGAGATGACGAGCGGCATAACAGAGCTGCCGTTCTGCGTATAATTAATCGCACTTCTCAATTCACCGATGATTCCATCGGTTCAGAAAAGATGACACAGTTCAGTCAGTGTATGACTGAAATACACGAAAATACTCTGATCTGTAATCTTTACTCAATCGGTGGAAACTCCGTCAATTAATTAAAATATCCGCAAGTTTTTTAAAGTCATCGACGACTCCACCAATTGAGAAAAGATTATAGATGCGAGCAGTTTCTTGCATTATAGGCATACCTTGAACTGAGCCGTGTAAGCTTTGCTCAATCGGTGGAATCACGGATGAATTGAAAAATGCGATTGATTATAAGCAAAACGGCAGCTCTGCGGCCTGTGGCGGCTCGTGATATTTGGCAACCATGCAAGTTTTCCATTTAAACGTAGGTAAAATAATCGATTCTTGCGGAGGCTGGCAGCCTCCGGGAGCATCAATTGTTTTACATTGGTTAAATAGGAGGAGGACACGGTTGCCAAATTTCACGAGCCGCCACTGTCTGCGGCATAAGCTCTTGAAATGTGTAAAACTGCATGAAATGAAGGATTTGCACGTAATGATAGCAGCTCGCGATATAACAGAGTAAATTTCCTTCGACGAGTCAATTGTACCTCGCAAACAAACCTTTGAACTAAAGTAATTACCTCGCTTGCGCTACATGAGCGCCTCAATTACAGCCTGTTCAAATATTAGATCTTCTATCCATCTGTAACCTTCGCTCTGAAGCAGTAGCGCATCGAGAGTTTTTTCATCTCTCTCTTTTCTCCATTAAAAAACGTATGTTAGACAAGGATGGACAACGGGATAAAACCCCCTCTTTCTGTCATTTTCCTACTCATACATTCAAATAGGAAATGAGAGAGATGGAAGAGATCCTGGTTGCACCAGTGCTTTGAGGTGATATACATCGTTTGCTCTGTAGGATACATAATTCTCACCCTCCATCGGACAAAAAAGAACATGGCTTTTAACCAAGGTTATTATCTTCGCTGCGGAATCACGAGATAGCTTTGACAGAGCTGCCGATTTGCGTAGATTTAAAGGCATTTTCACCAGAAATTCACCGGTTGAGAAAAAATTACAGAGTTTAGATCAGTGTATGCCTGTAATGCACACACATAATTTGATCTGTAATCTTTTCTCTGTCGGCGGGAACGCCGTTAATTAATTAAAATACCCGCAAGTTTTCAAAAAATGTCGACGACTCTATACCGGTTGAGAAAAGATTACAGATGCGAATATTTCCGTGCATTACAGTCATACACTGAACTGAACTCTGTAATCTTTCCTCAACCGGTGGAAATCTTCGGTGAATTTCAAAATTCCATTAAATCCACGCAAATCGGCAGCTCTGATCTTTGATCACTTGTTGGTTGGGTGAGAAAACCCCGTGAGATAATAAAACAGTCCATCCCAAGAAAAACTGCGAATCCAGTTTATGCAGTTCTTGCTCAGATTTCCAGTTCATCCTTGAATTTTCTTGCCCCCCCCTCTCTCTCTCTCTCTCTCTCTCTCTCTCTCTCTCTCTCTCTCTCTCTCTCTCTCTCTCTCTCTCGCTGTTTCATTTCCGCCCCGTCTTGCGTTTTATAAATGTTTCGTTGAGCAAATAAACCCAAAGCAGCAAGAGCTTCACTCACTGAGCATGCATTAAAAGCGTTTCTTTATACCTCGGTGGATTTTTTCCCCTCGATTTTTTTTTTGTTTATTTTCGTCCCCTCCATTCTCCAACTCCTTCGAGCAATCAGCTCTGAAGCTACAAGATCCTCTCTCAAGCACTACTCTGAAGATACAGTTTTGCCAGATCTAGAGGGAAATTCTTATTGATTTTACATTGTCGAGTTTTAATTGAAAGATCCGAGGGTTTTTTCCGTTGACTAAGGAACGCCGTACGATTTTAATCGCCATTGGCGCAACCTAGATCTCTTCCATCTCTCTCATTTCCCATTTGAATGTATAAGTAGGAAAAGGACAGAAAGGGGGGGGGTTTATCCCTTTGTCCATCCTTGTCTAACATACGTTTTTTCAATGGAGAAAAGAGAGAGATGAAGAAACTCTCGGTGCGCTATACTGTTAATCACAGAACTGAGAAGCTACAGTTGCTTACGCTAAGGCCTGGGACCAATAAATGTACGGTCCGGACGGTCCTTGTTCTTTAACGTTAGGTGCAGCCCTAACCAATCAGAAGCGAGGATTCGCTACTTGGGGTCGAGAACACGGGACCGTATGTACCGTACATTTATTGGTCCCTGGACACTTTTTTGGCCTGGAGTCCTTATATATGAAAGAGTCTCGCTATACCATGTTCCATATCTGGGGGCCGATCATTTACTGTATCGATAAAGCAATCGTTAAGACTGTCGATTATTGATGCTACTAGTAGACAATTTAAAGAAACTTGGCTATTGCTATGGTGACCACTGTTAAAGTGCCCGTTTTTTGAAGTCATTCAATAAGTAGCCTTTAAAAGACCGTCACGTTTTTTAAAACGGAAAGGAAAAGAAAAAAGGGAAGGTTTCGAATACGTTTTTTAAAGTCATTTTCAAAAAATAGCCTTTAAAAATGGGCTCTTTGACAATGGTTACCATGGGAATGGCCAAGTTTTGTAACTTTCGACCAAAAGCTTTTCGTAAAATATTACTCGTGTCAATAGCATAATTCTCCTTATTGCTTCTCAAGACAAATATCATGATAGAGAACTTTTGAATCATCCTTAACAGTTCAAATACAAAAGAAGCAATGCCCATTGCCCACACCACAATGATTTTTTTTTACGAATACACGTCAGTCGTCAGGCAGAGGGAGTTTATAATTCACTCAGATACCCTTCATCCATTCATTTATTGGTTTATTTCTGATTCGTCACCGGGTTCCTTATTGGTATTATTTCATACTGAAAACTCTTTTGGCAGAATTATGTTCTTGTCAAGAGAGATATGTCGCTGAATGTAGTTATAAGAATCTCTCATGATACCTGCGTCTCTCCGCCATTAAGCCCAACTCTGAGAGTAAATTTCGTGATTTTTTATTTTATTCATCGTTATTTTTACAGGTTTTTATGACTGAATCAACTTTTCAATCCCATGAAGCTCTAGTTTGCAAGAGCCTCATTGTAAATTCCAATTTTTTCTCGAAACGAATTCCACGGAGTTTAGAAACATCCTGTACAGTTCAAACACATGAGGAGCAACGCCCACTATGAAGTTTTCCGACGATTGCACGTTGTCAGGAAGATGGAGTTCAGTAGATTTAGGTACCTTTGATTCATTCATTTATTCACTGATTTCCGGTTTGTTGCTAAGTTTTGGACGAGGATTTCAGACTTGTTCGGAAAAATCTTGATCGTTTCCCTTGAGGATGTTGCACATTTTAGCCAATCAACTCCTGAACTCAAAAACGCTTTCATTTGCGCGAGCGTAATGGTGGCTTGGGGAAGTAATACTGGGAGATTCCCATCTAACAGTACTATAACTCCATCAAGATGTAACCAATAAAGAGACGACTTTCATTCGACACCGGTGCCACTAGGTGTCAAGGTACCATTCATGGGATGTTGATTACAACTCTGATGACTAATTACTCTGTGAATCATCCTTGTCAGCATGGAGAGAGTGATAAAATTAAAGATAGCGATCTCCCATTATATTACTGCCCTATAACACCATTATGGTCGCTCAAAGAAGGACATTTATTATGAGTTCAGGAGTGAATTTTGGAAATTTTTAGTGGTCATTGTTATTTTTCGAGGTTTTCACATCAGAGTCGACTAATAAAAAGTTTTTAGCAAAAAAATGAAACAGCCCCATTGACAAAATCCCTATTTCATCTCAAGACGAATTCCACAGAGTTTAGAAACATCCTGTAGAGTCCAAACACATGAGAGGAGAGCAACGCCTACTATGAAGTTTTTCGACGAATGCACGTCGTCGTCTGGAGGAGGTAGCTGAGTACACTTAGGTACGCAGGGCTGTACGTTTCGTTTCGGATGCAAGGCGCTGATGTTACACCTCCGATCCATCCGTGATAATCTAATTCCGTCACGCGAGAAACTGTGGTAGTGAGATAGACGTAATACCCCCAGTTTATTAGAACGTAAAAGAAAACTGCTCAAAGCTAAAATGCTCCTCGGAAAGGTATATATAGAGATTGAGAGAGAGAGGGAGGGAGGGAGAGAGAGAAAGAGAGAGAGAGAGAGAGAAAGAGAGAGAGAGGAGAGAGAGAGAGAGAGAGAGAGAACACGCTGAGAAAAACGAAAGGGATTGGAAGGGAATGGCGATAGGTTTTGAGAGAGGGGGGTGAGTGGGAGGGGGACCATCAAGTCGATACCATTCGGGAGAAGATTAAAGACCGCACCTACTTTTATGAGCAAATTAAGCCGAGACTCTGACGCTTTTAAGGAGGGAGAAAAATATTGGAAACGTGGGAAGCGTGCTCTCAGACTCTCTCTCAGACTCTCAGAGGCAGAAAAGAAAAAAAAAGTTTAACAAGGATGGGGGAAGAGAGAGAGAGAGAGAGAGAGAGAGAGAGAGAGAGAGAGAGAGAGAGAGAGAGAGAGAGAGAGAGAGAGAACGAGAGAGAGGTAAAAGCAATCAGTTTAGATGATCGAGAGATTGGAGACAAATGAAGCGGAAATGCGTTCGGAAATATTTGGAGTCACGTTAATTATATGGGCAAATACAATATGATACGTTCAGGGCATTCAGGCTGTGATCGTAAAAGCTCAGAGTTTGGCGCTGCTGTGTGTGTAAAAGGGATCATTGCGCTTAACAAATGCTGCGGATCGGTTGAAACGCAGCTTCGCACAGTGAGTTATGCACAAGGTTATCTGGAAATGGGACTGCTGCACATTTCCGCTTTAACCCATATATATGGGTTATTTGAACATGTTGGATTGTTGGGTGATTTTTGGTGTTTCTCTAAAAAAAAACACCATCTTAGAAGTAAACAACTGTAAAATTTAAAAATTGTAAAATTTTCTGGCCCACCTAAATTATAGATGCGGAAAGATCACAACATTGATTGATGACTAAAATTGACCTAAATTTACTATAATTTGGTCCAAAGAAAAACCATTATAAGTGAGTCGTTAACGACCAAATGGGCATATGGGTTGATTAAGTCTATTCTGGTGTAAGAACCTGGAAAAATAACTATGGCATAGCACAAACAACTTCCAAAATCCACTCATAAACTCAATAAATGCTCTTATTTGCGCAAGTGCAATGGTGGCTTAGGGCTGTAGTAATGGAAGATTCCCACCTAGCAATACTGTCACTCTATCGAGAAGTGACCAACAAGAGACGATTTCCATTTGACACCGGTGTCACATGATGTCACTGTACCATCCATCGGATGTGGATCACTACTCTGATGGCTAATTACTCTGTGAACCATCCTTGTCAGCATAAGGAGAGTGACGAAATTAAGATAAGAATCTTCCATTATTACTGCCCTATGCCACCAATACACTTGCGCAAATAACTGCGTTTATTGAACTTAGGAGTGAATTTCGGAAGTTGTTAGTGCTTCCATCGTTATTTTCGGAGGTATTCACACCAGTATCGACCATTTAATAGCTTTATTGTAAAAGTGTGCAACAGCCGGCCCATTAGTATCGGTCCCTTGGAATCCAGATTCTTTAAGTCAGAGCTCAGAGTGTTCTATCTGCAAATTTTCACAGCAGAAACTAAATCCGAGAGCATGAACACTATGAGTGTTCAATGGGGCTGTTGCGCACTTTTGCTATAAGCTAGATTTAACAGTCAATTTTGCTGTAAATATCTCCAAAAATAACGATGGCAGCACTAAAAACTTCCTAAATCTACTCCTAAGATCGATAAATGCTTTCATTTGCGCGGGCCTAATGGTGGCCGAGGGCACTAACAATGGGAGATTCCTATCTTAATTTCGTCACTCTTTCTATGCTGACAAGGATGATTCACAGAGTAATTAGTCATCAGATTGATGATCCACATCCAACGAATGGTGCCGCAACACCTAGTGACGCCGGTGTCAAATGAAAGTCGTCTCTTATTGGTCACTTCTTGATGGAGTTACAGTATTGTTAGATGGGAATCCCCCATTGTTAGTGCCTTCGGCCACCATTACGTCCTCGTAAATAAAGGCGTTTACTGAGTTTAGGAGTGGATTTCGAAAGTTTTTAGTGCTGCCATTGTTATTTTTCGAGGTTTTTACACCAGAATCGACTATTTAATAGCACATAGCAAAAGTGTGCAACAGCCCCATCAGAATCAGTCCCTTAAAATCCAGATTCTTCAAGTCACAGCTCATTGCGTTCCATCTGGAAATTGTCACAGCAGGAACAAAATACGAGAGCGTGAACACTATGAGTGTTCAATTAGAATCGGTACTTTGGAATCCAGATTCTTCGAGTCAGAGCTCACTGTGTCTCATCTGAAACCTTATTAATTCAATCAAAACTTATGTGCCCTGACCTGAGGAATCATGAGCTCAAGAAACGTCTCTAAATTGCAACCCATCTTTCTCGAGTTAAAATCAAGTATTACAAAATCTCCTTTATCTCAAAAAGCTGTGAGAGGTATCTTAAACATTTTTCAAGAAGGATTTTTTTAAAATTTTGAAATTTGAGGTGCTAAATAACCAACTATCTTTGTAATGAGTCAGCTTTTATAATTTTTCAAAAATAAGGCTTGGGACTATAGTCATTGCATGCAATTTGGCAAAAAAGTAAGTCAAAAGTCCATTAAAACCTATAAAAAAGGTTGAATTAAATAGGATATGCATAGTACATTCCTCTGAATTAATATTTTACCACGAGAGAATAAACACTATGAGTGATCCGCGGGAGGGGGGGGGGTCCAGCTATTTCCGTACAATTTTGCTCGTTTTTGGGGAAATTTGCTTGGAAAGCGATCTTTTCAGATTCTAGGAAGGGGCCCTTACTCAGTCCCCTGGCCCCATTTCGCTAAAACAGCCAGCCGGTGTTCATCTATTTTACACTAGTTTAAATGGACGAAATGCAACGATGCCAGATTACACATAACGCCATCACACTCGACCAGCATTTATTCAACATCGCGTTCCTTAGTGTGAGTAACTCTTGTTTTCTCGCTTTGCGTGTCATAGCGAGACAAAGAAGGGTTGATGCCGAGAAAATAAAAGAACGCAAAGAAAAGAAAATAAAAGAAAAGAAAAGAAAACGAAAGAAAAGGATCAAAAGAAAAAGGGGGATCGGAAAAAAGGTGTAGGTGCCGAACGTGCGCGTTGCATTTTGCAAAAGCCTAAATTCCGCAATTAGGAGTTTTCAACGAGACCGGGGATACCCCCGCGATTGGAGAGAACCCGAGCGAAAACTAACTCTACAATAATTTATCTCTTCTCACTTCCCAATAAGCTTCAATATATCAAACCGAAGAAAAGCACTTTTCTCTTCGCGAGTTACCACTTTCCCTGCTCCTCCCCCCCCCACATTCCCCTGTTCCGCTTACAACCCGCCTGGGCAATCCTCGACTCCTCCTCCGTTCCTTTTCCCGTTTTGTTCCTCTTCTCATTTCGTTCCTTCGTTCCCTCTCCGGTAAGCTGAAACCTATTGCTATCAAAAGGAAATGCTTCGGGCGCTCCGATCCGACAAGAGAGAGAGAGAAAGAGAGAGAGAGAGAGAGAGAGAGAGAGAGAGAGAGAGAGAGAGAGAGAGAGAGAGAGAGAGAGAGAGAGAGAGAGAGTGAGAGAGAGAGTGTGAGAGAGAGAGGTGGAGAGAGGGAGAGAGGGTGAGAGGGAGAGAGGGGGAGAGAGAGAGAGAGAGAGAGAAAGAAAGAGAGAGGAAGAGAGAGAGAGAGAGTGAGAAAGAGAGAGAGAGAGGCCAACATTGCCAGTTTTAAAAGATGATAAAGGAACGTTGACTGAGTCCTGTTGACAGTCGCAGATTTGTCAATCGATCAATCCGGACTAAAATACCTTTGTGACGTCACAAAAAATTGGTTTCTAACAAATGCTCCATCTCACTCGCTCTCGTGGGTTTTTCCCATAAGAAACACGATCCAAATTTTCAAATACAAGTGCTAGTAAACAACAAGTTCTCTCAGATTTTATTACACCATTTGGATTCCACGTACATTAAAATATGAGCACGCTGCACCAACATTATTGAAACATTGCGCATTATTAATGTACAATCACAGTTATATCGAAGAATGTCCCATGTTTTATCCTTGTCCCACTCACAGTTTCTTATGAACTCAAAATTCGAGGATATATAAGCTCATCGGCACCATCACACCATGTGTTATACCTCGAACAAGCTTCGATACGAAGAGAGGTTAGGATGATTGAGTGTCATGGCGGTAATACTCCGATAAGAGACAATGAGTAAGACAAGGACAAAACATAGAACATATTTTCGGTTGAACTGTGATTGCAGTGGCGGATCGTGCAATGTGGCAACAACTTATTCTCTCCATTTAAACCTATGTGAAAAAATCGATCTTCGAGAGGTCCAATTGCACCCCCAATTCATCGATATTTTTGCATAGGTTTAAATGGAAAAAACATGTTTGCCAAATTGCATGAGCCGTCACTGTGTGATTGTAATTTCTCTTGTGATTTTTAGGAATTATGTTAGAGTGAAAAGATAATTTGAGGTACGTGGGATTTAATGGTGCAATAAAATTTGAGAAAACTGGTGGTTAACTACCACGAATTTGCATTCGAAAATTTGGATCTGATTACTAATGGGTAAATAAATATACGACAGTGAGCGAGGTAGAGCATTTGTTTGGAACCAATTTGAATTGTGACATCATCACTCCTTCACTGCATAGTGTGACACCAGTGTCACATGATGTAAAAAGCCCTATATCAGACATTGTAATGTATATTTTGACTTATTTCAAATTGTATCACCAGTGTCACATTATAAGAAAACATAAAAAAGGGCTCAAACATTTTTCAAAAGACCACCAGCACTTATTATAATGCATTTAATAAAAGAAATCATGGTTGGGGGAAAATTTGCCCCCGTATCCAATTCAACCCCAATTTCATTATTTTTACCAAGCTTCTGGCATTTGCTCTTTGAAAAATCCAATTAAAGTAAAAAATTCTTCTTTTTTTGAAAATTTTGAAAAAAAAATTGTTTTTTCTTTTCCCGCCATTTCTTATGGTGTTATAGCACTTGTAAAAAACAAGACAAGAATGGAAAAATGAGAATTTTCACAGAAAAACTGTCGAATTATTTTTTTTGCTATTTTTTCCATGTATGTGACTACCTAGTGAATCGAAAAATCCAGTTTTGGTTGAAAAAAAAAATGTCATGCAGTGAAGGGCTAAACAGGTCTATGACTTCCAACTTAGAAAGCATCATACTGATCGTTTCAATGGGTCTGTTGCAGACTTCGGCTATAGCGTTTTAAAGTATCAATTCCTATGTAAAAAGCCGAGAAAATAACAATGTCAGCATCAGAAAACACTAAAATTCAGTATTAAACTCAAAAATTGCGAAAAACACTAGACACTTTTCACCCCTGTATCTTTCCACCACGTGCACGATATTTCGCGAAATTAGCGCGGCACATTCAAATAAACACGGCCGACTGTCATCACAGCTGACTTCGTAAGCAAATAAACAGTAAACACTGACGGCGTCTGCTCGAATTCTTACGTTTCAATATCCTCAATTCCTCACTAAATGTTGTGAAAGGTACGGAAACCGACATTTGTGTCGAAAACTTATCAAAATGAAACAATAACACTAAGGCGTTCCAAGTATGATTCCAACTTAAATCATCATCTTTGGAACTCCTGTGTGTTATTGTTTCATTTTGATAAGTTTTCTACACAAGTGTCGGTTTCCGTGCCTTTCTTAATCTTTTTTGAGGAATCGAGGATATTAAGACGTAAGAATTCAAACGGACGCCGTCCGTGTTTACTGTTTATTTGTTTATGAAGTCTGCTGTGATGACAGTCGGCCGTGATTATTTGAATGTGCCGCGCTAATATCGCGAAATATCGTGCACGTGGTGGAAAGATACAGGGGTGAATAGTGTTTAGTGTTTTTCGCAATTCGTGAGTTTATTAATGAATTTTGGTGTTTTCTGATGCTGCCATTGTTATTTTTACAGCTTTTTACATAAGAATTGATACTTTAAAACGCTCTAGCCGTTGTGTGCAACAGACCCATTCAGGGGTCGTTTCACAGTAGCAAATTGTACTAAGTATTGGGATGTATTTGCGTATCTCCACACAGTTTTTGGTAACCGGGAGCACGCGATTTGTCGACCTCATCTATCAGAGGACATTTTTGTTTTAAATGAGTCTTATGCAAACTTTTGCTAAAACAGCATGCAAGACTTTAAAACATTGAAGGGAACATTGAGAGCGTCAAAAACTGTAACATTTATTTACTAACTTAATATAAATGGGTTCTTTTAGATGGTGTTTGTAAAGTAATTCACAAAACATTATTTTCAAGTTAGCGCAGTCTTCTCTTCATTCTGGGAAAAATGATGCGTAGTAGTGATGCGTTCTTTCAATTTTATTCCATTGGTCTTCTCAGTTTCTTCCAGGGCTGTCGTTTTGCGTAATCAATGACATTTTTCAATGCACCGATGATTCCACCGGTTGAGGAAAGATAACAAAGTTCAGTTCAATGTATAATTATAATTATCGAAAATTCCAGCGTCTGTAATCTTTTCTCAACCGGTGGAGTCGTCGATGACTTTAAAAAAACGTGCGGATATTTTAATTAATTAACGGAGTTTCCACCGATTAAGGAAAGATTAAAGATTCGAGTATTTTTGTCCATTACCGTCAAACCCTGAACTTAACTGTGTAATCTTTTCTTACACTGAAAAAAATCCAAATGCTGAAACAGCAAAATCCATTTTGTTTAAATAGCATACTTATTTTTTTGCTCAATTAGACACATCTGTGGCTAAATCACCATTCATTTTTCGTTAATGTAAAAAGTGTTATTCGTACAATTTGTAAACTATGCTAAATTAGTAGGATTAACTGTTAAATTGACATTTTTAATGTTACTTCAACAAAAAATGAAAGGCTAAGCAAAAACGCTCTCGTGCTGTCATAACGAGGATCAAACGTTGTTTTTATATTATCAAAATTGGTAAGTCTGCAACTTTATGTTATTAATACAGCAATAAAGTCATGTTGAAACAGCATTAAAACAATAATGTTAGTTTTACATTAAAAAAATTTGCTAAATTTGCAACCAAATTGATTCAGATAAAGGCTACCTAAATGTTGGCTTTACATTGCGCGAATTGCTAAATCTATAATCTCCTTTTATGAATTATATGCGGGAATATTCACTCCTCAGGGTATGCAATCACCGTAGCTCAAGTGGTACCATTTAGCATTTTTTTTTTGTAATTTTCACAAACTAGCGACGATGCTGTTTTAGCAATTTTTTTATGTAATTTCAACAAACTGTCGGAGATGCTGTTTTAGCATTTTATTTAATGTAATTTCAACAAACTTAACTGTTCCTTCAGAAAAAAAAAACTGTAGGCCTGTTTTACCATTAGCAGAATGTGTGCAATCAACGTTTTAACATAATATTAAAGCAGCTTGCATTACATGTCGGTCCGCTTTTTAACCAAAGAACTTTGCTGATTTACCTGCAGGTGGTGCTGATTCAGATCTTTTTTTTCGGTGCAACCGGTGGAATCATCGGTGAATAGAAAAAATAGCATTGATTATACGCAAAACGGCAGCTCTGATTTTTTCCTTTCCTGTGGATTTAATCCCCTCTTTTCTCTTATCTTTCGTCTTCGTTTGTCTCTTTTTTCAAAAATTTGTGAGTATTAACGGAGACTGTCATCTTTGGGTACGTGTCACTCAGACTGCTCCCTTCCACATCACTGTATCACTGACAATGAGGAATAGGAACCCATTCAAATAAATTGATCATTTTTTTAAAAAAAATATATTTTACAGTAAAAATCTATAGATTAGGAAGTCTCATACCAAGAGCGGACGAAAAAATCCGCCATCTTTCTCATTCTTTTGATCATCAGACGCATATTTGACAAGGATAGACGACAGTGGCGTAGCGTGCAACTTGGCAACGTTGTATTGTGTCCATTGAAACCCTTATAAAAGGTCGAATGCTATCGTTTGATCTTTTTCATGGGTTTAAATGGAAGAACTGCAACATTGCCAAATAGCACGCTACGCCACTGATAGACGAGAGAATAATTCCTACCCCATCCCCTTTCATTCTTTTGCCAACTCATACATTCAAAGACTAAATGAGACAGATAGGAATAAGATCATAGGAAGCTACTGACTCTCACAACGTTACTTTCTCCGTGCTCTCAACTCTAAAGTAAATTAAGGATGGGGACGCGGACGCCACAGCCACACTTTGTGAGAGCAACCAGAGTCCGGGGGCCGAAATGGAAGAGAGAAGAAGTAGGAAATATGAAAGATAGAACGGTATCATCCAAATCCTTTCGAGATAACTAGATCTGCGATCGTCAAATCGTGTCTCCTCGGCCGGAATTTGAACCCGTAACCTCTGGGTTATTGGCCAGTTGCGCTGAAAACCAGACCACGGATGCCGACCAGGTTAGAGTTGAGGTGTATTTTTCCAATTATTGTTGGTCGTTGTGGTCGACAGCACTCGTTACTCACCGTTGCAAAAAGGTATTTTCAAAATAAACAGAAAAATACAGAAAATATAGTACTTCTCACTCCTAACCCAATAACATTTCACTGATCATTACAGCACAGCACCGCTCCTCTACACTGAAAAAAGCGATAGTCATAATACCAGATTTGAGTCATATTACCAGAAGCACAAGGGTATGTGAGCGACGGCAAATCTGGTACTTTGAGCAGAAAATTTTGGCGTTAATACCAGCAAAAGGTCATAAAACTAGGATTTCCTAAAAAAAAAAAAAAAAAAAAAATCAAGAGCTCTATGGTACAAAAAGTAGAATTCTGGTAATTGTACTATCGACGAATTGAAGATTGTCGCGAGATTTTCACACTTTTTCAGCTATGGGTGTGAGATGGGGGACTGATCTGCAACGGCTTTCCCACCCCACTCGCACTGGCCTCTCAGCTGCAAGGTGTAAGGTGTATGAAGAGTGGCCGAACCAGAACCTTGAAGGCGAAATTTAGTTCGTGAAAATCTCGCGACAATCTTTAATTCGTCGATATTACAATATCTTACTTGGGTTCACATATTGTCATGCTTCAGGAAATCTTTTTTTTTTTTTTTTTTTTTTTTTTTTGTCAGAGTAGATAACCCGTATAGCTTGAATGACTCAAAAGCCTGCAAGAATGAAATGACAGAACCGGCAACGCTGGAAAAAAGGGTTCTCTGTCTGGGAACCTTTCCCCGACGGTCGAAAAGAGAAATGCTGAGCGGTTTAATCATTCGCTCTCACAGATTTCTCGTTTTTGCGTGTTCCCAACCTTATAGGATACTAAACATGTTATTAACACTTTCTCCCTCCCTCTTGCTGCGCTTCTTCGCCGCCTCCCCTTTTTTCAACCACCCTTACCCCCTTACCCGTCCCCACCGCACCCCGCCCCTCCCCACCCCCTCGACAATCCCGTTCTCTCATTCCTCGCCAAGTGTACCCCGTAAAACAAACTTATACTCGTAATTTATACCACTCAGAGACTTTTATTTATTACCTTTTTTGGGTTTCGTGAATCACTGAATCAGCAAAAAGCGCAACCCCATAGCTTAGAACTGGTGGGAAAAAATTACCCAAGAACCAACTGCGAGCAAGTGCAAGCCACTGAGATGATACGCTCGTGTCTCGTGACAAATATTCCAGTTCATATTTCGTTCATTAGCATGTTCACCCCCACTTTCGCCCCACTCTGGGCAATTTCTGAATTGAGCGAGGCATTTACGGGCGAGGGTCTCGTAAATTGACGAAATTATTACGTTTTGACTATAAACATGGAAAAGGGTGGCTCGTGCAGTTTGGTGACAGTGTTTTACCTCTATTTGAATCTATGAATATACAAACATCGAATATACTATATCGATACATTACGTCTTCGATTTTGATTGTTTAGTGTAGAATCAAATGTATGGGTGATAACCATATAAGTATAAATCCACAAATGTCACTAAGCGAATTTTCGTGATCGAATAAGATTAACAATACCAACCTAACCTACATATTCGAGGAAACTCAATTGTGTTTGTTGGTGTTTTCGGGGCATCGATGGCATCAATTTCATTTTGGATTCACCTTCGAACTGATTTCATCGCGATGCCTTCGAAAACACAGAAAAAGTTCGAAAAACACAATCTAGTTTCGTGTCATCCACTGATGTCATGCGTATGTCATAGGTTGGCCATGATTTCGTATAGTTCTGTTGGGTAAATTCGCTTATTTGCTTCAAAAAATAATAAAATTGATGTACCTATACGAAAGGTTATTTCGACGTTTTTTCCCGTTCTTTTGCGGTTTTATCGAGAAAAGTCTGTTTAACCGCGGGAAAATCTTCCGTAAAAGTTCCGTTTAAGTAGAAAATATGATTCTAACCTGACCGTTTTCCCGTGAGAAAAACTTGTGTGAACTCTTACGTTTTCGGTCCATTTTGCTACTTGAGCATTATTTTGTAACTATGTGTTAAACGCATTTATTGAGTTTTAGAGCGGCTTTTGAGACTTTAAGATGATCTCATACTGACCCTTCCATAACTGAAAATACTTTTTGTTCAGGAACGTATTTTTGGCCTTCAGTCTTTGTTATTCAAATGTACATTGCACTGAGAAAAATCCCCGATTGTTTCAATGAATGTTCCGATAGTTTATTCCCGCACTTTATTTCCCATGTAGACAATCGGAATTCCTTAGAGACAATCGGAATTTGAGTAGATTCAAACGTCCAAACTGTTGCAACAATAGGTCTTGTGATTGAAATAAGGGAGAAAACAACTATGGTTCTATTCTTATAGTTTTAACAGCCAATTTTTACTCAGTGTGAAATGGGCACTAGGTATGTAAGGGTTAATATGTAGGAATCGACCCTCAATAACACCCTAGCAAAAGTTTGCGACAGACCCATATTATTATGTCTCTGCCGCGACTTTGGTTTGATTTGGCAATGTTGCTGAATCCGCCTGTTTCAATAGAAATAATTCGCTGATCTAGCACCAAGGACTATCTATGCGCTTGGATCGAGAAATATATGGAAGAGCGGACTCCCGCGCCGGACGGACGGCAGCAAGCACAGATGTGTTCAGTCGTCGCGTCGCACGCTTCGGTTTGCTCCCCACCATCCCACCCTCCAATGCTGATTTCGTATAAAAATATGAAGATTTATTCTTGTTTTTCATTTTTATTTCCTCCAGTATTGCGAGATTGAGGGTAAAAAGCCGTATCGTCCCCATTTGAATCAATGTAAAGCGTACGGCTTTTCCACCCCGCAATCTGGCAACACTGATTTCCTCTCTTCGCCTCAATCCTCGGTCCGCGATGTAAGTACTTACGTAAATCGGGTGGAATTAGGGGCGGTGGAATATTTGAAGAAGACCCGGATTTTTTGCTGAGTCAGCACCCGATTTCTTTCCTTCATTTTCGTCCTATGTTTTTCCTTCCTCCCCCCCCCCCTGCCCCCTTTCATCGCACCACGATCTGAGATTGAAATCAAAGTGACCAAAAATCGGTGAAAAAAAAAAAAAAAAAAAAAAAAAAAATCATCAAAAATCAACGCGATTAGGCAAAGTTGCAGTTTTTCCATTCAAACCCATGAAAAAGATCGAACTACTGAATGATTGGTGAACATCTCCGCATTCGACCTTTTACACGGGTTTAAATTTTACCAAAAGCGTTTCATCAGTGTAGCCAGATCGAGGGTATAAAAGCCGTATCGTCCCCATTTAAATCAATGTAAAATGTACGGATTTTTCACCCCAATCTGGCAACACTGCATTTCATTGACATTTTTTGGTTTAAATTACTTCTTACAAGAGTTCTCTGTGATTTAAATTGGTCTTACAAGTTTATAACATGATGAATTAACAAGAAATTTACTTGATGTTTCTTGGCCACTTTTTGACGATCCCAGACCATTGTGTGTCACAACTGCGTAATGTCACAAGCATTCAGCTCTGTGGCAAAAAGCGGTCGGTGACAATTGCCAAGAGTGGAACAGTCGTGCTAAGAGAGAGAAAGACCGAAAAAGATAGAGAATGTGAAGGGGAGGATGTCAAGAATGGGGCTTTTGCAAACTTTTGCTATATAAGCAAAGAAATAGTGCAATCTGATGTAAAGACCAGCGGAAATCACGAAAATCACACTAAGAAAGTCTAAAACTCAGTAATAAACTCACGTAACTGCTATAACGGCAAGATCGTGATGGCGGTTCAACCCAAGTATCATGGGAGATTCCTGTCTATTATGCCACTTTCTCTAAGGAAACACAGAGATATGCCTAAATTTAGATTGGAATCTCCCATGATATTTGCGTCTCTCCGCCATTAAGCACGATTCTGAGAGTGAATTTTCTGATTTTTTTAGTAGACTCATCGTCACTTTTTCCAGGTTTTTATGCAAGAATCAACTATTCAATCCCCTTTAGCAAAAGTTTGCGAGAGCCCCGTTGTCATGTAAAGACTCAACATTTCCTTACTGCCTTTGGTTAAATTTATAAGCCTGTTCAATACGTACACTAGCGGATCTCGGTTGTCTTTGTACGTCTTGGCCAATATGAACGACTATTGCTATATAGATATACAGGGTGACTGTAAAATAAAATTCCCTACTCGGAAGTTAGGATGGTTGCCGTTCGAGGGATTGAAGGAGCTTGTTACTGTTTGTAGGACATTTTCTTTACAACCTGTGATGAAGTTGACTCGAACGTGAGAATACATGCGAATGATGTAATGATAAAGAGCTCAGCTCTGGAGGCTCGCTTTCAAATAAAATTGTAAATGTAAAAAGTTATTCTTCGAGAGAGAGAAGGATGTATTCTTGGATCCGCTGCACTGAAAAATGTGCTTGGTTAAACTTGACCATATATTGGTTAAAGTTTACTGTACACTTGGTTTGGATATACGACAATCCACATCGAGGGTTACCGTTACCCTTCTCACATAGTAAAGTTTACTATATTCTTTATTGTTGGATTTAACCACGAAAATAGTTACTTTAAACCAAGTATGAGTTAAATTTGACCACGCACTTGGTTAAAATTTAACCAAGTAATGGTTTAGATTTAACCAAGTAATGGTTAAAATATTTTTTTAAAAGTTTCATTTCTGTTAGGCGTTTTATTAATTTAATGGAGTGGTTCATTTTTCATGTTTCCAAAGTACTTATCGTAGTGTCACTCAGCGTTCCTAGACCAGAAGAGGATTGCTGAGAGTGGCCTCCGATAATCCATATAATTGCTTGGGAGGAAACGTTTGTATTTATATAAATTTGGTTGAAAATGTTGTTCTTTAGATTGAGGTGGTTTTAAAACTACAATAGTCTCTAAAATAATCAAGATATACATTTCTTTTTTTAAAAGTACTATCTGGGAGGCACTCTTATAAATAACTTTGCTTCATCAAACTTTACATAAGAATACTTTGAGAGCTTTCCAAAGATTTGAAAATCTCGCGCTTTGTGTCGAAGTTACGGGTAATTTCATCGTAGATAGTAACCATTTCATCGTAAACTTTAACCTACTCATAGTAAAATCCACAAAGTTTGATTTTACTATTTTTACGTGGTTAAATTTACAATGTGCCTCGTTTACATTTACTATATTTTTTGTAATTTTAACCATAATTATAGTAAGATTTAATCATGAAAAGTTTACCATGTCAATATAGTAAACTTTAAACAAGTATTTGTACTTTTTTCAGTGTGATGAATAAAAACTTTTTGAACACCGGCTTGTTTCAAGGAGAGGAATTCTTATCAATATTTTTACGAGATTGATTTCTCAGTGATTATAATTAGCTCATTCTTTCCCATTTACGACATAACTAATTAAACGTCTTTTTTTTTTCGTTAACCACTTTCCTTTGTACACGTTGATAATCGAAAAGTAATGTTTGTCATCATTAATGGCACTCAATAGTTAGTTTGATGTTGATGCTTTTCGACTTCGGTGGCGATTGCATTCAGAAAACTTCTGAAACTCCGAGCGGCCCTGTTTTACGAACGAACTTTATTGTCCTGAGTGTGCAACTTTAAAAGCGTGTTTCTGACGCTCGTAAAATTTACTGGTAAAACAAGTTTTATTTGTTTTTGAAGAGAGTGACTATCACATAGCTGGAAGAATGGAATAAGCGAAGTGCTTAATCAACTCCCGCTCAACACCCAGTATAGCACACGTTTTGCATCAAAAGACCTTATTCAAAATGGGCAAAATTGGCCCATGACGGATTTTCACTGGCTTTTAGTATGTTATAGAGGTACATCTCAGGAGCACGGAGATGGCCAGTTTTTTGCTGAACGCCGCCTGGGAGCGGGGGGGCAGGGGGTCAAAGTTAGAACCTTCATTCACCCATAACTTTTGAACGAAACAAGATATTGAGATGCGGTTTACGTGAAAAGATAGAAAATGAAGAGATCTCCATTTTCATCATGTGCATGATTTTACGTTTTCATTGATTTTTACTCAAAATATGTCAATTTTTCTACTTTTTTATAATAAAAAAAATGAATTTTGGACTGTAATGAATAGGGGACAAAACGAATCTGTTCAAATAATTTCCGTGAAGAAAGCTAAAGAAATAAGCTATCAAATGGCGCAAACCGCGTTCAGGGGAAACGTTTCGTTATTGCGCTACAGCGCTTCAAAGTTGATAGGGTCGCGCCCGACGCACGCCTTGTACACCTATACCGACGCGTCACAGTATGTGTAGCGCCATAAACTCACATAGCAGCGCTTTTCATGATCAATGCTGACTCTTTTTCGCTTCCTTTACGTAAATAGTGGGTAAAATCGTACCTAAGTACCATTAAATGAATCCAGTATTAAGTACGTAGTATTTTCTTTTTTCTCAATGTCCGGTTGTCCACAGGGGCATAGCATGCCATTTGGCAGCGATTTTTCTTGTCCATTGAAACCCATGTAATAGATCGAATGCAAGGGTGTTCACCGAACACCCAGTACTTCCATATTTTTCATAGTTTTAAATGGACGAACTGATCCTGAACCTGCATCCCAGATTTTTCCCGGATTTCGGATAAAGAAGAAGCATTGCAAGTGAAGAAGAAGAAATAAACAAAATAAACCAAATCATTGATACATAAGATACGGTTCTTGACCCTATTCAAAAGTGCTATGTTTCCTCCTGCTTATGCTCATTTTCCAAATCGCTGAATTAATCGTAACTAACGCACAATCCCCCGCCCTCATAATACCTACGTTGATAAGAATGAAGTTAGCCGAAATCGCGTCCACCATCTGCATGGAATTTTAGAGGAAGAAGGCCGGGTAGTAAACATTTAGGATGAGTCCTTTCTATTTTTAGACAAAAGTGTCAATTTCATAGTTTCCAACGCGCCATCTTATAGAGGGGACAACCATTGGCATAGCGTGCAATTCGGCAACGTTGCAGTTCGTCCATTTAAAACTATGAAAAATATGGAAGTACTGGGTGTTCGGTGAACACCCTTGCATTCGATCTATTACATGGATTTCAATGGACAAGAAAAATCGCTGCCAAATGGCATGCTATGCCCCTGTGGACAACCGGACATTGAGAAAAAAGAAAATACTACGTACTTAATACTGGATTCATTTAACGGTACTTAGGTACGATTTTACCCACTATTTACGCAAAGGAAGCGAAAAAGAGTCAGCATTGATCATGAAAAGCGCTGCTATGTGAGTTTATGGCGCTACACATACTGTGACGCGTCGGTATAGGTGTACAAGGCGTGCGTCGGGCGCGACCCTATCAACTTTGAAGCGCTGTAGCGCAATAACGAAACGTTTCCCCTGAACGCGGTTTGCGCCATTTGATAGCTTATTTCTTTAGCTTTCTTCACGGAAATTATTTGAACAGATTCGTTTTGTCCCCCTATTCATTACAGTCCAAAATTCATTTTTTTTATTATAAAAAAGTAGAAAAATTGACATATTTTGAGTAAAAATCAATGAAAACGTAAAATCATGCACATGAAAATGGAGATCTCTTCATTTTCTATCTTTTCACGTAAACCGCATCTCAATATCTTGTTTCGTTCAAAAGTTATGGGTGAATGAAGGTTCTGACTTTGACCCCCTGCCCCCCCGCTCCCAGGCGGCGTTCAGCAAAAAACTGGCCATCTCCGTGCTCCTGAGATGTACCTCTATAACATATTAAAAGCCGGTGAAAATCCGTCATGGGCCAATTTTGCCCATTTTGAATAAGGTCCTTTGTGATAATTTCTATAGATCATTCTGTTCAAAAAAGAAGACGTAACTTAACGTTGTGTTATTTTCTAGTTATGAATTAAAATAATTTTAGATGTACAATCATCGTTTTTCCACCCTAGTAGTTGTTGCCCCATTTAATAATAATAACATCAATAATAATAATACACGAAAAAAAAAATGCCACCCGGCAGGCCGGTAAGACGAAGTAGATTCCATGCTTGGTTAAATCATTTTTTCACAAATTTAAATATAGGTTATAATTTTCGCTGAATTTTTCTCTGAATTTTTCTTTTTTATTTTATCAGCTGCTCAAAATCCAAATATGATTGTGAAAAAGATTATATTACCAACAGAGAAATGTGTAATCTTTACAATGCAAGTGAGAAACAAAAGCTAGGTTATATAAGTTTTTCACAAATTTCAATAAATAGGTTAGATTACAGTGGAAATCTGAGTGCTTTGAGCATGGATGTTTCAAGTCCCCTGTTGTCTTCTGACATTAAACAAACTTTCACTCACAGACATTAGTCTATAGTTGGCTGTAGGCTCCTTACTGGAGTATAAGCCATAAAACAAGCAAAAAAAAAAAAATAAAAAAATAAATAGGTTATGTTATGATTTTCTTTGAATTATTCAATTTTCTTTTTTTTTATCAGCTGTTCAACATTTAAATAAAAATGACCATGAGAAAAAGATTATAGTACAAAGATTGAAAAATGTGTAATCTTTGTAACGGTAATGAGAAATAAATCTGAATAGGAGCAGCTGATAAAACAAGAAAATAAATAAATAACGTACCTAAGCAACAGTGTACGTGTAAAACAAAGAAAGAGCAATTATACCAATACGCCATCCTTGTCTTTCACTTGTAAAATCCCATAAGAAACTAAATAGCTCGTAAAACACGTAAAACACAAGGAAAATTCAAGGCAAAGAGCATATGAACTAAAAACATCCTCCACGATATATACTAAAATTTTTGAAACAAAAAAACAATTTCTTCATATAAAAACACTGCCAAAAAACCCGAAAAACACATCGCTATAACTCGCTTACAACGCAAAAATGAAAAAATGACTCGAGTAAAAAAGCTGCGTAACAAAACGGCTAACATAAATTTTCCCAAAAAAAATACTCAAAACAAACACTCCTAAAAATAAACCTCAAAAACACATTTTACGACTCAAACACGGCCCATAACGCGAAAACTAACTGTCGGATTTACACCATCTTCGAACTCATCCAAGAAATAAACCCAACGAATAGTTGAGAAAAATTTCAAGAACAAAAACCAAAAATTACGAACAGGATCGTGGGACATAAAAACGGTAAAACTGGCTGAAACATACATATAAAGATATATATATATATATATATATATATATACAATTTTCAACGAGTGGTATTTTCTCACTCAGGGGACCATGAAACGTGCTCATTTGATAAAATTTCCCGAAAAATCCAACATCGC
>VMOF01000001.1:11214558-11260337 GCA_011764245.1 Trialeurodes vaporariorum | reverse complement strand
TCCCACTACCATCTTCCAACCACCATCCTCCCATCCCTCTCAAAGCATCCTTGGTTTTATTACTATTGGCCTCGCTCGATGTGCGATTAACTTCTTTTTGTTATTATCTCACTACCCGCCTCTTCTCTTCCTCTTCTTCTGTCATTTTTATTTTTATGATTTACGCTTTTTTTTTTCTCGCTCCAATTTATTTTCACTCAATTATACTTTTCTCATTTATTTTCGCAGCCTCCGTGGTTTTTTTTTTTCTTTTTTTTTTCATTTATTCACTTAAAAATTGTGCGGTCTGAATTTAACAGTCTGAGAAGAAAGGACCGTAAGAAACAGGTCCGGAAGATAGAAGATGGTTATGGTTGAATATTCCGAATAAGCATAGTGTTATGAATTATTTTATTGCAGTGCTTTCAATTCGCAGAGTAAGCAAATACATAACAGACACGCACAAATAGTTAGCTATGCTTACTAACGGCGCTCCTGGTGAGCCTGATCTTTCAAGTCTGAGAAGAAAGAAAAACGTAAGAGACAGGTCCGGAAGAAAGAAGGCAGTTTTGGTTGAATGCTCCGAATAATCCGTGTTATGAACTATATTTTATTGCAGTTTCTTCAATTTGCGGAGTAGGCAAATCCATGACAGACACGTACGAATAGTTAACAACACGTACATACTTACGGCACACCCACCGCATTTTGCGTCGCTTCTTTTACAACTTACAAGGTGCAAAACGTGAACCAAATTATGTTACGTCCCGAGCATTGAATTGCGTGCATCTTGCGTGCGGTTTCGACGAATTAAAGAGCTTACGAACGGTCACATGATCGTGCGTAAGTTACGCTCGGGACCGAACATTATTTGGTCCCAGATCCGGACGAAAGAAGACAGCTATGGTTGAATTCTCCAAATAAACCGTGTTATGAATTATTTTATTGCAGTGCCTTCAATTTGTGGAGTAGGCAAATCCATGACAGACACGTACGAATAGTCAACTATACCTAGTAACGGCGCGGCGCACCCACCGCATTTTCGCATCGCTTCTTTTACAACTTCTGTAAATTTGTTCTCCATTGACTGAACAAATGCATTCAATGACGTTAAAGTTTTGGAATGGTCGGAGACAATTAAAATAGAAAAACTTGGCTTTTTCCACAAATCAATATCATTTCAATTAAAATTGATTGCAAGCGATGATTTAGTAGTTAGGATCCTAAAGTTGAAGCATTTAAAAGCAGGCTTGAAACTCGCATTTGAAAGAAGAACTGAAAAGCACATCTGAAAAAAGACTTAAAAATAATTGATGTGAAATGTGTGCATCAATGTTTATACTAGAAACAAAAAAATATTTTTCATACTTGTTCAAATTCAATTTAATCTTTCAGAGTAGTATCCCGAAAGTAAAATATTATACATCTGAATTCAGGTAAAATTGCATATTCCTTTGATGAATTATTTGACTTGTAATATCGTTAGATATGTTTAAATTGTCAAATGTTTAACTTTATTTTAATAATCTTTAATCTGTTTTTCCTTTGTTTTGTTTTGCAGGTGTGTTCTGAATGAGCTATAGTAAGGTTTAACTGCTCCAAATCAGTGAGTTGATTTGTTCTAGATTTGATTTTCTCGATATGAGATCTTCTTAAAATTAAGGTAATTTTCTTGTTTCTCTTAATTAATGTCATGTCATACTTTTCAATGTCATACTTCATTTCAAGTTATGCTTTATATTGCAAATAAGAAAACTGTTTAAAAATTCACAAAAATTAGGTTGATTCGTCGATTCTCTTTGAAAAAAGTAATAAAAAATAATGAAGGAAAATTATGAATCGGACCATGAATTTCGACCCGTTTGAAAGTCCTGTGACGGGCAAAAATCATTTTTTGAATAACCGCATGAATAATTGACTAAAATTATTCGCATTATTCTCATGTTAACCTTATTAGTGAATCAAAGTTTTAATACTATCGCAGTCATTCATCTTACGGCAGATAAATATGCTGCAGTATTGTCAAAACTTGAATTTTCGAATAGGAATATAACATGAGAATAATGCGAAAAACTTTAGTCAATTATTCATGGTTATTCAAAAAAATGATTTTTGCCCATTACTGTTTGAAAATAGAGGTCTCAGACAGATATTATCAACAAGCTATAACGATAGAAAGGATTTGTGGGACGCGATATTGAAACTTCAAGGAGATAACCATGATCAAGATCTCTTATGGACGTTTTTCACTAACAATAAGGTTCGGTTTGTTTGCCTCACTTTTTTAACCTTAAAATTTAAAAAAAAAAAAAAAAAAATGGGACAAACACATTTGGTATTGGTTTTAAACAAATGAACAAGTATTTTAGAGCGGTTATCTTGACACAGAAATCGACTAATGTTTTTTCTGGAAGGATTTGTACGGTAAAGAAACCGAAACAAAACATAATGATGCAAAGTTTTCTCATCTGGATAGTTGTATTAAAATCCTGTGTCCAGATAGCCTATCTAAAACAATTGCATTTTTGTTTAAAACCAATTACCACTAGATTAATTATAATTTTTGATTTAAGGTTAAAGAAAAAGTGAGGCAAACAAACTAGAATCAGAGGGTCGATCATTTACTTCATCGTTAAACGGATCGATAAAACTGTATACGAGTGATGCTTTTGGTCGAAAATTGTAAAATTTGGCTGTTGCTATGGTAACCATCGTTAATAGTCTCGTTTTACAAAGGCTATTCATGAGTAACCTTTAAAAAACGGACACTATAAAGATGGTTACCATAGCAACAGCCAAGTTTTACAAAATTCGACCAACAGAATAACTCATAGACAGTCTTATCGATCGGTTTAACGATGAAGAAAACGATCGGCCCTCAGATCACCCATAGCCGTAGCTAGAATATTTTATTTCTCTCTCTTTGTCCATTTAAACGCATGTGTTAGAAAAGGACAGAAAGAGGGGCTGAAATCACGTGATAGCCCCTATATCCATCCTTTTCTAACACCTGCGTTTAAATGGGCTCAGAGAGAGATAGACAATATCCTGGCTACGGCTATGAGATTTTGTTATAGGACTTGTATGGCTTGTATGGACCCTCTATTGCTACAGCTCGTTGTCTAGTAGCGCACCGAGAGTTTCTTCATCTCTCTCTTTTCTCCATTGAAAAACGAATGTTAGACAAGGATGGACAAAGGGATAAAACCCCCTCTTTCTGTCCTTTTCCTACTTATACATTCAAATGGGAAATGAGAGAGATGGAAGAGATCCTGGTTCCGCCAGTGACTCGTTGGGTAATACGATCTGGCAACACGGAAGGAAACAAGATCTAAACCAGTGGCGGCTCGTGCAATGTGGCAACAATGGATTTCCTCCATTTAAAACTGTAAAAAAAATCGATCATTTGGTGAGGCACTGCGCCTCACCTAGTATCGATATGTTTACGTAGGTTTAAATGGCAAAAGAGCACTGTTGCCAGATTGCATTAGCCGCGCCCCTGGTAAAAATGTTCCATGACCAATTTTACATGGAAATAGATTTCCATGGAAATTGCTCAAATTTCCATGGAAACTGAGTATTTTTCCATGGAAACCACGCATATTTCCATGGTAAAAGGAGTGTTTCCATGGAAATCGCTGTCGTTTCCATGAAAAAATACTCAGTTTCCATGGAAATTTGAGCAATTTCCATGGAAATCTATTTCCATGTAAAATTGGTCATGGAACATTTTTACCGGGGGCCTCTAATCTAAACGGCAACTAAGCTCTAAGATCTAACGGGCTTAGGAATTCGTCCTATTTTCTCTACACTCATTGAAAAACATATGATGGAAAAGGACGGTAAGATTAGTTAACACTACTTCTGTCCTTTTTATCACACACACATATCTAGGTATATGTATATTTACGTTTAAATCGGTAGAGAGCCAGAGAGAGGAGAGAGAGAGTGGAGAGAGAGAGAGAGAGAGAGAGAGAGAGAGAGAGAGAGAGAGACAGAGAGAGAGAGAGACAGAGATGGATAAATTTCTGGATCTCTCTATGAGTAAAACGTTATCAATTTCCCAGGGAAAGAAGCAGTGGTTACAAGACACGTCTTCAAGGATCTGGACCCTATGTGGGATATATCGGGACCGGCTCGATTTGCATCGGAATAGTTTTAAAGTGGATACGGTCACTGGCGGATCCAGGACTCTATCCTTTCTCTCTCTCCTCCCAATAGAACGAGAATGATAGAAAAGGACGGATTAGGGGCAGTCAAGTGATTTTCGCCCCCTCTTCTATCCTTTGCTAACACATCCATTCTAATGGGAGAAGAGAGAGAGAAGGACAATGTCTTGTAAACGGTTCGCCTGCGGCTTAAAGTCCACTTCGGGAGCTTCATTTTAGAAACTGCACATGCTTTAGTTATCTTCCTCTGTGGTCACTCGTCCGGTCGGTAAACTTTTCTCGTCCTGACGAGTACGAGCAGAGTTGCCGTTTTGCGTGTAATCAATGGTATTTTTCAATTCACCGATGATTCCTCCGGTTGAGAAAAGACTACACAGTTCAGCTCAGTGTATGACTAAAATACATGAAAACACTTTGATCTGTAATATTTTCTCAATCGGTGGAAACGCCGTTGAATTATTAATATACCCGTTTCGTAAGTTTTTTTTAAAGTCATTGATGACGCCACCGGTTGAGAAAAGATTACAAATTAGAGTAGTTTCGTGCAGTACAGTCATACACTGAACTAGAAAATGTAATATTTTCTCAACCGGTGGAATTATCGGTGGATTGACGAATACCACTGGTTGTACGCAAAACGGCAGCTCTGAGTACGAGCGTCTCAAAAACAGAGCTCCGGCGAATGTGTGTATAATTTGGGGACGTCATTCGAGAAGGGCTCTCCGAGAACGGTTTTTCACAGCGATCAGGTTTTCAGTGCAGCTCACGGTTCTTCGATCGTATCTCCGAAATTCGGAAATTCATACTCGTTCGTTGTGACCTAATTGTAAGGCAGAAACGCGAGTATTCAGGCAGATACATCCCGCTTCCACAGTTTGAGGAAGGAAAATGGTCAACTATACGCGGGGAAAAAAAGTGATCGTTTAAAAGCATTTTACTCTGCATCATATAGTATCCGCCGCCCCGTCCCTAAATTAATCGGCGTAAGTTTCAGGCGAAGAGTACAACTTAAGAACATTGCATTTTGTTCTTATGCATCAATGAAAAATATCGAACTACTGCAGGGTGTGAGGTGAACTCACACCCTGCAGAACTTTTAACTTGCGGATTGTGGCACCACAATATATTTTTCCGACATTTGTCAATTGAATAATTAAAAGCCACCATAACTGAAATTCAAATTATTTCAGATTCATCTGTATCGTGGTACAAAGCGGTCGCTTTAAAAAAAATGTTTCAATACACACTTGTTGTAAGACATCCGAGAAGAGTATCGAAGCATTTATTTCAAGTGACTGCTTAGTACCACGATATACATGAAACTGAGATAATTCGAATTTTAGTCATGTTTGCTTCTCATTATTCAATTGACTCGTGTCCAAAAAACATACTAAAATAGGTCACCTTTCTGAACAATTTAAAGCTATCAGTATATTGATGAAAAAATAACCTAAAAATCTCATTC
Source organism: Trialeurodes vaporariorum (assembly GCA_011764245.1). Taxonomy (NCBI): domain Eukaryota; kingdom Metazoa; phylum Arthropoda; class Insecta; order Hemiptera; family Aleyrodidae; genus Trialeurodes; species Trialeurodes vaporariorum. The sequence continues at coordinate 11,254,724 of VMOF01000001.1, read as the reverse complement.
GAACACGAACATGGGGCGGATCCAGCGATTCGGCAAACATGAATTCATCCCATTTTAACGTATGAGAAACAGTCAATTCTTAAGGGGGCCATGACTTTTTTTACAAATCGACCGTTTCTCATGCGTTCAAATGGAAATAATTCACAGTTGCCACCTTTGAACAAGACACATTTTTAAGACATACAAGAGTATCGAAACATTTACTTTTTTACAGCAACCGCTTTGTGTCATACAATTTAGACGAATCTGAAATACTGCGAATTTTAGTTGGGTATGTTTGCTTTTATATTATTCAACGGACACATGTCGAACAGTACACATGTCGAAATAGGTCACCACTCAAAACAATTGAAAGCTATCATTATTATATCGATGTAAAAATAACTGAACAATCTCATTCCAACAATACACATTTTTATTGAGACATTGAAGAATATCGAAACATTTATTTAAAGCGACCGCTATGTCTACCACACGATATAGACGAATCTGAAATACCGCGGATTTTATTTATGTTTGATTTTAAATTATTCAATGGACACATGTCGATCACTGCACTTGTCGAAATAGGTCACCCCTCTAAACAATTTAAAGCTATCATTATATCGATGCAAAAATAACTAAAAACTCTCATTCGAACAATACACATTTTTAAGACATACAGGAGTATCGAACCATTGATTTAAAGCGACCGCTTTGTACCACGATTTACATGAATCTGAAATTCCGCGAAATTTAGTTACGTCGCGGCTCTTAATATTATTCAATTAAATCAAAGACTGGATTGAGGCCAATGCGGAGAACAGCTTTCAGTTTAATTATAGAGAACCTTCCTCTCATTTCTATTCAATCAAATGATGAAGAAGTCTTGGAACTAGCAGCAATCAACGAACTCAAGTCGTACTTTCCCTTAAAACCAATCATGTCAATGTTTGGAACGTTAGGGTATGCCGCAATAGCTTACAATCAAAGGTCCTCGTGGAATATACTCTACATTATTATTTTTCTTGGTAATTCGCGGCTCTTTGCGCGCACGTGCGAGTTACATTCGCGCTGAAATTAAAAACATGACGGTTTTCACCCAGTTTCTTTCTCCTCCCTCCCTCCCTCCTTCCGCCGCAGTTTCCTCTCCCTCTCTCTCTTTACATTTCTCTCTTTCCTCTCTTCCTTCCTCTTTGCTCTATTCAAACCGAAACTCTCTTCGCGTTATATTTCGTTGGCATTATTATATGCGTGCGAGCTGGGAGAATGTGTGTTTCTATTCCATTCGAAAAATTTCGAATTTAATGCAGCGCCCCGGTCTCCGTGGCAACCAGCGATTCCGCATTCATTTCATTACATGGCTCTCTCTCTTTCTCTCTCTCTCTCTCTTCCTCTCTCTCTTTCTATCTCTGTCTCTCTCTCTCTCTCTCTCTCTCTCTCTCTCTCTCTCTCTGTGTCACTCTCCCTCTCTCTCTCTCTCTCTCTCTCTCTCTCTCTCTCTGTCACTCTCCCTCCTCTCTCTCTCTCTCTCTCTCTCTCTCTCTCTCTTTCTCTCTCTCTCTCTGTCTCTCTCTCTTTCTCTTTTTCTTTCTCTCTTTCTCTCTCTCTCTCTCTCTCTCTCTCTCTCTCTCTCTCTCTCTCTCTCTCTTTCTCTTTCTCTCCCTCTCTCCAGCCCGCTCTCTCTCAAACTCTCCGGCCCCGCGGCTCTTGTTCGCCATACATACCTACCTACTTGACGTTCGTTATTCTATCCTAAACACGTCGCGTGCTTGTCAGGATTGCTTGTCATACGGCCCGGCCCTCCGCAATGAGTGCAGCGTTGACTAGTTTGAGATATATATATATATATATACATATATGCATGCGAATATATATGTATAGCTAAGTTTTATATGTGCCTGTACTTTACAGATCACTCCCACAGATCTGCTATCTCTGCATCTCTGCCTTAGCTCGCATTGTATTTCATTTAATCTATTACTGCTCCTCTCTCTCTCCTTCTGCTCCTCTCTCTCTCTCTTTCTCTCTCTCTCTCTCTTTTTTTTCTCTTGTTGTCTCTCTGTCTCTCTCTCTCCCCTTCTTTTCAATATCTGACTCATCGAAATAAACAATAAACTATCGTTATTGATTCAAGTTTAGAATCAGTGGTATACTCGAGCGAATAAAAGTATGGTTTGGCAGGGTTACGCAACGAACACTGTTTCCTGGTAAAGAAAAAAAAAAACTTTCGAGAAAATGCTATTTAAAGCAAGACCTATCTTTGCGCTGTATTGGGTAGATCCAATTCTAAAGGGATGTTAGTTGCATAAGAGCCGCCCCTGGTTCAATTCATTTCTGGATTGACTTGCATACAGTTCAAACGTCGCAGTTTACTTCCAGGAAGTCGCAAATCAAGACTTCTTTGAACTTCTACAACCATTGTGCGAGTAGCAGTACGCATTTAGGAGATATATTATTGACTAGAAACTTTGAAAGAAAATATATCGGCTCGGGCAGTAAGGCGTGCTACAAATAAATGTCATAGACCAGTGATTAAAAAGGACTGGAGATATATTTAGATGAATTCTTAAATTTAACCACCGACCGGAAACACTACGCTGACTTGGTCAAAGTAGATGGAGAACAGGTATGGACAATGCACTCCGAGGTCGACTCTAATTGGTTCGCCAAAACAGCGACTGCGCCGCCATTTTTCTTACCGAGCAAATCAAACTGAGGATTTGCACGGCAGTGGTCGGAAGTGGCGGTAAACCTAACCTAATCTCCATCAAAAAATTGCGATCAAGACCCTCCTTTAATGGGTATGTTGCATATTTTTGCTACAACAATATAGAACCTTGATTCTTATGTAAAATTCGGCGAAAATAACGATGCGCACATTAAAAACGTTCAAAATCCACTTAACTCAGGAAATCACTTCAATTTCAAACAGCCCGCGCTACACTAGACACTATTTGCACCGGTATACTACTACATAGACGGAACCACCGTGCATAAGTAAACAACATCGTAACAACAAAATAATGGAATTCCGTTCTAGATACGTGAACTATTGGCTGCATTTGCTGTCTGATCTTTTCGATTTATCAAAGATCACAAAATAATATAAGAAATGTACACATCTAAACGAAACATTCCAATGTTTGTAAGTTCTGTTCATGTTTACATAAACGAGATGGTTCCATCTATGTAGTTATAAGTCGGTGATATAGGGTCTAGTGTAGCGCGGGTTGTTTGAAATGGAAGGTATTTTCTGAGTTAATGAGTGGATTTTGAACGTTTTTAATGTGCGCATCGTTATTTTCGCCGAATTTTACATAAGATTCAAGACTCCATATTGTTGCAGCAAAAAGTATGCAACAGACCAATTGGTTTGCCTTACAAATTATTAGTAAAATAAGGGCAATCAAATTCATTGGTAGTACTTACTCAACCCAGAAATTACGTATTCCAACCAAAAAACTGATACTCGGTACCAATAAATTAGTACCGCGGGTACCAAACTGAAATCGTTCAGGTACACCCAATTTTATTGATTATACTCACCTCATATAATTTGTTCAACTTCCCAATTATTGTTTCCAGTACCTCATTTTTCTGGGTAACTACAACCGTGAACAAATTTCATCGCGCTAATTTCACCAATAGTAGGACGAACCAATTATTTTATTCACTGTATTTAATTCTGACACGTCAGTATTAGATGTATCTATTGTCATATATGCAATAACCGTTTTTACGCACTTTTCCTGCACCGACTCACTTTCCCGACTTTTTCATTTGTTCTCAATTATAAGCTCCAGGCTCTCCAGCTGTATACGTAACGATATTATCGTCGTGACATCGCCGTGACGATGTAAACCGGTAACAGGGATGCAACATCGACCAGTAAACCCTTCATTCGAGTCAGTGGCGTAGCGTGCAATTTGGCAACGTTGCAGTTCTTCCATTCGAACCCATGAAAAAGATCGAACGATTGGGTGTTCGGTGAACACCTTCACATTCGACCTTTTATATGAGTTTAAATGGACACACTACAACGTTGCCAAATTGTACGCTACGCCACTGATTCGAGTCTACTTGAAACAATATAAATCTGAAGATTTACATTAATAATTAAAGATACACTATTAATTAGTAGGACGAACCATTTTTTTTTTCTCAGTGCGTTTAATTTTTACGTCATTATTAGATATCTCTATTGTCATGTATGCAATAACCGTTCTTACACCCCTTATCTCCTGCACCAACTCACTTCCGGGTCTAATTCAGCCCGACTTTTTCATTTGTTCTCAATTATAAGCTCCAGGCTCTCCAGCTGTATACGTAACGATATTATCGTCGTGACGATGTCAACCGGTTACAGGGCTGCACCATCGACCAGTAAACCCTTCATCCGAGTCTACTTGAAACAATGTAAATCTGAAGATTCGTTTGCACGATCTGGCAATTTGGACTCATTATAAACGTGTTAAACGCACGTTCGCACACGCGTATTTCGGCGTATTGCGTGTTAGTTTTCCGTGTTACACAAAAGCCCCGGTGTGAGAATCGCGTGTCTTGCTTTTTCATTACATTCATTTTCACGGGGGTGCCTCTCCTCGGCTGGCTTCTCATTTTCTCCGTGTTTTCCTTCGCACTTCGCCCTTTGCCTCGGAGCATCATTTAAGGTGTTTCGGAGGAAACTTTAATAGATAATGAACTCTCTCTCTCTCTTCTACCCTCTCTCTTGCTCTTTTGACTCGGAGCGGCCAAAGCGGGTGAGAGAGCTGTTACAATGTGATAAAGTCGATGCACGGAGAGAAGTTTCACGCCTTTTCTTACGCAAGCTATCCCCCCCTCCCTCTATTTGCCCCCAAGACCGAGATTTTGGAATTTGACATCTTGCCGCATGGATGACGTGGAGGACTTAACGTTGCATTTTTCGGAACCTTACTCGGAGTTGACTGCCGAGCACAGCCTAGCCGTAGCCCGGATATTGTCCTTCTCTCTCTTAGCCCATTTAAACGTATGTGTTGGAAAAAGACGGAAACAGGGGCTGAAGTCACGTGACAGCCCCTTTATCTATCCTTTCCTAACACATGCATTTCAAATGGGCTAAGAGAGAGAAGGACAATATCCTGGCTACGGCTGTGTTGCCGAGCGTAAGCTCGCGGTATATAATCAACGAGCTATAGATAGCGATAAAGAGTATATTTTGTGGGAGTATTTGTGTTGAGGGGAAATATGCCCATTAAAAACAAAAGGAAAATAGGTAAGTAAAGGGAAAACTTGGATACATCTTTTAAATGCAGCTGTTTGAATTTTGATGAAAATTTGCAAAAAACATTCTGCAACCAGCCTACACTGAAAAAAAATTACCAGAAGCATGACGATATGCATGTGAGCCGATGTAAGGGATGGTACAATAACCAGAATTCTTGTGTTTGTACCATAGTTCTCGGAAAATTTTGAGGAAATTCTAGTTCTATGACCATATTCAGATATTAACACCAGCATTTTTCTAGAAAAAAAACTAGAGTTTTTGTGGTTCACTTATCGTTGTGCTTCTGGGAATAATACTAGAATTTAGGAATTATTTTTTTTCCAGTGTATTATAAAATTAACCCTTTAAGGAGGGTCAGGGAATCTCCCCTAGAATAATAAAGGGGGTCTGGGGTCTCCTTCAAAGTAAAAATGGGGGCCTGGGGTCCCCCCCAGAAAGTTGAATGTGAGGAAATGTTCGTGGAGAATTCCCTACGGGTTTATTTTGTAGTTATATTGCTATATACAGGGTGTACCAGACCACCCGGATCAGGCACTTTTCTCAAAAACTACTGAGCCAAATGATTTGAAACAAAAAAGTCGGATAGGGAATCAACCCCAAATTTTTCGTTTTTGATATTTTCAAAAGCCCCCACAGCCCCTTGGGCCCCATTTAGGGAGGCTCAAACACATTTTTCAAGTTTTCTCGAAAAATTCTCCAATAATGATATGAAAATGAGTTCATATTCTTCAAGTAGAGGCAATTGCCGACATTTCTTTCCCATCAACTTTTTCCGAAAACCCCCAATTTTTGAGCTATGGGGGCTTTTTGGATTTTTTTTGAATATGCCTTTGTGACCACCCTGTAGTGAAATTCTCAAAAATATTGACAGAGTCTGAAAGAGCAAATCAAGATCTTTCGATTGATGTGCCACAAGTTGCCTTTCAGTAAAATAATAAGATATTATCTCCAAATCAAAATTTTGGGGCTTAAATGGCACAAAACATGGAATCGAGCCAATTATGCCATTTAAGCCCCAAAATGTTGATTCGGCAAAAAACCTTATTTTTTTACTGATAGGTAACATGTGGCACATCAATCGAAAGGTCTTGATTTGCTCTTTCAGAATCTGCCAATATTTTTGAGAATTTCACAGCAGGGTGGTCACAAAGGCCTATTTAAGAAATTCTCAAAAAGCCCCCATAGCTCAAATTTGGGGGTTTTTGGGGAAAGTTTATGGGAGAAAAAATGTTGGCAATAGCCTCTACTTGAAGAATATGCACTAGTTTTTTATCATTATAACGGAGAATTTTTCGAGAAAACTCGAAACATTTGTTTGAAACCCCCCCCCCCCATCAATGGGCCCCAAGGGGCTGTCGGGAGCTTTTGAAAGTATCAAAAATGAAAAATTTTGGGTTAATTTCCTGTCCGGCTTTGTTGTTTCAAATCATTTGGTTCAGTATTTTTCGAGAAAAATGCCTGATCCGGGTGGTTGGTCTGGTACACCCTGTATATTGTTCCATATTTTGATAATTATTCGTAAATTTATGTTCAAAAATTCATTGTTCCGAATCATTGTGCGCCTCTGCCCCAGCTAGCGCAAGGCGTGCTGCCTGCGATATAGATACACTAAACTCATGAATAGGGGCTTAAAAAAGTAAGACTGTTCCGGGGATGAGTTTTGCCCTCGGTAGATTTACGGCTCTTCCCGTGGCAACGTGAATTGATGCTTGAACTTTGTTTCATTACATGTTAACCCACAGGATGTCGGTTCCGCTAAACTTTGCTTACACCCCTCCAACGTAACCCCTCCCCCTCCGAAAGTGTATTTCAAAGATCAAAAACATGGGTGCAGAAATGTCATTCTAAAAAACAAACAGACAAAAACTTGTGAAAAAACTTTCTCATCAGGTGCTGTCGCTCCTAAAATTGATAAAAAATACTGGAAAAAAACAAAACAAAAAAAACAAACAAATAAACTAACAAACAAACAAACAAACAAACAAGCAAAAAAACCAAAAATTGTGAAAAAACTTTCTCATCAGGTGCTGTCGCTCCAAAAACTGATAAAAAACAAACAAACAAAAAAAACCAAACAAAGATAAATAAATCGGATCAGGTGCTGTCGGATTATTTCAAAAGCTAGCAAATAAAAGGAAAGAGGAAAAAGTTTAAAAAGATAAATAAATTAGATCAGGTGCTGTCGGTTTGTTTTGAAAGTTCAAGATGCAAGTCAAAGATGAGCGACAGTCTGGGGACCAATAAACCTTACCATTCCGTTTCTACATCATCTTCCAAATGTCAAACGTGTTTAATTTATTGGTCCCCAGACTGTCGCTCATCTTTGACTTGCATCTTGAACTTTCAAAACAAACCGACAGCACCTGATCTAATTTATTTATCTTTTTAAACTTTTTCCTCTTTCCTTTTATTTGCTAGCTTTTGAAATAATCCGACAGCACCTGATCCGATTTATTTATCTTTGTTTGGTTTTTTTTGTTTGTTTGTTTTTTATCAGTTTTTGGAGCGACAGCACCTGATGAGAAAGTTTTTTCACAATTTTTGGTTTTTTTGCTTGTTTGTTTGTTTGTTTGTTTGTTAGTTTATTTGTTTGTTTTTTTTGTTTTGTTTTATTCCAGTATTTTTTATCAATTTTAGGAGCGACAGCACCTGATGAGAAAGTTTTTTCACAAGTTTTTGTCTGTTTGTTTGTTTTTTTATTTGTTTGTTTATTTTTTATTTGTTTTGTTTTTTTGTTTTTCGTTTTGCTTCTTCGTTTGTTTGTTTGTTTGTTCGCTTTTCCAATTTCTTTTCCTATCGTCATGTTATGAACTTTTGGTTTTTACTTTTATTTTATTAATCTATTTGTCTAGTTTTGGAATTTAATTTCCATTTTTATTAATTTTTTAATCCTCTAATAAAAGTAATTATGGTATAGTGATGTTCGAGTCCGGAAAATTTTTCAAATAGTATCACGCCAGAAGATTTTCTACAATGGAACCGAATTACTGGTTGCGAGAAACCATCAAATTTAGATACTGATTGATTCGGTTTCACATGTTGGAATGGTGAGGGATGCGCGGATTTGATGGGCCCACCTCAATCGGCCCGCTAGAAGTTGGAAGAAGAACGGAGAGTTGGAGAGTGAGCTGTGAGCAAAGCGAGGAGTGAGGAAGGGGGAAGGATGGTCAGTGAGTCAGTGAGTCGAGGAGTGGGGATGGACAGTCGGGAGTGGGGAAGCCGTGCAACGCGATCTCGGCGTTGCACGGCAAACTCACCGAAGGACTGAACTCGACAAACTGATGAAACGTAAAAACTAAAACCTCGATAACTTTCAAATTTCTGGACCAAATCTTTCCAAATTTTTGGCAGTTCATCCTAAGGTAGTGACAAACGTTTCTGCAAAGTTTCGTGAAAATCGATTGATATTTACTACCACTTTTCGCGTGAACAAACTGAGAGCGTCGAGCGTCACATACATACATACATACGGACAGCGACGATAGCATAAGGTGCTTGCGCTACGCGACAGCACCTAAAAACGAGGAGAATTAAGGGGTGTCTCCACCTGCGAATTTAAAAGTGCGCGAATAAACTGATTGAGCCAATGAGCTTCTTTGTTGTCGATACATCGGACTCGACCTATCGACTTCAAGGCAGCTCATTGGGTCAATCAGTTTATTCGCGCTTTTAAATTCGCAGGTGGAGACACCCCTTTAGTCGACGGAAACTAGAGGAGTTGATTTAACTAACCATTTGTTTTCTCATCAACTCAAAAACCAATGGCGCAAGACCGTTCCCCCCTCACTATTGTTTGTTTATGCGGCTTTTCTCAACGCAGGAGATCTTTTGGTGGGGGGGGGAGGGGGTTTTGTTATTTTCAGAGAACTCAAAAAACCTTAAATGCAAGTATCAAGGTTGAAGATTTTTTAACCCCCCCCCCCCACCAACTCCCTCGAACTTGTTTCGGGAAGTTATGAGGACAGGAATGGTTTTCTGGTTGCACTAGTTTTATTCATATGAGCTCGCTTCTCATTAGAACAGTCTTATACGGAGTTTGGAAAAATCAAAAATATCTGGATGGCAAAAACGTTTCAAAATCACGAAAAATTGTTGTAAATGTTTGAGAAAATGGAAAATGGTATACATGACTGATCTTGTTCTTATAATCGTGAGACATTGTGTAGGGCTGTGTATGTTCTTTACCTCAAATATTCCTCGATCGCGCTTTATTTAACCCTATACTGCATTATGTATCACTGGTTACTCATTATGTAAAAAGTCCTATATCAGACATTGTAATGTATATTTTGACATATTTTAAATTGTATCACCAGTGTCACATTATAAAAAAACATAAAAACGGGCTCAAACATTTTCCAAAATACTACCGGCACTCATTATAATTGATTTAATAATAGAAATCATGGCGGGGTAATTTGCCCCCGCATCTAATGCAACCCAATTTCATCATTTTTACCAAGCTTTTTGCATTTGCTTTTTGAAAAATCCAATCGAAGTAAAACATTATTATTTCTTTGAACATTTTGAATTTTTTTTTCTTTTCTCACCATTTCTTATGGTGTTAAAGCACGTGTAAAAAACGAGTAAAAAATAGAAAAATTAGAATTTTTACCGAAAAACTGTGCAATTATTGTCTTTGCTATTTTCCCCATATATTTGACTACCCAGTGCATTGAAAAATCCATTTTCAGCTGGAAAAAAAAAAAAACAAACAAAAAATGGGTTAGGGATTCTGAAACCATTCATATACCTTTAATTCGCATTATTTTGGTTCCTCCACGACCAGCCATAGCCAGTCAACCGCAATCCAGCGTAACTTCATGAACAGATTGTATCCTTACTTGTACACTTTAAGTATCTTTCTAAGTTCTACGTTACAGGTAATCCAGTTTTTGTTGTAAAGTCTATAAAAGGAGTCGGCCGAGTCACTCAAAATTATACCGCCGCCCTTTTCTAATCTGCTGAGTCGGTTTTGGGGGGAGGGAAAAGAGGGAAGGGGAGGGGGAGGGGGAGGGAGGAGGGAGGACTTAGCCCGCGGCAAACTTTTTACTTCCTACCGCGCGACTAACTTCACCTCAAGTCGCGGTGCTGCCGACTTGGGGACGACAAAGTTGTACTTTTTGTATTCATTACAAGATGGAACAGCGTGTGGTTGCTTATCTCTTGAGTTGGCATCAACGCTTCTCGCTGACTTGACTCTCAGTCATTCACAGCTATAAACACGTTCAGGGTTGCCGTCTAAGGTGAATCCGATGAAATTACGCAATGAGGCTCTCGCAAACTTTTGCTTTAAGCAAGTAAATAGTCCATACTGATGTAAAGACCAGCGAAAATCACAAAAATCACACGAACAAAGTCTAAAATTCAGTAGTAAACTCGCACGGAAAAAAACTACGGTGAAAATAACCATATGGATACCTGATTTTGGCACCTGCTAGATGTTTCGGTAATGTTAATCAGAAGTGCACTATGTTTCGACTAGGTACTAGGTGATGTTACCTGATTGCATGTCGAATTTACTCAAAGTATCGGTAAATGTACCATACTTCTGGTCAAGTTTACCATAACATTTAGCAGGTGCCAAAATCAGGTATCCGTATGGTTATTTTCACTAATCTTTTTTTCCGTGCGCTTAACTGCTATGATGGCAAGATTTTAATGGAGCTCTTGCACGGTTTTGCTGTAGGCAAATGGAGTATCAATTCAAATGTGAAATGCTACGAAAACAACGATGAGACCATTAAAAAAGTCTAAAACTCACTCCTCGCAGAGAAAACTTAACTTGAAAGTTTGGGTGACCACCCTTGCATGTATGCACCAGCCTCGGATTTGGACCCCAAGCAAAAGAACATAACCCACGAATTTGAACAATGAGATTAATGAATTCGCTTTCAAAAAGTAAATTTGAAGGAATTAAAGATCTATTGATACGTATTTTGTCACTAGGAGCACGGTGATAACTACAGAAAAGTTCTACGTTGCGTAAAAAATGAGGAAGACGGAACTTAATTTCATGTCCTGTTCTTTTGTTTGGGGTCCGAATCCAAGGTTGGTGCATACATGAAATGGGTGGTCACCCAAAATTAAGTTAAGTTTTCTCTGCAAGGAGCGAGTTCTAGGCTTTTTTAATGGTCTCGTCGTTATTTTCGCAGCATTATACATCAGAATCGATAGGCCATTTGTCTACAGCAAAACCTTGCAAGAGCTCCATTGCCGAGAGACGCAGGTATCATGTGAGATTCCTGTCTATTAGGTCACTTTCTCTATGAAAACTCAGAGGTATATCTCAGTTTACATGAGAATCTCCCATGATACCTGCATCTCTCCGCCATTAAGCCCGATTCTAATTGTGAATTTCGTAACGGACCTGTAATGACCATTTTCACCAGGGGATCTTCCCGCAAACGCTCTAGTATACATATAGCTTTATTCTCTAATTTTTTAGCTAAAAGAATATGAAGGAGGAAAAAAAACCTGGTCAAATTTAAATTGTTTGGTGGCAAACCTCTAAGGTACTGCCACTTTTATAAACGAAACTAGGTCAGTTAAAAATCACGAAAAATTGAGATCATTGAACACTACAAAATTTAACTCACAAGTTCAATTACTTAATGCGTTTTTTTAAATTTTCAAAAGGATTGTCATGCAGCAAGTCTAAATAGTAGAGCCTTACTTAAAATGTCAGCTTCCTCTCTGCTGGAAAAAAAGATTAACCGTAGAGTTGTAGACAAATTATATATGAGACTCTTGACTCTTCCATTTTGACTCGTTTCTTGATAGTTCATGATACTTTCCATGAATTCAGTTTGAATGCATGTATTGATTTTATGAGTCAATTTCAAAACTTTGTGGTGCTTTAAACCTTAATTTCAAACACTTTTATCCTGAAAAAAATTGCTGAATTTAACTATTTTTTCGTTAATAGTATGGACAGTGGACAACACTTAAAAACTGTTAGTTTGACAGTTTAAAATAGTTATATCGTTTCATATCGTAAAATAGTTATATTGCTGAATTTAACTATTTTTTCGTTAAAAGTATGGATAGTGGACACCACTTAAAAACTGTTAGTTCGACCGTTTAAAATAGTTATATTACTTCCGTTCCGTTTTAATTTAACTAATTTAAACTGTCAAACTAACATTTCTTAAGGGGTGTCCATAGTCCATACGTTTAACGAAAACAGAGTTGAATTCAGCACTTTTTCTGCAGTGTACATAAAACTGACCCTCTCAACTGTCCAAAGAAAAGTCTGCTGATTACCCCATTTGGAATTTCTATTGAGTTCACGCCAAACAGCGGCAACCCTGTATACATTACAGTTTTGGTTTCTCACCCGCTCATCATGAGTGGCAGTGGCCTTCGCATAATTCACGAATGTACCTTCCACTGTATCCACTCACCTTTTCGCTTGAATCTCTCCTCTTCCCAGATAAAAATTATAAATTCAGAGACGAACATTTTACTCTCAGTTTTCAGCCTTGCCCGCGTAGTAAATACTGAACTTTTTAAACAATCGTAAAAATGAGAGGGTGGGTCGACACGAACCCACCAGCCTCAAGTTTTAGTTGTTGTTTTCAAACAAGTCAAAATAAGTTTGTCTTTTTTTTTCTTTCAGTCTTTGTGCACGCTCGTTTACGTACTCTTGAAAATCGTGCTTAGGCCTAGTCTACACGCGTGAATGGCCTGTTGTTGAAAAGTGCTAGAAATTCGGATGAGCTAATTTGATGATGGCTCAAACGAGGTATAGGGGGTGTTTAAATGGACTAATTAGCGGCTGTTTCAGTGTTTTATAGACCACTGTGCGCATCTAGCTATACATTTATCTAGAGTGGCGGTTTAATGGGTAACCTGCGTGACCACCTTGGAGGAATTTTAGGTTAGGTTTAACCGAGTAATGGAGCTGTTGCAAACTTTTGCTACAGGCTTATTAATAGTTGATTATGGGGTAATACCCTGTAAAAATAACGATTAGCGCACTAAAAAATCACGAAATCCACTCATAAACTCACAAAATGCTTTTATACGCGAGACCGTAATGGCGGCCGAGGCCGCGGTTTTCTTATGGCAATTGTGTGCTTCTTCTTCTTCTTGTGTGGTGTTGCGAGACTACCTCCTGTAGATGGCGCTGATTGAAGATAGGGAAACCCAATGCAAACCGCGGCCCCCGGCCGCCATTACGGTCTCGCGTTTAAAAGCATTTTGTTAGTTTAGGAGTGGATTTCGTGATTTTTTAGTGCGCTAATCGTTATTTTTACAGGGTATTACCCCCTCATTAACTATTAAGAAGCCTGTAGCAAAAGTTTGCAACAGCTCCATTTTTCCATTTGCTTCCATGTATTTTGGTGCGGAGCGACGGAAAGGGGATCGGAGCATGCTTTGGTCCACTTTGCGTCGCGCCGCACCAAAATACATGCGTCACGGGTACTATCGACGAATGAAAGATTGTCGCGAGAGTTTTACGAACTAAGTTTCGCCCTCAAGGTTCTGGTTCGGCCACTCTTCATACTCCTCACACCTTGCAGGTGAGAGGCCAGTGCGGGTGGGGTGGGAATGCAGTTGCAGATCAGTCCCACACTCACGCCCATAGCTGATTATGTGTGAAAATCTTGCGACAATCTTTAATTCGTCGTTAGTACATGTCTGGTCTGGGCACACTTTTCTCATATAAAACAATATGCATATCATATTTTCATTTTCTCCTTAAGATTCTATGTTATGCAGATGTACAGTGAGATGTACACCATAGGTATGGAAGGGTTAAACTTTATCAAATCTAGAAAAAAAAAATTGCACTCGCTCGCCCACAAACTCTCCAGATTCTATACAAATCTGCATGGTTCGGGTCACGACTCCTGCAGTTGAGTTGAGTTCTCTCGCTATGGCCGGGGTCTAGCAACAAGTATAACGAGGTCAATATTTTAATAATCAGATGCAAATTGAGAGTACAGACCCACAGCCTCAAGGAATTTGCACAGCTGTTTAAGAAAATATCTCGGTGAAAGATGGAGAAAGATGTAATAGTGGTAGGATGTTTGCAATTGAGGAGTGGTGGTGGCATGGGGAGGAGGGGGAGGGGGGGGGGGGGGGTAAGAGAAGTGAATTCCTCGCGAATGTCTGTTCAATTAAATGCCGACGAAAAGCGATGCTGTTTTCGCACGCGTTGAATGAGTCGCTCTCATTGAAGCCGCGAGTAAGTAATGAGAAATTTGATAATGGCTATACGATGTTAAATTGCCATGAATATTCAGCCCCGGTTGCCATGGGAAACACACGCTCGCCGCCAGTATCGTGCGCAGTGTTGCCAGATTGGGGTGAAAAAGCCGTACGCTTTACATTGATTTAAATGGGGACGATACGGCTTTTTAACCTCGATCTGGCAACACTGATCGTGCGCCGTTTACCCCGCACTCCCCCGCTCCGCCCCTCCCCGCCCGGCAAGCAGGCAAGGAAGCAGGATGAATCCTTGTCTAAATAAAACGGTTTCTTTTTGAAATATGACGCACTTGTGAAACGGAAGAAACATGTGAGAGGTATCGTGGTGACTCGTGAAATTAATCGATCATCATTTCGTCTCCCGCGTTTATAGAACTCGTTGTACGTGGGTCAACTTATTGATTATTATTTTGAGGTTTAATGGAAACGTTTAATAATCGAGTTATAATCAGTTTTGAAAGAATATCATAGCGTTGCTCTGATCGAGATCATTGCGCATTTCTTGTACAATTACCTTTCCTTTTACAATTTTCGACCAAGATAGTATCACTCAGAGACAGTCTAACCGACCGCTTTATCGATGAAGTAAAATGCCCGATCGGCCCCAAGGCCCAGAGCCACATAACACACTTTATTTTTTCGAGAAAAATATAGCCCGAAGGCATAGTTTTGGCAACGCTAGACAGGTATCACTAGGCACCGCACCGACACTTTAGACAAAAATGGGTGCAAGGGGCAAACAGAGGGGATGAGAGAGATGGAAGAAGTATGAAAGGGGGAGAGGGAAGGAGATCGGGCCCAAGAGAGAGAGAGAGAGAGAGAGAGAGAGAGAGAGAGAGAGAGAGAGAGAGAGAGAGAGAGAGAGAAAGGGGGAGAGAGGGAGAGAGTTTGCTGATCAGAAATCGGGTTCGCGGTCCCAACGAAAGTTGGACGAGAGTGTAAACAGAACAGAGCGCTCAGCTCCGCTCAGTCTGATTAAATTTTAATAAGATCACGAATTTCGAAACGCCGAACGCCGAAGAGAGAGGTCCGCTAAGAGAGCAGCGGGTTTTCGCAAAAGTTAAAGCCGCGAGTCCAATTCTGCAAACTCGAAAACTTTTTTTCCCCCCTTTTTTTTCTCCTTTTCTCGAGCAAGCAGCAACTTCTCTAGCTTAATTTTTTCTCTTCCGGCCAAACCCTCCAAGGTGGATTAAAGTATTAATTCAATATTTCCCAAGTTGGTATATACGCTGTTTGCTTGTCATGTATCGTTCATCGTTTGAAAATTAACAAGAATTGGATCTTGAGGCTCTTGAGGCCATTGCGAGGCACATCTCTGCCAACAGATATGAGGCATTTGAGGCACTAAATGTATAAATTCCCATCCTAAATTCCCGTTAATTGAAGGGTTGAATTCAATCGTAAAACAGCATCATGACTCGTTTTTTGTATTAAAAAAAAAAAAAAAAAAAAACACACTTTTTCATTCGAAGATTTTTTTTTTCTTAGGTCTCAATAGTCTTTAGACGATGTTTGCAAAAATGGCTCCATTACTGCAGCAGTCTTTATCCGGAAGGCCTATAAAATGATTCTTCAGCGCTTAGTGCCGATTTTTGCCACCAGAGCGCTACCGTTCAATTGAAGTCAAATTACAGGCCGAAGGTAATTTCGAAATAGATTCTTGTATCGAGATGCAATATTTCATTTTTGGTA
This sequence comes from Trialeurodes vaporariorum, assembly GCA_011764245.1. Lineage (NCBI taxonomy): Eukaryota > Metazoa > Arthropoda > Insecta > Hemiptera > Aleyrodidae > Trialeurodes > Trialeurodes vaporariorum. The sequence continues at coordinate 11,238,565 of VMOF01000001.1, read as the reverse complement.
CTTTCAGCCTTATTTTTAAAAATATCGACGAGATATTTTGCAGAGACATTCTTCAGATGATTATCCAGTAACTGACACTCCGTTTTTCAAATATAAATGACATTCGGCCTGCAATTTGACATTAATCGAACGGTAGTGCTTTGGTGGAGGCAGAAATCGGCACTAAACGCTGAAGAATCACCATAAGATAGCTCATACACTGCAGTAGCAGTATAGTTCCTATAGTTCCTATATCACTTGACTGGTAACTTTTGATGTAGTTTTCGAATGGATAATTTTTGATATAATGATTTAAAATTAAGAATCTGTATCACCTCTTCATGTAAGTTTTAGCCTTGAGCATATGAATTGATGACAGGTTTAGACCCATATTTTTTTCACCTACTTACTCGTTTATCTTTCCATTATCCTCTCCTCTTTTTTTATTTTTTAAAAAACACACGAAACACGTTCAAAAACTCGTCAATTTTAGACAAATTATTATTCTATCGGCAGACGTGTCTTATTCAAAGACAAAATATTTGACCCACAACGTTTCATTTTCAATCCAACTCAAATTATTCGTCTTTATTTTTTCGAGATGACAAGGTTTATAAAAGTCGAATATTCTCGAGTAGAAAAACGTTGTCACAGAACTAAGATACGAATTATTACATTGTGTTTTTCTCATGACGTAATTATCCATTATAACCTTTTTTCCGGTGGAGATCAGAGCTCAGAAGGGAAAACTCTTTAAAAAAGTTTGATAAGAGAATTTTGTCACAAATCGTGTCGTAAGTGAATGAAACTTTAGGGTTCCTGGACAAGAATCCGCTGCAGTTTAAGAGGGGAAGGGGGCGAGCGTTTAAAGTGTTAACGGACTCTACAGTTCGCTTCATTTTATTCGGTATGGCAGTTTCTGCGGGGCTCAAAATTCATTTCAAAGGCCGAAAAAACATCCAAGCGTGCGTGAAAAATCGAAAGCTCAGGAACATAGGATTCAAGGAGCGATAAAAACAAGATCGTAAAATTGAAAGTTGTTAAAGAAACCGAAAAGTTTTGAAGTAAATAATTTCAGGAGTGGAATGTAGGAGCTCTTTTTGAATGGTCTCAAAAATGGGGCACGAACTCCACTCTTGGAATGGCGCGGATGACAATAAAAAAAGTATAAGAGTTTCCAGAGCTGAGCTGTGCATTAAACTTCGGTTCGCTTCTTTAAAGAGAGAGTGAGAAAGAGAGAAAGAGGGAGAGAGAGAGAGAGAGAGTGAGAGAAAGAGGATGAGAGAGAGAGTGAGAGAGTTAGAGAGAGAGAGAGAGAGAGAGAGAGGGAGAGAGTGGAAGAGAGAGAGAAAGAGGATGAGAGAGTATGAGAGAGAGAGAGAGAGGGATATATAGATAGAGAGAGGAAGAGAGAGAGGGATATGGAGATAGAGAGAGAGAGAGAGACAGAGGAGAGAGAGGATGAGAGAGATGAAGAGAGAAAAAGGGTGAGATAGTGTGTGTGTGAGAGAGAGAGAGAGAGAAAGAGAGAGAGAGAGAGAGAGAGTGAGAGAGAGAGAGGTGCACTTCTTGGCTGGCTCAGCGCAAGATCTGTTGGAATGAGCAAAATGTATTAAAAAAGGAGGTAAGGACATGAATCTTTTGAGAGGTTTTTCTTGAATAAAAGCTAGATTCAATGCGGATTCACTGGTTCTCAACTTTCAAGGAGGACAGGTCGTATTATTATTATTTCTAATTTAATCCACGCCTCGTTTATTTTCCCGCGCTCTTTTCCCTCAGTATGATGGGCGCTCAAAAGAATGGAGAAACTTAAACACGCGTTAAGATAAAATGAAGTAGCTCGTTTGTAATTATATTATTTTATTATCTATACTACCTCTGTTCTTCAAAAATGTTTCGGTCCAGAAATAAGTTCAACCCTTTGAAAAGTACCCTGGTCTTTTTTTTTCTATCCGCAATAGGTCGCTTACACCTTGAAATTTAGGTTACAAGACTTTTCGACCATAGTTTTTTTGTCCTCTTTTTTTTGGGTTAATTCTTTTTTTACTCGTCCACAGCGACATAGTCCTTGATAATTCGTCTTATCCATTCTCTTCCTGTAGAGCAATTGGTTCACTCATCATATTTATCCTCGACTGAAACGTCCATGAGTCACCTCTAAAGATGACCCTTTCCCGCACTCAAGACCGCGTAATACAAATTTCATATACACTTGCTACTTCCGGGTCACCCTTGACGTCGCTTAATACAAACCTATCGTGGCACGCTTTACTAACATATAAATTTTATCAAAGTTCCCCTGCTTGTTTTTTTACGTCTGTTTTTATTTTTGTAAAAAATACAGAAAAATGATAGAATAAGTAAATAAATAATAACAAGCAATTACTCTTTAAAAGCTCCCATGATCGTGACCAAAAAAAATCTGGTCGGGATTTAGTTGAAAACGAAAATATGCTATGACGCTATCGCACTTTTAAAGGTTTGACTTCCTAGATTCAAGCCTCGTCATTCCATTTTCGATCCGTTTTCTTCTCGAATCTCACTCATTTTTAATGTCATTCAATTCACGGAAGTCCCATTAAAGCACCATATTTCGCCCTACTTTTGTTTATCGTTCAAAAAATAAAATTTACTTCGTGGGTGTCATAAAACTGTGTATACGTGACCTCAAACGCGTTAGTATCTCAAATGTAAGAGATTCTCCTCGGTAAATGCTTCTACCGAGAATGGTCTGTTTTTGAAAGTAACTTTAGTATACAGTATTCTTCTTCCCCACCCGGCTTCACTTGCGATCGATTCCTTCAAATGGCACGCTTATCTCTGAGACAGCCTAACGATGGCCCTTGTTCACAGATCGCTGGAAATAGGACAAGACAGAGCTGTCATTGAAGGTGATTATTCAGCGTTGAGTGCCGATTTTTGCCACCAGAGTGCTACCATTCAATTAATGTCAAATTACAAACCGAAATAAGTAATTTATACTTAAAAAAAAAAAAAAAAAAAAAAAAAAAAAAAAAAAAACGGAAAATCAGTTATTGGATAATCATTTGAAGAACATTTCTGCAAAATATCTCGTCAATAATTTCAAAAATAAAGCTGAAAGTACCAAAAAAAAATGAAATAATATCACATTTCGATACAAGAATCGATTTGTGATATTCATTTTTTTGTAGGTACTTTCAAGTTTCAGCCTTTTATTTGAAGTAATTGGCGAGATATTTTGCAGGGACATTTTTCAGATGATTATCTGCAGTAACTGGCTTTCCGTTTTTTTAAATATACATTTTTTTTCGGTCTGCAATTTTACATTAGAATGGTAGCGCTCTGGTGGGAAAAATCGGCACTAAACGCTGAAAAATCACCCTAAAGTGGCTCCGTTACACTGTGTAGTGAGATTTTAATTCACCAGATAGCGATAGTTTTTTCTTTGGGATGGTTTGACTTTGGTGAAATTTTAATTGAACAACCAACAATTAAAAAAATTCCAATCCACGGAACATGCGTAATTTTTTATACGATTTTTTAAGTCTAATCCCAAAAGTTTGATTACGATGTGAACTATTTGTGATTGAAAAATATGGCGGCTGCACTCAAGGCTTTATTAAATAATTAATGAAAATTTACCTGTACGAGCATGCGACCAATTGACAAATAAATTCATCCAGACGTTTCGAGTGGCATGGCACTCATCTTTAGTGGAGAAATAAACGAAACTTAATCTAAATCGACGAAAACTTAAAACGAACAGCAATAAAATACGACATTTTAAAACTTAATACGAGAAAACGCGAAATAAAGAACAATAACCAGATTCCGTGAGCTCGGCCGATAAATTAATTAATTAATTAACGTAGGATCATCAACCTGGTCTATATAGGCTTTGCTATCAATTTGGGTTCATATGCGACCAAAGCTTTTTCAATTCGCAACGAATTTTGTTGAAACTAAGCCCAAAAAAGTATGCTCCTCCCACTTGCTTGAAGCTGTCGATTTTCTGTCTTAGAAATAAATACGTGAGTCATTTCAATTCAATATCTATAAGAAAGTCAACAGTCCCGTTTTCTAGAGGCCATTAAAATCTCATTTTGACGGAGAGTGGAACCATATTAAAAGCACTGATTATTTTGAGGTTCAGTCGAGGATAGATTCTTTTCCAAAGAGTAATCTGCAGAGATTATATAAATGGTGGTCTGGCAAATTTTTGCTACAGGGGATTGCATATAGTTGATTATCATTAAAAATTACGATGAGTACACTAGAAACTCACGAAATTCTTTCTAATAATCTGGCTTATTGGCGGAGAGACGTAGGTATTATGGAAGATTCCTATCTAAATTGAGACACATCTCTGTGTTTCTGTAGAGAAAGTGACAACTTAGACAGGAATCTCCCGTGTTACCTTCGTTGAAGCGCTTGTCGTAATAGCAGTTGTATCAGTTATGTGAGTTTATTACTGAATTTCAGACTTTCTAAGTGTGATTTTCGTGATTTCCGCTTGTCTCTACATCAGATTGGACTATATTTATTTGCTTATAGCAAAAGTTTGCAAGAGCCCCATTTCAACTGAATCAATTACAATTTTTGATTCAAGGGAAAAAATATGAAGCAAACAACCCAGAATCCAGTGGCGTAGCGTGCAATTTGGCAACGTTGCAGTTCGTTCATTTAAATTCGTGAAAAATATCGAACTATTGGGTGTTCGGTGAACTACTTACTAAATTTTAGACTGTATGAGTGGGATTTTCCTGATTTTCGCTGGTTTGTACGTCAGATTGGACCATTTATTTGCTCACGGTAAAAGTTTAGCCCCAGCCCCATTACTTCGCAAGTTTCCACTGATTACGACGCAGCGCTGGCGCAACCAGGATCTCTTCCATCTCTCTCATTTCCCATTTGAATGTAAAAGTAGGAAAAGGACAGAAAGAGGGGGTTTTATCCCCTTGTCCATCCTTGTCTAATATAAGTTTTTTAACGGAGAAAAGAGAGAGATGAAGAAACTCTCGGTGCGCTACTGCGACGCAGAGTAAAAGCTCGGAAGAAACGCACTATAGCTGTCTCTTTTTTGTTGAGCTAGACTTTTTCCGTAGTTTCAAATTGAGGCAACGTCTTTTAATTTTTCAAAGCTATATACGGCGAAGAACAAAATTAACGAGGAAATGATTGGGTTTTTTTTCTTTCTTTTTTTCCCCTTTAAATTTCTTCACCGTTCTCTTTTGAAATCTCTTTTATCAGAAGGACACGCCTCGAGTCAAACAGGGGTTTTTTTTCCCCGCTCTCAATTCTTCACGTCCCTTTTGTACAAGTCGCGACGCATTCCTCCGCCCTGTGTCCCTTTCCGTAGCCTCTGCATCGCTTGACAGATATCCCGCTGACATCTTTAAACTTCCGTATTCATGAGAAAAAGGAATTTAAGTCTCACGGAAGAATTTCCACCATTTTTCGTGTGGTATATAAGGATGACAATGAGAAAGAGGGAAAAGGGATGGACACGTGGCGAACTGGCGATATCATTGCTGTCATGAGCGGAACAGAGTTGCCAAACCGGAATTCAAACAAGCACAAAATCGAACAATTTCTCACAATGGGGTCGTTGAACAATTTTGCTATAAGCGATTTAAGGGTTTGATTCTAAGCAGTGGCGAAGCGTGCAATTTGGAAACGTTGCAGTTTGGCCATTTAGACCCATGAAAAAGATCCAACTCTTGGGTGTTCGGAGAACACCTTCACGTTCTACGTTTTACATGGTTTTAAATGGGTACAATATAATGTTGCCAAATTGCACCTTACGCCACTGATTTTGAGGTCAAAACGTAAAGAAATAACACAATGGTATCACTGAAAAATAGTAAAACTCACTCCTAAACTCATCAAATGCGCGAACGTAATGACAGCGTTGAGCACTGATGATGATAGGAGATTCCTATCTTAATTTTGTCACACTCTCTCTCTCTCTCTCTCTCTCTCTCTCTCTCTCTCTCTCCCTCTCTTTCTCTCTTCTCTCTCTCTCTCTCTCTCTCTCTCTCTCTCTCGCTCTTCTCTCTCTATCCTTCTATCTCACTATCCCTCTCCCTCCTCCCTTCACCATTTCTTTCTCTATTTCCGTAACTCTTCATTTTTATTTCTATTTATTAAGCGTGCCGTATATATACGGTGCGCTTCTTGTTTTCATTTTCATATCTAATATATAAGTCCAATGCCTTGCTTATGGCAAAACCTTTGGCGGGAAGGTTTGAAAAATTAAAAACGTATTTTCTTAAAACTGGTTTCATTAATCGTTAATTTATTGCTGCAATCCAGGAGGCCTCGGCGTCTATTTTCTTAAAATTGTAAAAGTTTTGGTATTCCTTTTAAATTTTCAATAAGTTATTAAGCGTCAAAGTCAAATTTCCTTTAAACGAGAATTCCATACAGGTCCAGCAACCTAAGTCATTTGTGCAACCTATGAGTCGAAGTTCCAAGGCAGGAGGGGGGGGAAACATCCTTCACAGAAACCCTCTTTGCCCCTCGCCTTTGGGCTCCCCCGGGTCTCAAGATTTCTTCACGGTGCATTAAGCGTTCAGGACAGGCATCGAAAAAAGTGTCAAAATCTGTTTGACGAGGGTACATCGATAAGAAGCGACGAGGTATTGATGAAGAGCGGGAGGGGTATAAAAAGAGAGAGGCTCATTCATATCCTTAAGTAGACCTTTTTAGTGATGACGTCACGATCAGAATTAGTTCCAAACAAATGCGCTATCTCGCTCACTCTCGTGGATTTACCAGATCCAAATTTCGAACGCAAATTCATGCCAGTTAACCAACATTTTCTAAAATTTTTATTGCACCATTAGATTCCACTTGCCTTAAAGTATCTTTTCACTGTAACATAATTCCTAAAAGATCACAAGCGAATTTACAATCACAGTTATACCGAAAGACGTTCTACGTTTTGTCCTTGTCTTACTCACGGTCTCTTATGGTAGTATCACCGGCATGACACTCAATCATTCTAACTTCTCTTCGTATCGAAGCTATTGTTCGAGGTACAACACATGCCGTGATGGTGCTGATGAGCCTATATCCTAGAATTTTGTGCTCTTAAGAAACTGTGAGTGTGACAAGGACAAAACATAGGACTTTCTTCGATATAACTGCGATTGTGCATTGATGCGCGATGTTTCAGAAAGTTTGTGTAGCGTTCTCATATTTTATCACTGAGAAAAAAGTGGGTGTTCAAACTGTAAGAATAGAACCATAGATGTATTTCGCCTTATTTCAATCATAAGACCTATCGTTGGTGTAGTCAGCGCGCTTGAATCTACACGAATTTCGATTGTCTCTATGGAATTTCGATTATTCCTATGGGAAATAAAGCGCGGGAAATATATCCAATCGGAAAGTTTTTTGAAACAATCGGAAATTTTTATAAGGGACGTGGAACCCAATGGTGTGATAAACACAACGTGTAAAGAACGTGTTGTTTACTAGCACTTGTATTTGAAAATTTGGACTGTGTTTCGTATGGGAAAACCCACGAGAGCGAGTGAGACGGACCCTTTTGTTTGGAACCAATTTTTTTCATGACGTCACACTAAACGGGTTTTGCATCGAAACTTTTGAAATTCTGGGGGATCGGCAAATTGAAAGCCCCTCAATGAGCGTCGATGGAATCAAGGCCTTTTTGAGGACATTTTTGGCGTTTTGTTGAAAAATAGGTTTTTAAAAATCCAGAACACAGGGAGCCGGGGGGTAAAATTCGCATTAATTGCTCTAAAAAGTGAGAGGGGCTGTCACGTGTCTTCCACCCCCGGACAGCTTCCCCGCTGCGGCTATGGAATTGACTCTGGAAAACTTATTTACCTATCCTAAAAATTCGTTGCGTGTACAAAATTTTTCACTGGAAGCTTCTTCAAATTTTGGAAAATATAGGTCTATATGGAACTTTGCTTTTCCAACACGAAAAAAGATATCGACCGACGGCAACAGAAAAAAAAAAAAAATAATATGAAAAGCGTTATAGTGAATAATGGCCTAGTTTTTAAATGTAAACTTTCGATACTTTTCAAGAAATAAATGGGGAGAGGGGGAATTAAAAAACCACAAAACCCCTTAAACCTCCACACCTACTAATCTATACCCCTAGAATGCTTTATGTGTAAAGGGCACTTGAAATGGTTTGTTCTGTATATTAAAGGATTATTGTTTCATGAATTCGCAAGTGTTCCATTTATGCATATTACGTATCTACATCGTGACAATCGCAATAAGTGCTGACAGCACCTGAAACGGAAAAAAGGATAAAAAAAAACTGTTTATTATTTAGAATCACGGCTTTTCCGAATATGACGCTTTTTGACTTCAAAAGAACGCAACCTCATGTTTGATCCCTGAGCAAGCCGTTTAAAAGGTGGAGGGATTTAGAAATATCTATTGTCTATAGTTTATGTGGGTAAAAAAGATCGAGCCTTATCAAATAATTTTCTCTTTTCAGCTTTCAATGGGTTTGTTGCAAACTTTTGCTACAGTGCTATAGAGTTTTGATTCTGATGTAAAATTGTCTGAAAATTACATTGGCGGCATCAAATAGTCATAAAATCCACTAATAAACCCAAAAAACGCATTATAAAGAAAGCCAAAATTGCAGTCGTAAAGCCGAACAATCTGTGCACGCGCACGACGAACATCAGAGATAGGTGACCCATTCTCCCCTTTTTCGTTAAGGGGGGGGGGGGGAGAAAATATCTCTACAGTCAAACTGTGATTTTAAAAATGTGCATGGTCAAGATGTTGTCTTTTGTGAAGGGGGCGGGGGGGGGAGCAAAATATCAAGAACAGGGTGTTTCAAAACTTGAGTGCCAAACTTATGGAGTGTATTTTTGGGGTCAACATACATACAGGGTGTTTCACGTAACCTGCTCACTACGGTTTTCTTGAACGGGTGACGATAAAAAAATCTGGAAAAATCGGTTTTATAGTAACTCAGACCTGAAGTTTCATTTAAAAATACTGTCACAACCCAAAATTTGGTTTTTGGGGGGTTTTCAGGCGGGGCACCCCCCTAATCTCGAGATTTTCAAATGGCAATCCCTATCTTATGATACCTCATTTGAAAGAGGGTTAAATTCTAAGCATTTTGGCTTAAACCGGAAGTCAATATCTTTTTTCATTTTCGAGGTATCGAAGGTCAAAGTTCGGTTTTGGACCAATTTTCGAAAATTCTTAACTCATACAAAAAAAGTCGTAAAACTAAAAACTGCACATGCGAAATGCTCTACTTGATGAGTACTTTCAAGAGAAAAATACGAATTTACAATCAAATAAACCGGAAGTCGACTTTTAGGCACCTTAACATTTTTGGCGGGAAAACCCCCATTTCTCAAAATTTTCAAATGGCAGCCCCTATCTTTTAATATCTCATTTGAAAAGGCGTAAAAAGTTGTGCATTTTGGCGCAATCAGAAGTCCGATAGCGTTTTTCTAATTCGATATATCGAAAATCGAAGTTCGATTTAGACCATTTTTCGACCCAGTAAAAACTGGATCCTATCGTGTGATACACTATTCAAAAGCACCTAAAAAACCTAGAATTTTAGTGCAACCGGAATTCAATACCTTTTTTCGCGATCGAGATATCGCAAGTCAAAATTTCAGGTAGGCCCTAACCAGTGACTAAACTTTGACTTGCGATATCTCGACCGCGAAAAAAGGTATTGACTTCTGGTTTGCACTAAAATTATTGGTTTTTATGTGCTTTCTAATGATGTACCACACGATAGGATCCATTTTTTACAAGGTCGAAAAATGGTCTAAATCGAACTTCGATTTTCGATATATCGAATTAGAAAAACGATATCGGACTTCTGATTGCGCCAAAATGCACAACTTTTTAAGCCTTTTCGAATGAGATATTAAAAAATAGGGGCTGCCATTTGAAAATTTTGAGAAATGGGGGTTTTCCCGCCAAAAATGTTAAGGTGCCTAAAAGTCGACTTCCGGTTTATTTGATTGTAAATTCGTATTTTTTCTTGAAAGTACTCATCAAGTAGAGCATTTCGCATGTGCAGTTTTTAGTTTTGCGACTTTTTTTGTAGGAGTTAAGAATTTTCGAAAATTGGTCCAAAATCGAACTTTGACCTTCGATACCTCGAAAATGAAAAAAGATATTGACTTCCGGTTTAAGCCAAAATGCTTAGAATTTAACCCTCTTTCAAATGAGGTATCATAAGATAGGGATTGCCATTTGAAAATCTCGAGATTAGGGGGGGTGCCCCGCCTGAAAACCCCCCAAAAACCAAATTTTGGGTTGTGACAGTATTTTTAAATGAAACTTCAGGTCCGAGTTACTGTAAAACCGATTTTTCCAGATTTTTTTATCGTCACCCGTTCAAGAAAACTATAGTGAGCAGGTTACGTGAAACACCCTGTATATATAAGACTTTATTTTCCTACATGAGTATGTGCTGCAAATGTTTCTCTTCTAAGCTAGAGCCCTCCAAAGTGTTGAAAACAAAAAACAAAAAACAAACACACAAAAACAACGCCTTTGACTCATCTCCTTATAGATACATCTGATCTAAATTTATTTTTTTCATAATTTCTCACCAAACAAGCTCAATTGGACAGCACTTGTCACAAAAGAACCGAGTGACATTTTTGATGAAATTGAGTTATTGATTGATAGAGCTAGCAATACTGAATTTCGAAGCAACAAGTGCTTCTTCTGTACAAACAACTATTTCCCGTCAAAATTCCAGGTAAAAGTAAGCTGGTGAGCCTCATTGATGTCATTGTCCATATGATGAAATAAAATGAGAACTTGGTTCCTTGGCTTATTAGGTTAAACCTTAATCCGAGTCACGTAAGGAACCAACTCCGACTCGGTTCCTTTTATAGAATTGGGAACGGAATTAAGTCCGGATTAACGGATTTTAAAATAATCAACAGTGTAAACCAACTCTGCCGTTTGGTTTCTCTTAGAGTTTCGTTTTTCGTGATTATGCCAAAAAAAAGAAGAAAGGAACCAAGTCACTTTAAACGCTAAAAATTAAGTACCTTTCCTACATAGTAAATTCCACTTTTCCGGTGTTGAAATGCAAAAACACAACACGGTAGTTGAATGAAATCAAAACGTAAGTAATTCCAAGTTTTTTGTTTAAATGCTAGCTCTTCAACTTTGGACTCAATTTTCTCGAGATCAGCTCCATGTTGAATGCTGTCTAATTATTATCATTGCTAGCAAAAGCGTTAAAGCTGTTCAGACTTTAGTGGCACGCTTTTCCAACACCTGCGTGTTGGAATTTTTCCTGCTTGTTTATTTTTTTTATCATTTATTTTTTTTCATTCATCTTTACTCAATAATATTTAATTCATTACCTATCCACCATCCATTTATTTACTCACTTAATTAATCATTTACTTATTTAAATAATAGTATTTTTTAAATTTAAATAAGTTGATTTTGTGTATCTTAGTCACCGTTCATGAGAGCCAAGAGGCAGAATGGAAGAGAAGACTGCAATCAGTCTTAATTCTGCCTCTTCGACGCGAATACACATAAGTTGTAAAATATTCAATGCTCAACTCAACTTCAGGTATATAATTTGTATTTGTTTATTTTTTTTCTGTATGTACTTATTCTTTTAAGTATTGTTTTGTATTTGCGTCTTAAATAATCTGCATTCTCTCGCTCTCTCTCTCTCTCTCTCTCTCTCTCTCTCTCTCTCTCTCTCTCTCTCTCTCTCTCTCTCTCTCTCTCTCTCTCTCTCTGTCTCTCTCTCTCTTTCTCTCTCTCTCTCGCTCTCCTCTCTCTCTCTCTCTCTCTCTCTCTCTCTCTCTCTCTCTCTCTCTCTCTCTTTCTCACTCTCTCTCTCCCTCTCCCGCTCTCTCTCCATGCTGAAAAAGAAGATTCAAAGAGTGTATAATTATAGTTACTTGAGAAATGATCCACACGGAAGAAAAAGACTGGTAGAATTTACTATCTGCATAGCTGATTTTGGCGTCTGCTTGCAAGTATGGAAAATTTCACCAGAAAACGATTTCACCATTTTCGATGGTAAATGCAACGTACCGGTAAATTAAGGTAACACATTGGTGAATTTTACCATCGTCTGTTGAAATTCACCGTACTTGATAGCAGACGCCAAAATCAGCTATGCAATTTACCAGTCTCTTTTTTTTTTTTTTTTTTTTTCCGTGTTCATCCGATCAATGGTACCGTGACCCCTGGTGACATCAGTGTCAAAGGAAAGTCAAGACTTAATAATTGGTCACTTCTTGATTGAGTTACGGTATTATTAGATGGGAATCTCCTATTACTAGTTTCCAATGTCTCCATTATGCCAGTGCGTTTAAAAGGATTCCGTGAGTTTTTACTCCTGCCCCTGCTCCACTATGGTCTACACTGAAAAAAAAAAAATCAGCTAAATTTAACTAATTTCAAGTTAAAAGTATGGACACCACTTAAAACTGTTAGTTTGACTATTTGAATTAGTAAAATTAACTCCGTGCCGTGCTAATTAACATGGCACGGAGTTACTTTTACAAATTCAAATATTCAAACTAACAGTTTTAAGTGGTGTCCATACTTTTAAGTTGAAATTAGTTAAATTTAGCTGATTTTTTTTTTTTTTTTTTTTTTTTTTTTTTCAGTATAAGATCAAAAAAAATAAGTGGCCACAAATAAAGAAAGATGTTACTTAACTCTTTCAGACCTGGAGTCCATTCCGATGGAAATTTGAATAACAAGTAGTCTTATGGAAAACAAAAGTATTCCATATGCGCATGAATTTGGATGAGGAAACAGCGCTAAGATCAACACTGTTGCGGTCAAAAGTCCGTTCCTGGAAAAAATGATTTTCAGGTCTGAAAGGGTTGAAAGTGTTCTCTGTGATTAAAATTGGTCTTATAAAATGTTATTAATGATAAATTGATGAAAAATTCAATTTCAAATTTTTGACGATCTCAGATCAAAATTTCCTACAGTATTATATTGGTAAGTCACGACTTCACATATCAGAATCTAATTTTTGCTTTTGGGGATCTGAAAGATCTTTGAACAGGCAAAACTCAAGTGGTCAAGCTCGAAGTAAAATCATGATCAGTGGCGTCGCGTGCAGTTTGGCAACAATGCATTATATCCATTTAAACTCATCTAAAAGATCGATATCAGGGGGTGCACACTGCACAGTGCACAAGGAATATTCGATATATTTAACGAGTTTAAATGGAGCTGTTGCATTGTTGCCAGATGGCACGCGACGCCACTGATCATGATATAAAAATACTCCTAAATTGGCAAGTAATTCAACGAGTTAGTTACCATTCGAAACGTCAGTTCCGCAAATAAACCGGTCTAAATAGACTCGTTTATGTAAAGTAAAAAAAAAATGATAAGAAGTAATGAACTTTTATGGAGGAGGTTTTTCTCTTATCCTTCCGTCTTAAAAGTTCCGCTTCGTCTTTTCGACCTCCATTTTTCGAGCTTCTGAAGAGGTAATGATGAGGGTTGAAAGCGAAATCGTGACTGAAATAAAATGCCTCCGAAAAACGACCAACTCCTTCCTCAGGCTCACGTTCACTGACCCCATAAAACTGAGCTCGATAAAGTTTCAGGAGAGATTCTTTCGGGTTGGATACAGTCTTCTTTTAATTGGATTTCGTTTTTTTATCCCTCATTCGATTCAAGATCAACCCAGCCTCTAGCTTGAATGAGTTTCAAAGTTTTCGCCATTTCTTTGTTTTGTTCGATAAGGAGAGAGGGAGATAGAGAGTGAGGAGAGAGAAAGAGTGTGAGAGTGTGGAGGTGAGAGGGAGAGGGAGAGAGAGTGAAAGAAAAATAAATATTCTGACACATCAAAGCTGGATGAGTCCTTCAATGGGGCAATTGCAAGGGTCTGAGATGTTGCGTTTTTTATAAAGAAAATGAAAGTACTTGATGAGCTGAGTACAAAGATGCCTTCGGTTTCCAATTACGTCCCATTGTTCTGAAGATGCAATTTTGGCCCAAAATACATTGCGTTAAATGGGGATTCCGCGTAGTGACGTCACCACGCCCACCATTTTTTCAAACTTTACGCGTGTGTATCTCTCCAAAACCAGGACACTTAGGAAAAAACCAAAGGCACCATTGTTCTCAGCTCATACAAAACTAATATTTTCTTCTTCAAAAACACACAATTTCAGACCCTTGCAACTGCCCCATTTGTTACGTGCAACTGCCGTGTATCTTTAGTTTTCTGCAAGAAAGAAACAATGGATGTTTTATGACAATTATTTTGAAAGGAATTACATCATCAGAGATCCATGCACAACAGGCTTCTCATGGGCGGATCCAGCAATCTGGCAACTGTGTATTATTTCCATTTGAATGCGTGAGAAACAATCGATTAGTCAAGGGGCCGTGGCTCCCTCGAGAATCGATTCTTCCTCATACGTTCAAATGGGAAGAATACATGGTTGCTACATTGCTGGATCCGCCCTTGAGGCCTCTTCCTCGATACCGTTCCAGTCTTTTTGCTCCGTGTAAATTTACGCAATGACGAACAAACCCAATTATTTGCACTGGAAGTAACACTCTTTCTCACATCTAACTTAATCTGGGGGAACCCCCTATATATTTTCTGGGGGAGACCCCCACACTCCCTTTAATACTCCCGAGGAGTGCCCCAGACCTTCTTTTAATATTCTATGGATGACCCCCAGCCCCATACCTCCCTATAATATTCTGGGGGAGATCCCCAACCCCCTCTTAAGGGGTTTATGTTCAGAAGGCTGGTTGAAGAATGTTTTTGAAAATTATAATCTAAACTCAAACAGCTATTTTTGAAATATTCCAATTTTTCCCTGTGTATACCTATCTTAGTCATTGAAACCTTTTTTAATCCTCTATATTTATCTTGCTTCAAATTTAAAATTTCAAAAAAACAAAAACAAAATGAAACGTCCGTCTGAGAATTATTGAAAGCACCTTCTCTGCGAACTTTGGATGCATATATGGAACATGGATCATTGGTTTAAAAGTTATGATTGGATACAGACAGACAGACAGCTGCGCCAATACTTTCTCAATTTTCAAGTGAATGTGTGAAATTAAAAATCTCACAAAAGATCTCAAAAGATCATATCTTGATGTAATTTTTATTTTAATTTAGCATTTCTAAATCTAACAAAATTTCCACGCACAGATAGGCACTATACGCACAATGGGGCTCTTGCGAACTTCACGAAAGAAAAAACATTCAGTGAATCTCATTCACTCTCAGAATCGAGCTTAATGGCGGTTCGACGCAGGTATCATGGGAGATTCCTAAGTATCTAAATTGAGGCATACCTCTGTTTTTCCAAAGAGAAAGTTGCATATTAGATAGGAATCTCCCGTGATACCTGCGTCGAACCGCCATTACGATCTTGCCATTGAAGTAGTTATACAAGTTTCGCACTAAAGTTTTAAAACTTCTCAGTGTGATTTTTGTGATTTTTGCTGGTTTTTACATCAGAATGGTCCATTCATTTGCTCACAGCAAAAGTTTGCAATAGCCCCATTTTGAAGTGCTATTTCGCATTTATACATTCAGAAACCACAATTTTCTGCCCGCATTTTGATCGTGCGTATAATGCACATCTGCATACTCCGGAAAACGTCGTGAACTAAATAATTCATCAATTCGTTGGTGAGGAGCATGCGAAGCTGGCGCTTTTGATTTCGTCCCCACTTTACAAGATAAATCCGAGTGTCTGTTTTCACCAGGGCTGCCGTTTTGCGTATAATCAATGCTATTTTTAATTCACCGATGATTCCACCGGTTGAGAAAAGATTACACAATTCAGTTCAGTGCATGACTGTAATAAACTAAAATACTCGCATCCGTAATATTTTCTCAAGCGGTGGAGTCGTCGATGACTTTAAAAAACTTGCGGATATTTTAATTAATCAACGGAGTTTCCAACGATTAAGGAAAGATTACAGATCAGAGTATTTTCGTGCATTACAGTCATACACTGAACTGAACTGTGTAATCTTTTCTCAACCGGTGGAATCATCGGTGAATAGAAAAATAGCATTGATTATACGCAAAACGGCAGCCCTGGTTTTCACGAATGAGTCCCAATATTAGGAAAAGTGCGCCTTACAAAATGTTCATTCATTTCTACTCCCGAGAACATTATTCATCCCTTAGCCTCAGTGACCAAATAGATTTATCGCGACTGCAACTCGAATTTTTGCGACGGTGAAAAACTGGTGTTGTCAGATTTGACAGAAGTTTATTAGAACTAAAAAGGTGAAGAAATTTTGCTTGTTTCTGTGAAACATGTAAAAATATGTTTCTGTGAAACCCATTAAAATAAGCGCGCAAGACCATACGTACATATATTCTAAAAGTACATCCAGTTTCCGAAATTTGACCACGGGTAAAAATTCAACTTTGTCATTCGATATATCGAAAACCAAAAACGATATCGACCTGCGCTGCGGTTTGCGCCAAAATACTCAGTTTTGTGTGCCTCCAAATTTTCGAGATAGCCTCCCTGGGGGGCAATTTTTTTAAATCATTTTGACCAAATTTTGACTGAACCAATATCAAAACCGTATTTTTTTCTGGAAAGTGCATGCTTTTTAAAGTATTTTTGACTACTTACTAGTTTTTTTTTTAAATTCCGACTTTTTAACTGGGAGTTCTGATTTTTTGAAATTGGGTGGAAATCGAACTTTGACTATCGATATATCTGTTACGGGCAGATCTAGGTTTCTGGGCGGATCTAGATGTGCCCGGGCAGATCTTAGATCGGCCCGGGCGTACTTAGATCCGCCCGTTTAAAACGGGCAGATTTAGGTGTGCCCGGCCGATCTAAGATCTGCCCGGGAAACAGTGGGCCAACCTAGTTCCGCCCGGGCGGAACTAGGTTGGCCCACAAAAATGAATGCAAAAAAAAAACTAAAAAAAATAAAACAAACAAAAAAAAACAAAAACAAAACAAAACAAAAAACATTAAAAAAAAACAAAAAAACAAAAACAAAAAAAAACGAAAAAAAACCAAAAGTGAAAATAAACAAAAAAAAAAACAAACAACAATGAAAGAAAAACAAACAACAAAAATAATTATGCAGCAATTAAAGAAAAGAAAAAACTGCCTACAACAATTTTTCCAGAATTTCGAACCTGCGTTTTTATTTGTTGCAACATGGGCTAGCATTGTGACACTTGGAGTTGCATTGGATTCCTTTCTTTTTACAAGCACACTTGTTGTCACTGCACCGTCCGCGGCAAGAACACTTGGTAAATCCTTGCCCACCAAATTTTGAATCGGCGCGACTGAGAGACCGGAGCGAGATGGAAGTATCCGGCACTTCAGCAGGCGATATAAATTGAACCTTGCAGGATTTGTACTGGTTTCGGGCGTAAAGAGCCTCTAACTAGCCCTGCTATTAATATTTTATCTTATTTTATTTTATTTTCTTTTTTTTATTTTTTTTTTTTTTTTTTATTTTTTGTTTTTATTTTATCGGCCCAGAAAATTAACTATCGAAACTAAATATGCCCCGATCCAAAACGGTTGGGCACACCTAGATGTGCCCATTTAAAACGGGCATATCTAGGTTTTCGTGGGCGGATCTAGATCGGCCCAGCTGAAATTGGGCGGACCTAATTCTGCCCGAGCACATCTAGGTCTGCCCGGGCGGACCTAATTTCGCCCGGGCAAACCTAGATCCTCCCGGAAAACTAGATCTGCCCGTAACATATCGAAGACGAAAAACGATATCGACATCCGGTTTGCGCCAAAAGTCTTAGAATTGTACGCCCTTTAAAACGAGCTTTCACAAGATGGGGGTTGCCATTTGAAAATTTTGAGTTAGGGGTCACAACCCTCCCTTAAGGGCACCCTTCGGAAATTTTCGGTACGCCAAAACGTAGTTCCTATTAAGTTATAAACATCCCCCAAGTTTGGTTTCTTTATCTACAGCCGTTCAAAAGTTATGAAGCCGTTCCGAGACTTTCCAGACACCCTGTATAGGCGTCCACTTGCAAGGATCAAATGCCGAAATAATTGACCCAAAAATCCAACTGGTTTTGTAAGTTATTGTTTGTACTTTTAGAATATATGCATAGTCTAGCACTTATTTTCACTCTAAAGGCAAACACGTGAGAAAAAGACCAATAGCAGAGCTTTTGACTATAGTCCGTTTTATTCAAATAGAGGCTTGAGCTCGACTCTTTCCCCTACGAGTTTTACCCACATTCTCATACCTGTGATGCCTCGAGACCTATCCCATCAGTCGGGGATTCCGTCCCCTCACAATGGACAGTCAGCTATCCAAAGGACAGTCCATTGTGACGGAGCGGAATCCCCGACCGACGGGTCGGGTCTCGATTCATCGAAGGTACGAGAGTGAGGGTAAAACTTGTAGGGGAAAGAGTCGAGCTCAAGCTTCTATTTAGATGAAACGGACTATAGGCTATACTCTGTTCGGGATAAGAAGTCCGATGGGAAGTCAGGTAAAAACGCACTACATTGCAACGCAGCGTTTTCTCGGCAGTCGATTATTCCCCGCTACGTCCGTTCAGGAGGACCGGCCTTTTAGACCTTTTTATTGAAAAAGACAATACCGTGAACTGACAAATTTATACAGACCTTTGAACGCCCACTCGTAAATCAAACTTTTGCGGCATTCGCGAATTTTGAATAATTGACCAAAAAATTTAAAGTCTGCTCGACGTGCACAGAAAAATGATACCCAACGGCGGTTCTAGGAGTAATTTTTCAAAGATTACAGCTTCTTGGAATCACTCAATCAGGAATGTCAAAATCTTCCAAAAGTTACTCCTTTGAACCGCCGTTGGGTATCATTTTTCTGTGCACGTCGAGCAGAATTTAAATTTAAAGTCAGTTATTCAAAATTCTCGAATGCCGCAAAAATTTAATTTTCGAGTGGGCGTTTAAAGTACTATATAAATTGGTCAATTCACGGTATTGTCTCTTTCAATAAAAGGGTCTAAAAGGCCGGTCCTCCTGAATGGACGTAGCGGGGAAGAATCGACAGCCGAGAAACTGCTGCGTTGCAATGGAAAGCGTTTTTACCTGACGTCTCATCGGACTTCTTATCCCGAACAGAGTATAGGTATGGGTCAAAAAATGCAAAAATGGTTTTTTATGAATGGAAAAAATCGGCTCATTGAATGATTTAAAATTTAACGGGAATGTGTTCCTCAAGTGCATCAAAACGACCTTCCATAGTCAGAAATGGGGTCCAAGACATTTGAATTTGGATGCCCTTAGAACTCACCGTGTGACCTCATCACTAGCCAGTATACAGGTTTTTTTTCCTCAAGCCCACAGATGGATGGATTGGATCGTTGATTATTTCGTTCCTTTCAATGGAACTCGAGAGTATACCACTGCAAACACGCTAAGACAAAAAGTCTCGTTGGTATGATCGGCGTCAAAGGGCATCGGACGAAGAGAGAGACAGAGAGAGGGAGAGAGAGAAGGAGAGAGAGAGAGAGAGAGCACGAGAAAGAGGAAGAGAGTGATGGGAAGGGGAATGATGTAGATCTGCCATTTCGTGTACATATACCTATTTAATGTCATTTTTCAATTCACCGATGATTCCACCGGTTGAGAAAATATTACAAAGTTCAGCTCAGTGTTTATGACGGTAACGCACGAAAATACTCTAACCCTTCAATGCAGAGTGTGACACTGGTGTCACAGGATGTAAAAAGCCCTATATCAGACATTTCAATGTTTATTTTGACTTATTTCAAATTTTATCACCAGTGTCCCATTATAAAAAAAAACATAAAAACGGACTCAAACATTTTTCAAAAGTCTACCAGCACTAATTTATAATGCATTTATAATGGAAATCATGGCGGGGGATTAATTTGCCCCCATTTTCAATTCAACCCAAATTGCATTATTTTTACCAAGCTTTGGCATTTCTTTTTTGAAAAATCCAATCAAAGTAAAAAAAAAAAAAAAATTGTTTGAAAATGTTGAAAAAAAAATCGTTTTTTTTTTCTTTTCCCGCCGTTTCTTATGGTGTTATGGCACGTGTAAAAATGAGAATTTTCACCGAAAAATTGTCAAATTATTTTTTGTGTGCTATTTTTCCCATATATTTGACCACCCAGTGTATTGAAAAATCCATTTTGGTTAGAAAAAAAAAAAAATATCATGCGCAGTGAAGGGCTAATTTGCAATTTTTTCTCAACCGGTGCGGAGTGGTCGATGACCTTAGAAAACTTGCAGATATTTTATTTCATCAACGGATTTACCACCGATGGAGAGTTTATTACAGATCAGAGTATTTTCGTTCATTACAGTCATGTGCTTAACTGAACCACAGAATAATACAATCAGAACGGAAACTCCCATAAGAGCCAATGGAAGCAAGTTTGGAATTTACCGGCACCAATAGGCAACGCTGTGGTCCTATTTCCCAACATAGCGGCGTGTGTGATTTGTGTTGAAACTCATTTATTTCTGTAAATTCTGGAAAGAAATCTTAAGTTTCCGGCCTCACTTTTATTCTAATGGCATTTCAGAATGAAAATTTCGCGGATCATGTCCTAAATTTTTTTTTCGAGCGGGAATCCAGTTGTAAACATCCTATATCCCAACATGGCGGACGCGAAATGAATTTGCTTCAAAATCCGACAGAGTTTTCGTTCTGATCGTATTATTCTATGACTGAACTGTGAAATCGTTTTTCAACCGGTGGAATCATCGGTGAATTGAAAAATGTCATTTCTTAATTAAACGCAAACCGGCAGCTTTGGAAGGATGACGGAGCAGAAGGGGAGTAGAAGGGAATATCTGAAAAAAGAATGAGAATAAGAGCGAATTGCGGCGAAGGATGGGGAGTGGGGAGGGGGGAGGGGAGGGGGAGAGTGGTGAGGGGGAGGGGGGAGGGGCAGGGGAAGCAGGGGGAGGGGAAGAAAGAGGAATCTTGATAGAAGTGTCGGTGTCTTATTCAGTTTTCGCGGGGAAGGAAGAAAAGTGAAGAATATTAAAATTGATGTCATTTTAATTTTCTGACTTAAGAATGTGAAAACAGAATAATTAAAAGTGGCTCCGAGCTGACAGATAAAAAAAAAAAAAAAAAAAAAAAAAAAAAAAAAAAAAAAAAAGATGAATATAAAAAGCAGAAGTAACAAAACGTTTTTCCATTTATTTTATTCCTCTATCGTCACATTCTACCCTCTCTACCCCCTCTATTTACTCTCTCTCTCTCCCTCTTTCTCAATCTCTCTCTCTATTCCCCTACAAGTCTACCAGACACCCTTTTCAAAGTACGAGTTTTTTTCTGGATTTATACTTAACCTCCATTTCACGCCCCACCCTTGCTTCCCCCTCCCCCCCGGGCTACCCATCTAAGCTTATACAAAATGAAGTTTTCATAAATTTTAAACCTTAAATAAAAATGAATTGTTTCGCTTGCGTCAGGAGGTGTGGATCCCTGTTTTTTGCCTATATTTTGTGGATACTATTCATTCATACTGCTGCACTAATTGAGGGTTGGGTTGTGTTGGGTTGGGTTGAGTTTTGTTGGGTTAATGGGTTGGGGTAAGGTGCGGTGTTTCTCTCCCGTCAAGACCATCAGCCAGGGAACCTTGCTTCAGCGCGTTCCAAAGATTTCTTTGACCATAGTATGTTTTGGTTTTCATATTATTGTCTTCACAGCTTGCAGATAAAATCGAAGCATAATTCACTTGTAGTTTGCAAACGTAAACAGTTGTATCGGGTATAACCGTCTCGGAAATAAGCTGACTGCGTATAGTGATTACCAGCAAATTTACTACCCAACTAAAAATGACCAGTTGACAGCATTTAGCATTCGACATATTTGTTAAAGATTTAAGCAGATTAAACTGTAATTATGATCTGGGCAACCATGACAACAATAAAACTTTTCAATACATCTAAAAACATATGATTGATACTTTAACAGCCCCCCTTAATCATATTCCCAAAATGGCATCTCTGAACTTTATGAATTTTTGAAAAGGTAAGCCCTTCGTCAAAATATCTGCGAGCTGGTGTTCGCTGCTGATGTACTCAATTTGTAAGATTTGATTTTGAGTGAGTTCTCGAACGAAGTGGAATCGCACATTTACATGCTTCATCCGCCTGTGGTCTTGAGGGTCCTTCGCTATATAGATGCACGATGCACGATTAAATGTGGAAAGGTGGGGAGCACCGTGAGCAACATTTTCGCAGAATTTGAGGAACTTTGGTTGGGGGGGGGGGGAAATTTCCCATTTTGGACAGACCTCTTTGAAAACAACTAATTACTATTCATTAGGCCCATCTAGCAACACTGGATTTGATTGCGATGCGCATTTCAGTAAATTCCTATCTTGCGGCTCTCTCTGTATGTTGAAGTATTTAATTGTAATCATTAAAATTTGAAAACGGTCAAATACTCCACTTAAATCTTCCTTTGAAAACATTCAAAAAGCCAACATAAATGACTGATTCCCGAGAACTGGTGCTTTGGGGGCAAGGTTTAGTTTAGCCTTCCCTCGTTAAACACCACTTACTCAAAACATATTGTTCCCGCCGCTGCAGTCACGAACAGTGAACAACAGAGCTGCCGTTTTGCGTATACTCAATGGTATTTTTCCATCCACCGATGATTCCACCGGTTGAGAAAAGATTACACGGTTCAGTTCAGTGTATGACTGTACTGCACGAAAATACTCTGATCTGTAATCTTTTCTCAATCGCTGCAATAGCCGTTTAACGATCAAAATATCCGTAAGTTTTTTTAAGTCATCGACGACTCTACCGGATGAAAGATTACAGATTAGTGTTTTTTCTTGCAGTACAGTCATACACTGAACTGAAATGTATAATATTTTCTCAACCGGAGGAATCATCGGTGGATGGAAAAATACGATTGATTATACGCAAAACGGCAGCAGTGCTGAACAGTTCTCGTCCAATAAAGCATGTTCGCCCGAGTGTTTTTATTTAACCTTACAATATTCCACTCATCCCTCTCTGTATTTCTGAAAATAAGCGCGTGTGAAGCCAGTTGTAATGTATTGAATTTAAAATAGAGAGCGAATTTTCAGCTCATGCATGAGCGTGTACATACTGCGAGAAGAAAGGGAGTTGTTCCAGCAAAAAGATACGGTCGTAAAATGGAGGAAATTAGCTGGGAAGCTGTTTAACTGCTTATTGTGTGTACGCAAAATATAAAAGCCAGCTATTTACCTTTACCAAAAAAGTCAGAGGAAACAAGTTTAGCCCGAAGAGGACACGGATTGTCCGAATCAGTTCGACAAGCACCCTTCCAAATTAATCAAGACACCGCACAGAGGGTCGATATGGATACTGCAGGATTTAGGATTGCTTGAACGAGAGTAAATAAAAGGTAAATAGGAAAATCCAAAAATAAATACATACAGATTATTTAAGTCAATTTAAAAAAACAAAGCAAAAAAACAAAACAAAAAACAAAAGCTGTCAGTCTATATTGTATCCCATTAATGCGACAAAGAAACATGCAGTCAATATTCATGTTTTTTTGAAAATTTCAATAATTTTGCCAGGCTTCCAATGTTTCAAAGGGTATTTCTTGAAAAAAAAAAATTCACCTACTTGCAAAAGCCTTTAAGAATTTGCATTACTATTGTAATAAAATTTACTTTTATTTTCTTTATCTGCGCGCGAAAACTTTTCTCTTTCCACGTTTACCAATTTTGGTTTTAAATTATTATTTAAACTCTCAGATGTTAGTTCTTAGTTGGCGCCTCAATAAAAGTTGAGCAGGGTGAACTCATACCGTCGTCCATCTGACGCATAAGCGTAAGTCGACTTGTGCAACTTTTCAGGAGAGCGAAAACCAAATTAGCAAAATAATATTTTAGCAAAAAATAAATTTACATATTTCTCACGCAACCTTCATCTTGAATTATTTATTGTTTTGTACACTCTATTCTCTGTTACTCATTTAAAAAAAAATGTTACCTTATAGAACGAGAAAGTGTGCAAAATCTATTTGGAAGAGTAATAAATCACAAAATTGATAAAACTATAAACAG